>CM067355.1:42163309-42329950 GCA_034190875.2 Urechis unicinctus
GCCTATTTTTGGAGGGTCACCTGATGTTTAACAAGAACGAACAAACATTCAAATGGGGCGACTGATTTGGTCGTTGCTTTTAATTAACTCTAAATCCCAATTATTGCGCATGACATGTGGCCGGATAATGGTTTTTATTGCACTGTATTTGCAAGCGCTCCAGTCACGCGACTGATGTTGCTCAAGTTGGGACTCAATACTGCTTGATCATGATAGGACAATTATGGGCGTCAAAAATGCGCCCAAATTATATCCCTCCAAAGTGTTCTTTTCTAGGGATAAATTCCAATGGTAAACGTTGTTTGATATAACAAAACAGGCAAATTAATCTAGAATTTTCCCGCCGCTGGTCGCCACGTATTACGAATTTGTGCTCGATGGCATTTATCATCCGTCTTTTGGACATTACCGATTCAGTGGCATTATTGACAGTGTCTCATGAAGGATGGAATACAAGGGTCAATTGTTTGACGGATGTGCCCGAATTACCTCCATACGGGCCATGTTGTTCGACAGAGAAAATTACCACATATAATGATCAATATATGTCCTAAGAAAATGTTGGATAATGGGAAATTCTCAAACATGATGTCCCTGATGAGCATATTTATATAAGTAGCATTAACAAGTTTAATCGAACGGCATTATTTACGCCATAGGTCTATGAATCAAAATTTGCCTGTGATGAACGTCACATTTCATATATCTAGCAGCTTAAACAGGAATTGATGTCTGACGTGGTAGTTATTTCAATGATGGATATAGACTTGTGTTTATAAATGATAAGTGTTTGTAATTCTGCCCGTTACTTTATATCCCAGTATTGGCCATTTAATAGCTAGGCCCATTTCCCGTTGACCGAAATGACTGTTTCATTACTGCGCTTGGATCAGTTGAGATTCGAAGTGAAAGCAAAATCCCTGAAGACCTTCGGAGGGTGTAAAGGTTTGTGCAGATCAGCGCAATAGATGGTTACAATTGTAGTTGGGGATTTAATGACGTTCGGAAAGGGAGATTTTCCCTGAGACTATCATAACGGCTGTGTAACATGTATGCTTGTTAGAGTCTGCACATTAGGGCACAATTGGTGTTGTACTGTTCATCGTCAGATGTGAGCAACTCGTACCATTGTCATTCCTCTATTTGGTATGTGATTGCACTGATCTGTACATTGTATAATTGTGATATTTTAGCACTCACATATTAGCATATCACCTGGCATTTGAATCCGAGGAATCTCATATAATAAAATAAAACCATTATTGATAAACAAGAATAGGCTAAGCTATAAATATTTGTCTTGTTACCGCACATATTATTCGTTATACTCTCGTTCCCTAACGAAGCATCATGTGTCACCATTTGGTTTTTTTGTGCTCTAGAAAAGACACATACACAGAGGGAGATATTTGGTTATAAGTCATGGTGCAGTCATATTGCGCAACGACGCGAATAAGCGGCCATGGCGTGGCATATTTCGCCCATAGGCTTTGAGAAAGATATGTTAATGCGTCCTTTAAATACCTGGCTGCTTCGAATAAAGCAGTCACGTACATGACCCATTGTGATAGTGTAATGTTGTTAAGCGACCGTACCATGTGATACAGAAGCATTTAGCATATTGAAGTGCATTTATTCCATTCTTCTGTCTTGGCTAACTGTTTCCATTATTATCTTTTTATATAGAGTCAGCTTACACATTATTTCACAGCTGCTACAAAGTTAGACATAGAACATTAATTCCGCATGAATACCTCATTAAACCAGAGTAATTGTGCATAGCTTTGCTTCGGGAGACCATAGTTACATATATCAGCTGGAACATATCTTGGTTTTACAATGCCCACGAGGAGCAATTAATGCAGGTTAATAACGACGTAATGCTGAAGAGCTTACCATAAACATAACCTAAGTCTGCTCATGCGAACCATACGGCTACAAAACGATTCCATGCCTAATTTATAGCCCGTTTAGGAAAGCTCACCATGCGAAATAGCTATTTTAAGCGGCTTGGGGACATGAATATGTCAATATGTGTTGGATGTAAGTGATGTATGTCTAATGCGTGTAACGACTGATCTATGCATACAAATAGTATCATTTAGGTCGAACATCAACAAGCTCTACTATGTGGAGAGTTTGCGCCGCTTGTGGCAAACAACGACCTGCCTCCATTAGCTAAATACGGCCTGTGATTGCACTTAGCTTGCGTGCCTCGTTATGGCGTAGTGTGGTTTCATGCATAGCGTTCAAGCGATTCCATCTAGGGACATCCATAGGCTTTAGAACCCAAGGAATCGCATTGATATATTAGCGTTTATGGGGATTTTTATTTATATTTTTTATACCTTAACCACTCATATGCAGCCATTTCATACGAGCTAGTATGGGGCGAGCATCAAACATATTCGTTATTTCCGCATCAGGCGAGGTAACATCATTTGTTCCAAAAGACACATATGTAGAGACTAATGGACCCCACTAAATACATTCGGCCTACGGTCATAGCGCCACACTATCTCCTGTTTGTTTAGATTGACATACAGCAATGCAACCGATTCATTCATCTGACTGGTCCAATGTCAATCAAAACAATACGGGGTTCAGTATTTCCGAATTTTGACGGCTATTGCATGCCTTGCCGTTATGCCATCAACTCACTCCTCGCCAGGTTTGCTTCTGAAATACCCCGATTTAATTGCTGTTTGACATTTGGTAGCATGCAATTCCCATCGGTTCAGCTGCTTGCCATGTTAAAGCATGAATATATATCAGTTCTAACATCGTTGCCGAGTGAGTGAAGGTTACGGAAATTCCATTTGTTTTTGGCTTTAAAGCAATGGCAATTAAGCTGATGCAGCTGATAGTAGTTATCATGGTGCCAATATTGCAGAAGCAAGTTTGAAACACTCCTTTTGTTACGTCTTGTTCCGAATGCGGCAGAAGGCGAATAGTGCTCGTCATTTTGCTGCTCTTGCCGATGCTAGTTATTGACGATGCTCCTCCATGCTAGTTTTGTTCATAATGATTTATCGTTTGCTGGAGTTATTCAATAGGATATTAATTTTAGTTTGCGATTGAGAGACATCTACCGGTGTGCATTCTGCCGCACGTCATTGTCGAATTGAGTTGCATGTTATGTTAGTGTTAGATACTGATTTCCGTAATGTTAGTTCTGAGTACATTTCACACGAAGGTGATAACTGTCATTGGCCGGAAAGACCCGTCGAGGGGAAGTCAGGGGCTAACATTACCATTAACATGATTGTAGCAGGACTTATATGACGCATGCAGATGATAAGTGACAGTTAGATGGATGATGCTACAATACTAAATTATGACACACCAATTACATGCTTCTTATCACTACCAGGAAATAGTACTAATCGCATAGTTTTCAAATTGCCATCGAATTATTGATATACAAGACCAAAGCTATTAACAAATCTGCTGCACCCAAGGGCTACCGTTTACAAGACGAATTAATGAATTCTTCACATATATCCCAGGCACCTCAAATCAAATGTATGCTATCATGTTCGAGCTATTGTAGTCACCCCCCCCCCCCACCCCTCCCCTTCATAACAAGTTCTCCGTTACCCAGCAGCTCTGTTCGAAAATAGCATCTTTCAATGCCTGTTGGCAGATGTATTATTCATACTCAAAGGGCTTTCTCGGGTATCCCTGATAATAAATGTGCAGAATATTTCGTATATATATTTTGGAGACATTGCGTCTGTGACAATGCATTGCATAAGTGGGAACAATATGGCGCACAAAATCATCAGCCGTCGTACCTTCAAAATAAAATACTTAGCTTCAAACACTGAACCAGTTTATGCAAATGCTGCACCAATCTTAACGATGGCAAGCATACCTCATGTAAATAATTCTCATTCGTGTATAGCTGTCCGCTTGGTGATCATATATTCATATATCATCGAGGCCATAATTCATTAGTGCGGGGTTTATTTGCGATGCTGACGCAGGATAGTTCTACCATATCATAACACGTGCCTTCATCAACATAACATATTTCAATTTACTCCGGCTTTGTGGTTTCCTGTTAAACCTAGTGATGTGCTAATTTGTTTCAACTGGCACAGTTATACATGTTGCTTGTAAAATGATCACTTCAGCCTTGAAGCGATGACTTAAGATAATACCAAGGCAAATATGTAGCTCATAATTAAGCAGAAACCTTTGATGTATGACGGGAACTCTATCTGCTATGAATCAATCTACGCGTTAGAAACGAGTAATAGCAACACGTAATGCTCCGAACAGCACAGCGAGTAATTATATTCAAAGCGAATACATATTTGGTATTTTAATCAAACATATACAGAAATGAACATGCCATTCTTCCAACATACGTCTCTGTAAGGCTTTAAGTATGATTAGTATCCATCAAGCTGCACTCATGGTTTCATCAAAGCAAATACTTGGCGAGGCCAACTGCATATGCCATAACCAATGACATCATATGCTCGTCATATCTGAATTTGACGATAATTCAGTGTTATTGATGACAAGTGAAGCTTAGTGCCTAGTGTGTAACACAGAGCGGGAAAAGGAATAAAGATGACGCGTCACAGCTACCGCAATGTGATTAGAAAATAGCCTGGTTGAATTCCATTCGTGTTAGCATTGTACGTAATTTGTTTTGAATCTATGTTTTTGCATACGAAAGGCTGTTTGCGTTACATATGCTATTAATTTACACCTTGCGATATGCTATATACTTTGGAAGCCTTAATAGTATCGATCTGTTTAGATGATTGGTAATAACTGATAATGTATTGCGCATAATGGCTTTTATCTCAACAACACAGCAAAAGGGAACTATCGGTTCGTCAGCATTTCCGACTGAAACTCTGCGGGATTCGTTCTTTAACTAGGAATGCATCATTGTAAAGCATTGCCATTTTTAAATCCAAGCTTGTCGTATTAAGAGGCTATCACCCATATCACATTGGTCTGGCCCGATATGATATTGTTGGCATCATTGTGTGAGTCAGTCAACGCATAAATGTCATGATATCCCATGCACTGATTTGCATAGATGTACTGACTTAAGTGAAAGCCAGTTACAAATATTCTCCGAGAGCATAAATTGACAGACCATAATAAAAGGTCAAAACGCGTGATGCAATGTTGCATGAATATAAAATGATTCATTGGAAGGAGTAACGCCTAAAGTCGCTGTCGAAAAGCCCCTCATAAGTGACATGCCTTCCTGACATAGACCTATATCATCATGGGATAGTATAGTGGATGTCAGTATTGCTAATAGCTAACAATGCCTCTCGTTTGTTATCCTCCTCCGTCACTGTAATTCACCGACAAGTTTACCATTAACGTTGACTGAGAAGCATGATCATATACAACGTTGAAGCTATCTTTAAATCGACCCCGCCGACATGAATAGAAGTATAGTCTTAATGGGAGCCCGTTACAAATATTATCAGGCTGTTAGCTAACAAAGCCTCTCGTTTGGTACTCTGTCACCATAATACCCCGACAAGTTGCCCTATAATTTAGATCGAGAAGCATGATCATTTGCAACGTCGTAGCCAAACATCTAAGAATTGTCCACCAATATAACAATATCTACAAAGGCAGCATTCGGTCACGCAGCAGTGATATCAAACTGAATGTGAAACCATTGCTGCACTATACTTGCGCTGGTTAAAAGTACATACATAGTACATGATTGCAGAAACATAACTTTGGTCAATCCAGTCTATTATTCATGAACTATTCTTGAACTTAGTCAGGCGGTGAAAGCGTTCTTGGTGGTTACAGCAGTATAACATGCAATAATAATGCTCGCGAGCATCAAGACGGTAATATCAGAGCAAACTATAGGATAATATAATATGCATAGGCGATATGTGACTTAGCTTAGCGTCAGCAGCTATAATGAATGGGATGTGTATTTATATAAGCCATCGATATAAAGCAATCCTTGTAAATGTAAAACCGACAATGAATCTAGACGACAATAAGCCTATTATCAGAATGCGACGCGATTAACAAAGCAAAGGTGCTCTATCTAGCGATAGCTTAATTCCCTCTGCTTAAAGTAACTCAAAGGGGTTTACTACAGAAAGGTCATTCATATTTATTGAGACTTGTTGCAGTTCACATGCACCGCCGATTTCTCTGCAGTCTGTAATTGGAGTCCGACACGTGCACAATGTTGATATGTATTATTGTATGCAAGGTAAATTTCTGCTGACACAAATTTAATCCAGCGTGCTTGTTCTACACCTGCGTACTTTTCAATGTTTTGTCTATCGAGCCAATGTTGAGATATTTCCCGCCTTTGTCCTGCTAAATGGGATCACGCATAATGTTAGAATTGGTACATATTTTCAGTATGTCGTGTAAACTTTCCTACCTCAAATGACAGAATAGCCATATTCTTTATAGGTAACAATTAATAAGGAATTATTTCATTAGTCGAGGAAAGGGTTGGGGTCGAGGAACAGTAATAAAATAATGCGACAAAAAAATCTTTGATGTGACTTTAAATTATCATTTTACCAACAAGTGCCCCTCTCTCTGGTAAAAGTAATTCAATGTTCAGGCCAACAGCATCCAATTTATACTCTAAGGAACCCACAAAAAGAGACGGATAATTGAATTAATCGGTGAAAAGACATTGCTTTGTCTAGCCATATGTGTCTGCAGAATCCCTAATTGACTGAAATCTGCTTACTGAAATTGAAATATGCAACGTAGCAGATATATCACCTGCACCAGCGGGTAGAGCAATACCTGCGAAAATGCTTGCGAAAGCAATGCACGAGCTTATTGCACAGAGTGATAATGCTTAAATATTGTCAGATAAACGAAGAAAAATACGTATTTTCGCATAACCTTGTTTGCGGATCATATTGTTTAGTATCAGTACCATAATAACATTAGTTATGATACGTTTTGTACCTGAAATGATTTACGTTGATCTCCCTTTGTAAGTCACCATACTGTTAACTGGAAATCGATGGTGGATTGGAAGGGAGTCTCATAAAGTTTAACTTAACTGTCATCAGTACACGCTGGTCTACTTAACAGTGCATCATTCGTTTTACATTCCAATCCGTATAACTTTCATGATGCATTATCGACTGACCTGATGACTTCGCACTACATTAACTTTAATTTCAGTGCAGTCGTTTGCAGTGCTGTTTGGAATGCGGATATATCTTTCAATCACTGATGTTGGTTCATAGGATGTGATAGGCCAAATCGTTATGCGCGACGTCATCGTTGAGCTGTCCATCTTAGGAATGTTGTCAGAAGCAAAGATAGTCCGTAATGTAATTTGAGTTAGTTGTGAGGGTATCTGTGCATTCTAGCACGGTTCATATCAATTTGATTTTACATAACAGGCCATGACATTTCTAATATGGATTAGAAGTTGAGAAAAGATATATAAATTTGGAAACATTTGATGTTTTATGCCTTCGCTGAGCGACAGCGAATGTTGCGGCTCTCCGTATCAGCCAAATCTTGCGGGCGATATAAAAGATATCATAACTTGTGGAACACAAAACTGCCCTTAGCCAAATCGCAAGCACCTTATGTGGTAGAGCTCCTGTTGGCACATTGTGTGCATTGCATGTTTAGAGAGAACATACTCAACGAGCTAACGAACCGTTATCACAAACAAGGCATGTCTGTCCAAAGCAAATCAGAACTTGGTCGTAACGTGTCGGGGTAGTAGACAGGAATCAGAGCAGCAGTTGAAAGCTATACTTCCGCCATCAAGCCATCAATGAATTCCTCTACTGTGTGTGTTAAGACATGAAGAAAGCGTGTATCAGTTAAGTCAGTGAAGTTGTGATACTGGGCACCATAACATTTTATAATATTATCAATTCACATAGGTAAACTAATCAGTTACAATCAATATATCCAGTCTCTAGTAAGTGTGTGCAACGATCACCAGAAACCACACAATGAATGCCACCATTATGACACTCATTGTCGCATCACATATTCCAGATATGCAATTATCAACTCCTTAACTGCAACACTGCTATTGCACCAGCACCTATGAAATGTTTGCGCTCTATTACGAGCGAGTTACTTCAAAGTCAACAAAAGGCGACGTCCAGCGTAAACATGAATCCAAATCAATGTCAAGAAACCTCAACGACATTGACGACAACCAAGCACTAGAGGCTCTGCATTGCTACAGAAGAGCATTTCAATGCAAAAGAAGCAACAGATTCGAGAATGATAATATGTGCATTATCATTAAATAATTTTGTAAGCTATTTGAAGGGCAGATATACACAAGCCTCTTAAAATAGCCCGCTCGTTGGCAAAAGAAAATCCACTAGCCACGCAGTAGAAAAACACTATCCACGACCGCAAAGCACGTGACTCTGCTTATCAAATATGGCTACATAGTCCTAAAACGCTGAAAGAAATGGTAAAATCGACCCAGCACAGAAGCATTCACAATAAAGACAGAATTGGGCCCATCGAAACGAAACACACGCAACTGATCATGTGTGAAAGATATCGATAAGCGATGAAAGGTAATTGCATTCTGTTACCAAGACTATGTGTCATAGTCTTTAAAAACATAGACTTTCAATAATCGAAATTAATTCATAATCAGGACCAATAGATCCTAACAATAATGCAGCGATTACATGGGCATAGTCTACATTAGATATACCCTCCTCAGAGTCAAACTTATCCCAGCTGTCCTCATAGGGGAAGACTCCCTTACGCAACAGCAACCGCCACTTCATCTGGTCTGGTTCATATTCCGCCGTCACAGCAAAGGCATCTGGGTTGTTAGCAGACACCAGCTTATCAAGAGAGGCCAGGAGGAACTGCGAGCTGTCAATGAAGCGCAACTGTCAACGCGACAAGGAAATATATTTCTCCATGTTGTTGGGGATACAGTTGATGCCCCCCCCCCCCCCCACACACACACACTTTGCTTATACCCTGCATCAAGAGATGGGAGTCATAGCCCCGCAGGTTATTGAACACCACAGGAATGGGTGTTGTCTTGGGAATTTTCAGGTTGCACACGTTATGGGCCGGCCCTCTGTACAAGCCTGTTATATGGCAGTGATCGCAGACAGAGTCACAGCCCTGTTTTTTCTTGCACACATGACAGTGTGTAGCAGCCTTATGTGCCCTTCTATCCTCCAGAGTAATCCGCATAGGGACAGGCTTGGAAAGACCTGCTTTGATCTTTTGCTCCTCCTGCCGCAGAGCCTGTAAGAACTTCTCCACAGCATCGCTTCCTCTGTAAACCACAGGGGGTTCGGTCTTACCGTCACAACGGACAACCACATAGCCGTAGCCGCATCCTTGGTGTTCCTGTATTCTCTGCGTGTTGCTCTTACCATGATTTAAGCCCAGGAAGCTTCACTGTGAGTGCCTCAAAGTCAGCATAGATGACGTAGGGTGCAGCAACCTGCTTAGGTCAGTTCTGGAAGGCATATCCACTCACACAACAGTTTGCCCTATACCCATGCACTCAGGTTTATGCGCCAGGAGCAGACCCTCTGTGATATATCCATGCAGACATAGCTCACAGAAGAACTTGCGCTCTTTATCTTTGGTCTGCTCATACAGCAAGCGATTCAGGTCTTTGATTTGCATGTAATGAAACATGCCGTTCTTCTCAATCAGCATGAGGTTTATACGAGTATCAGAATGCTTACTGATGCGGTGTACAATAGTGGTCTTAAAAATCCCAGCCAAAAACATTCCAGGCTAGGTTAGCATGCTTTTCCATTTTCTCAACATGCGACACTGGTGCAGGATATTCTACACCTGCACCCTTCAGCAGATCCAAGAGCCACTGAATGTAATATTTAGATGGTAGCTGTGGGTTTCTTGGCAACCGGGTGCAGAGCAGCTACAATAGCCCATAGAATGAAGAAGTCATTCCAGTCCTTTATGTTTATGATGGCCAGCGCAGCCGGAAGTCGCAGGTAGGAGCCACCCTTCAACGGTTGTTAGTTGGCAATATCAATCCGCAGAGTTGTGACCGCCTCAAAATCCCAGCCAGAACCTTGGCTGGTCCACTTCTCTAACCGCTCTTGGATATTAACAACACTCTGGTCCAGCGCAACGTCCAGGTCTTCCAAGGAGAGAACCATCTGCTGCTTATTACGCAACACAGGCTCAACATTCTCAGTGCTGTCATCATCGGCGTGCTTGGAGAGTCTTACCTTAAGGGCAAACTGACATTTGATTCCACCTAGCTCTTCCAGCTCACCAGTCAAAACTTTATGCATCTTTTAACGCATGCCCTTAAAGATCATCATAAGGTCCGAGGGGGTAGGACTGAGGAACATTCATCACCCGTCCACGCAAATAGTTTTTAACAGCCCACTTCTTTTTAAACTGAAGACGCGCGGTAGGGACTGGGTAGCAGGGACTGGTCTGTGTGGAGCAGGGACTGGGGTGCAAGCAACCCCGGCCCTTAGTCTAGCCAATATCTTCTTGTATGTACGGTTATATTCATTACGCACTTGGAGTGCTTGGAGTGCAACCTTAGAGTGTGGATAAGGAGGCTTAAAACCGTGAATTGAAACATAATCGTTTCGGGCTTTACCTGATTGCTGATTATGAGTCATGTTTACTATTCAGTTCCATCAGTCTGAAAGGTAATTTGTTGATACACAAAAGACAGCGACTATAAAGCGAGCGGAATTTGTCTTTTCTAGCAGCACCACAACATTTCTATTTTTATACAGTGGGGAATTCCCGTTCAGTGGCGCCGGCTGGCGAGTCAGTGTCCTCAGCTAAAGACTTGTGATGCAATTTTTTGGGCAAGACGAAGACAACTGTGGTTGACTTTATCGAACACACAATCCATGCACAATCCTACCTTATTATTTTTTATAGCCTTCTGACAACCCGTACAAAGACGATTAAAGACACCAATTTTTCATCTTATATCTGTGTAATCCACAAAACTCTTGCTCTTGCGTACAGGGCCTGTTACAGGGGTCTTTCTTCCGGAGTAATGTCTATGGGCACTTATTGTCATATACTACCATTGTTATATATATATAGATCTCTATAAGTCTAATTGGTTATACCGTCTGGCGGCAACTTGGTATCAGAAGGCACCACAAACAACTCCTCCTTTACAAAGCCACGTTCTACTATAGGCTGATCTCGATGGATATTCACACGGCCACGCCTGACTGATACTCCATGTTTTACTAACAGCTGATTTTCTGCACCCATAAGCTTTGGTCCGGGGTCGACCTAAAGTAGTCTGGGCCACCCTAGCGGTCCTCACTTGTATATCCTCTCCAGTGCACCTGCGACCTCTTTAAGGCCCGGTCACACCGCAAGAACTTTGCTGGAGTGTTCCTGGAGCGGTGAAAAAAATTCATCACCGCTCATTACCGTTCACCAGAAGTTGGCCCCCGTTAACGCCATATACGCTCGGCCACCGCTTATGGTCCCTCCTACCGCTCCAAAAGTTTTGAGCTGCACAAAATAGTGCGAGCAGTGAGGTGGGGGCAACTTTCCGCTCCGGCAAAGTTCACCACCGATCCGTCAAGGCCCAGTCAAAGTTTGGCATCGCTAGACGCAAGTTCGTGGACGCTTGGGTCCGCTAGGTCAACGCAGAAATCTTGAACCCTGGACCACTGCTGCTTCGCCAGCTTTGCCCGGACAGTGATTAAACGTTGCACAAACTTTGGTGGAGCGGTTTTAAGCGTTTTTTGAGCGGACAAGGAATTGTTGGAACGGTGTCGTGTGTTGAAGCAGTGATCCATTGCGGGATAAACTTTGGGTTGGCGTTGGTATGGAGGTGTCGGAGCGGGACCAGAATTTGGCTATAAATACGTGAAGAAATGGACCAGGAGCCTATTTAGAATCGAGCTGCTGTTGAGTGCAGACCTCATTTACACCAAATTTGCTCAAAGTTACAGTAAAACTGTACTACCATGGATGCTGAGAGACTTGCTATGATTGGTTCACTAGTCCAGCAACAGAATCAGAACCTCCTCAGATTGCGACAAGCTGTTGACAGAAGGAGAAGAGAGCGAAGAAGGAGAGACAGAGTTGTGTGGGTCAGACAGTAGATACTGAGAAGGCCTGAACATGGACTGTATGACAAGCTGATGGTGGAGCTGAGGAATGAGGATCCACGAGCCTTCCAGCACTTCATGAGGATGACAGCAGCCATGTTTGATGAAGATGTACAGAGGCTGACCCCCAGATTGACCAAACAAGACACAAATTACCGAGCAAGCCTGGAACCTGGTCTCAAAGTGGCAATCACCCTACGGCACCTGGCCTCTGGTACAGAAACATGCAATACGCCTCGCGAGTTCCCCACAACACCATCAGTGTGGTAGTCAGAGAAGTGGTAAAGGCCATCATTGAGGAGTACACAAATGAACAAGGATGGAGAGACCTGGCTGACCAATGGTACCAGAGATGGAACTTTCCCCACACAGTTGGTGCCATTGATGGCAAGCACGTGGCCTGTAAAGCTCCTCGTAACTCTGGCTCAGAATTCTACAACTACAAAGGATTTTACAGCGTGATCCTGTTTGCCATGGTGGATGCTGACTACAAGTTCACCTACATTGACCTATCAGGCAATGGCTCATCCTCAGATGCTCAGATCTACAACAAAAGTGATCTCCATCGTGGGCTGGACCAGAACAGGATTCATGCCTTTCCCCAGCCAGACCCCCTACCCAATGACAATCAGGATGTGCCTTACGTCATCATCGGGGATGACGTCTTCTTACTGCGGACCTACCTCATGAAGCCGTACAGCACCAGAAACCTCACCCATGAAGAGCGCATCTTCAACTATCGGCTGACCAGGGCAAGACGGGTCGAGGGGAACGCCTTCGGCATCCTGGCCAACAGGTTCCAGATTCTGCTCACCACCATGCAACATCACCATGAAACTGTCAAAACCGTCGTGGAAGCTTGCTGCTTCCTCCACCACCTGATGCTTCCCAGTGCTCCAGAACAGACTTGTGCAAAACCAGATGGGAAACTGCAGCCTGAGGCATAGAGATCAGGACGGATCTTGGAGGACACTATCGTTGTGCAAGGCCCCAACACAGCCTCACGTGATGGGAAGAGGCAGCAAAACCATACTCAAGCATTGGTGCAACTCCCCAGCAGGATCAGTGGACTGGCAGGAGAGAATGGTGGCTATCAACTGAAAACTGTGCAGAACACTGAGGAGACACATTGTACATATTATATATACTCATGTTTATTACTTTGTTGTAAATGTTATTTGACATTGTTAACGGAACTCAAACGTTAATGAGGCCCCAGTATTGGAAATGCAATGAACAAACTGTGCTTGTGTTTGTTTGAAATGTTATGAGAGATTATTAAAGAAACGATACGATTCATTCTTGATGTCATACTACATTTATAAACACTTTATATTTAAAACATGTCTTGGTTAATACTTGAAGGTTTTTTGTTAAAGTTAGAAGTTCCAATAAAGGTCTTTAATATTGTTGTTGTTGTTTCAAAATATTTATTCAGGATAAATACATGTATCAGCATAATGGCTGTTTTACATCATGGTCCTGAAAAGGACAAAATAATACATTAGCAACAATACAAATATAAGATACAAACACAAGTAGATAAGAATAATAAAAATGCTGTTTATTAATGCTCAAAGCTTTTGAGACCACACAAGTGCACATGCAAACAATAAACAGCAAACATCAAAACAGCTGGCCAGCTCATCCCTTAAACAAAAATCACATGAAATATCTGAGCAGTCCCTTCAACACATCACGAGCAGTCTCAAGCCTCCTCGGTGGTGGTCCTCATCTCTGCAAGTACATCAGCAGTCCCTTGAGCTGAGGTGGTGATTGGTATGGGTGGAGCGTTCATCCCAGTTGTTAAATATTTCTTGACACAACCAGTGGGCCACATATATTTACCTGACTCCATTGGTTCAGATGCCTGCTCAGTAATGATCTTCTTGGAGGCTGCTGCCTTTCCCTCTCCAGCCTTCCTCTTCCTTTGTCCACGTGGCATGATGAACTTCAACTATCGACTTCTATCAAAAAAATCTATCAGAACTCCTATCAAAGCGATCCGTTCAGCTACGCAGTCAAAAGCGGTATGCCGCTAAACCAACCTTAAACCCCCGAGCCAACGCCTGCATGTGCAGAACGCCGCTCTATCAATGCTCGCGTCGCCGCTTAACCAACGCTCGCTGTCGCTCGCTACCGTTAAGCCAACGCTATAGCAACGCCGGCTTCAGTTGTGCACCGCTAAGGCAACACCCGTGTTTTTGATTTTTTCCCATTTTGTGTGCGGTGACGAGCGTTGTAGAAATTCGGTCCCCTCTCCCTACCGTTCAAGGAACGATCCAACAACGTTCGGGCGATGTGACCGGGCCTTAAACCTCTTTCGTAGTCAATGGCTCAGCCGCTTTGTACCACGAGGCCACATCAACCACTGTTAGGGCATACTTGTAAGACCGGCACTTCACAATGTCATGAGGAAGAAATAAGAGATCGGCTTGGTAACCTCATTAGGGACAGGGATATCAAACTTTGGCTTGGGAATGAGTTTTGGCACTGGCAGGTAGATTTGCCATATAGCTTGCTTTGTTAGCCACCCCCTGGCAACTTCCTGAGAAACCCTCGCTTCTGTTGCAAGCTTCTTGATAGCTGTTATGCCTTTCCAGTAGCCCTACAGACTATAGCATATCTTCTGCATGCGAAGATCTATACAAATTAAACGTCCGAGTCTCCATGTGACCTACTTGGCAAGCCTGTATGTAACCAGCCGAGTCGCAGCCATACCCAGTATATTGAACGCCGCCTAACGCCCTTTTTGACCATCTGAGGGCTCTTAGAAGTCTCAAAGCTGAGGCTCAGAGCCCAACGGGTCGACGGTTTTATTCGTGATCAGGGAGTACTCACGCATTGTCTTATCCACATCCCAAAATGCATGCTCGGCATGTCCCTAGTGTCACAGTTCCTCATTGATGAAGTCTAAACGCTCAGTTCTCTTCTTGGCCTATGCTGCCTGAGCAGATTGAAGCTGCTCGATTGACATATCATGGCGTTTACGTTCCGAGTATACTTGACTGCCTCGTAATTTAGAGAATAAAAAGTTGCTCCCAGAGAATGCCAGGGCGTTAACAAGAGCACCTCCAACAATAAGCACAATTGTGTCCATTACTTCAGTATATTAACTGGTAAAATTCCTTGTTTAATTATTATAACATTTGTGGCCATAGCTAGTGATACATCGGCAACAGTCATAGCCAGGTCGCGTAGGGTGAAATCAAGACGTGGCACCCCAACACCCAGAGCCATCTTAGCAAGCTTGGCATAACCTATTGAAATCCAGGAAACAACTGCACCGTGGTACAGCGCGTTGACGAGCTTTTCCCATCTGTAATTGGTGTTGTCATCTTATTCCATATAAAAAAGATCCTTTAAATGAGTGTCCAGAAGCTTTTGTACCACAACCTGTTTAGGGTGTGAGGCTACCATCTGGTGCCTGTAGCAATACAATGCCAACACGCCAACACCGCCGACAACCAAAGGCACAGCCCATGTTGACCACGTCCACCTTTCCATAGGTTTGCTCGCTGATATTGGTTCCACAGCTTCATCTCTACCATCTGTAAGCGCTGCCTTAGCCTCTCGGAGCTCTCTCAGAAGCTTATTTTGATTGGCTTTTCGAGCTGCAGCACCCTTTCATCCTGCCGCAACCCTTTTAGCGTTTTTTGTCACTGACGTTATCTCCACCGGTGTTGTCTCCCCTTGATTCGTGTTCGTTTCTTCCATGTTTACTTACTAAATTTATTTGTCCAATTGACAGCTCTTAGTAAGCACCTGTTATAGCGGAGTTAAGCACATGCTATAGCGGAGTTAAGCACATACTATAGCGCCGAAGTGGTGTCTTCCTCTCCACAGGCCCCTGTTGTTTCGGTGCTTGTTTTTCCAAATTGACAGTGCTTAACTGTTGTTAAAGCCGCAGTTAAGGGAGCTAAAAACATACCATAGCGATGATATAGCTCACAAGTGGCAGTGCTTAGCGCCTGTCCAACAAATGGGTCCGTCTCGAGGTCTGTAATTAGCCTTGGCTGGTGTTCTGGTGGGATTGGTAGAAACATACAAGCAATACCGGAGTACAGCTGTAGCAGTGTCTGACCTAGAGTACGTGTCATGCTGGCACCTAGCCGAGCCTCGTATTTCACATACAGCTTTATGATCTCTTCATCAGACATTGATTCAACCTGGTCAATTGTAAGGCCCTTCAAACCAAGGTACTGACGGCCCTGACCTCCGGCTATGACGGCAGCAAGCCTATCTCTCTTAGAAGACATATCTACACTAGGGGTGCAACTAGGTTCCGCTCCCCCAGACTTTGTCTCCACTAAGCCAGTCGAGTCCTGTTCAAGGAGTTTATCAATAATGGTATCAGGATCCATGAATATACGTATACGCCTTCGAGCTTCAAAATACTGCACCGCTACCCAGATGAAGAAACCTAAATTGATTACTGAGGCAGCAGCTGCTATCAAGGCCAATATCACTTCAATCGACGGCATATGCAGTAGGCTGATCAGTCTTCAGCAGCAGTTTTGCGTGCTTGGTCTTTGCTAGTAGTTGGCGTACTGTGGCACGTTCCTCCTTTGTTGGAATTACATCATTTTCACGTAAGGCGTCTTCAAACGAGTCACGGTCCTTGGTGTGAAAGAGCACCATCCAGCGAGTCTGCTCACGTAAGTCCGTCAACACAGAGTTGTACTTTTGGGTGAGGACCCAGACACTTTGCTGCGCATGGCGGCCGCTAAAGGCCAGTTCGGATAACATGTCTTTCTTCTTGGTTAGGGCCTTTGTTGCCGAACAGTCATCAATAATGTACAGGGTTGGCTCGCCCTTAAAACAATGGTAGAAAGCCCTCAGGTGGTCATGGAGCCGCTCCCCTGGATCAACCACGTACACCTCTGAATCATCCCACACCCATGACCGCGTCCGATAGGCCTCGTTGAAACGTATGGTAGGGCAGAGGATTACAATATGCTCGAAGGCACCAAAGAAGGGCCCTTCAAGTAGGTCGAGGATGAATGCGGTTTTCCCACATCCTGTCTGCCCACAAACAATTGCCGAACAGGGGCCATCTGGAAATGTAAACTTAGTAGACTGCGCTGACGAACCTGCCATCTTTAATGTTAAGCTGTGCATCCATTACAATATGCATATAAACGTTCAATGCACCGGCCGCCTCTGCCTTTTTCGTGATCTGTATGGTGATGCCCTCAGACGCATTCTCCACAGCCCTGCCACTACCGTGCAGCTGGTCGTCATCACTCGTCCTTAAGTCGAGCCACAGAGCATACTTGGTGGTTAGGTACTCTCCTAAGGATACGTCTGACAATGCCAAGTCTTTTGCAGCTATTGCTACACTGGGGTATCGTTTACACATTGCTGCACAGGCCTTCTTCACCTCGTCCCACTGCTGGTAGCCACGCATGCCCTGGGCATAGAGCCGATTGGGGATGCCCTCAATGGTCACCTCGACCTTCGTTATCTTTCGGTTGTAGAACGACTCTGTTTTCCTGGCGTATGAAACATTGGTCGGGTCTTCAAAGAGCAGTAGGATGCCCTTCATGCTGCGAGCCGGCACGTTCAGGTTGATGTTCCACAGTGTATCTCTTTTATTGTATACAAGTTTCCTGTGACGAAGCACACGGTCATACAGAATCGAGAGTCGACCTGTGTACTGGGTGCGTATCATGCGGGCTAACTCTGTTTGGGTAACCATGTCATACTCCAGCGAGATGCCATCAATTTTGTAGCTTGCAGCGGTGTCGCCTGTTGCGTGAATCACGCGGTTGTAGTCGTTGAACCAGTCTGTCATTAAGCGCGCTCTGGTAGAATGGCATGTGGCTCTCGAGGAGTTCAAAATCAAGCGGAACGTAGAACCTGTTACCATACACATCGGCTACGGCCTTGTCCTCTTCCTCGGTATCAACCTTGTCTCCTGCCCCCATTCGTATCTTAGTTGCGTTTCTATCATCTGATGTGTCAATGCCCTGGTACTGAAGGCCCTGTCTCTCCTGTGCTGTCCGCCACAAGTCGTGGTAACAGTGGTACATATCGCTGTCATCAATAGACATGACCTCATTGCCAGAAATCTTGATTGTCATTTTCTTAACCACAGCGCGACCTAGGTTTTGCACAACGCTGCGGTTAACATCAGTCGAGGTCAGCGTGATTGTAAAGGCCAGCCGTGCTGTCCCTGGAACAATGACGTCTTCTGCACCTAGATTGGGGAAGCGAACCAGCAGTTGTTGGTTCTGATCAATAGTGCTTGGATTGTTTGTAATGACTACAGATTGTCGCACGCCCTTTACCCCAAGGGGTTCGCGTATCCGGCGGTGTGGGTTTAGTTTGCGTCCGTAAGTACTCGTCATGTTGAATGTTTAATTACACTTATATCTTTAACACACAGACATGGAGTTTGATAACCCAGGATTTGACGACCCAGAGGAGGAAGGGGCTATGGGAGGGGATAAGAATGAGACTAGCTCTGATGATGAGGAGACTAACCTGATTGACGAAACTTTAGATACATCGTACTCGACTATGCCACCATGGGCTATTACTGAAATGCCTGCTGGGTTAACAGAAGATCAGGTGGCTTCCATAGAAGAAACTGAAGTCTTAGTTAAGAGGTGGGTGAAGGCAGTGTCTAAGCATGGGCTGCGGGCCACTCTGGAGTTTAGATCGTCTCAACAAGGTGACCTTTGGGTTAAGTGGGACTGAGAATGGAAACTTCTGACATGGAAGAACAATCCAAACAAATTCCTCTCTCCTAGGAGTATCCTAGATTACGGTGGTACACCGCTTGCTCGGGCTCTTGGAGTGACCCCTGAACTATCCACAATGGCAGTAAAAGCCCTACAAGGCGTTGACGAAGCTGCTGCTAAAGCAGAAGCTGCACTTCCAGATATGTTAGAAATGAGCAGCCTTGAAGCTGTGACAGAGCAAGGTGGTGTGGAAGAAACAGGATTCATAGAGGACGTTCATAACACCATCCAAGACCTAGGTACACAAACAGACAACGAACTACCACTCAGAAAGCTTATAGGGCTTGACAAGGCTATGCAGACCCAGAGGGGTGAGCTGGTCAATAACCTAGCTAAGATAACTGAGATAGAAAGGAATATAAAACAGCGGGAAGCTAAAATGGCAAGCCTGGAGGAGGAAGGGAGGGGTGATAGTCGAGCATGGAGATTCCAAGCAAATGAGCTTGTAGAGCTGCAGGACCTGCGGAGTGCCCGTATTGAGGCTGCCTCTGAAAACCGTAACCGTCTAAGGACCCAAATTAACCGCATCAGGGAAACGATCAACAGACTTCTTAACGAGGACACAACACTAGCTGAGCGTGTACGCGACCTGTTCCGGGAGCAGGGTATAACAATCGCCTCCATACTCACTGCGATTGGATTGGCAATCTCGACCCTGGTAGTTGCTTTGACGAGTGGAGGGAGCATTAGTGCAACCCCAGCACCAACACCGACGCCAGCTGATAAACCCGGGTGAAAGGAATGTATCAAAAAACAGCTGAACTCCTTGGCAAACTTCCTGAAGGGCCTGGCCGGTAAGGCAGCCGCTGCCCTTCCAGGAATCATTGGCTCCATCGTATCATGGCTGCTTAAGTCAGCTGCAAATGTGGCTGGTTGGATGGCAGAACATATATGGGCCGCAGTTGTGGCAGTGGGGGGAGTTATCCTCCAGATACTTCGTGACTTACTACGTAGCAAATCAAAGCACAGTTTAGCCTAGAGTGATTCCGCTTACAATAAAAGCAGTTTTCTCATCCTCGTGCACCCCACGCATACAGTTCTCGGCCACGCAGACAGCGGCCTGGCCCTGAAGAGGGGACTCCCATATCTGTATCTGGCGGAGGGTCAAAGCTTCCTCTATCTGGAGCCACCGGAACCGAGTTGATATCAGTATTGCTGCCGATCTGCTGTTCTGCAGTTGCAATAGTAATCAGATTGTTGTACCCATCAACGTTTCCAACGGCGAGGCTCGTATCCGATGGAGCCATATAAAGGCCCGTTCCAAACACATAATCAACCTTTGAGGAAGCATTCTTGAGGAAGTTCTGATACCGTCGGATGGATTACGGAATGTCCACTGGGGAGTTGATGGCATCCTCAACGTTGGCCTGAAATTGCTTTTGAGCATCAAAGGACGTGCCAACACCTAGTATCTCTGAGCGGGTCTGCGCCTGAGCACTAAGAATGGTCCAGACATAGGTCCTAATGCTGTCGTTGATCCATGTGACACCTGGGGCAGTGAACCCCGCTGATTTTTCCAGGATGTAAGTACTCCAGGCGCTGTTTGCTCCATCTTGGTGTTGCTTTATAAAATCAATATGTAGCTTGCCGCCTTGAAAAACAAAGCCGTTGGTTGATTTCTCAACGGTTTGCCTAACGGATTCGCACAGGTGGGTGTTTCCAGAATGAGTGATCACCCATACCTTGCGTGTTTCAGGGTCGTTGAAGTAGACCCGCCCTAGGGCCTGGTTACCGCCTTTTCTTCTCCAGTCGCTGTTTTCGTCAACCCCAAACTAGTGGCAGGGCCAGTGGTAGATTCTCTTGTCAAAGGTGTTGTTGGTGGCTGACCATGTGGCGTCATCTTGCAGAACTATTCTCACTTCGTCTAACAGTCTCCGGATGGTGTAGTAGACGTTGAACCTGTAGAGGTTACTTAGTGCTGGGGAGTCAGATCTGAGGTGGTCCAGGGCAGAAACTCCGCAGCCACTGGTTGCGCACCATACAGCAACGTTTACTTAGTTCTGCCAGTATTGCATTTGGTTGGTTCTCCAGCCAACTACAAGGCTGCTGTCGCTAATATTTGGCACCAAGTATTTATCGAACAGGTTGGAGAACTCTACACCAAACGCATCTGTGATATTACTGATTTTACCTGGATGAGGAGATGTGTCAGATCCTTGCGGGCAATATGGGATACGTATACCGGCCCTTTTTTGTTCGTTTTATTCGTATTGAAACTAAACGCTTGCTTATTCATAGTGCTATGTATCACACTCTGTCAAATGTTCAAAGCGGCGACGCTGTGTCCCTGCAAAACACTATTGACAATAGTGCAGGTGATCTATACGTAGGTCTTAGGTCAAGCACGTATACTGTAGGCTGGTATAACATTAAATCAGCTATGCCCATCACAAAGGGGGAAATTTTTACAGGAAAAGAATAAGTGTCGTTTTGCCCCCTGGCCTCTGTATTACACTTGAATATATCATATGAATATTTTCATCGCAACAGAATATAATGTGTCGCCTGTTAGAGAGAATGTTAATATGTCGTTTTGTTGTGTGATCATACGCGCCGAATCTGAATCATGGGAAGGTATATCAACCTTCGCAGCCTTACCGCTAATAGTCGCCTATAAAGCTGAGTGCCGAGTGTGTAACACAGAGCTGGACAAGGAATATAGATGACGCGTCACCGCTACCGTAATGTGATTAGAAATAGCCTAGTTTAATTCCATTGGTGTTAGCGCTGTACGCAATGTTGTTTTGACGCTATGCTTTCGCATACGAAAGACTGTTTGCGTTACATATCCAATAAAATACACCTTTCGATTTGCAATATACTTTGGAAGCCTAAATAGAATCTATCTGCTTAGATAAATTGTATGACTCATTCATAACTGATAATATATTGCGCCTTATGACCTTGACCACATTCAGCAACACAACAAGGGGGAGCTACAGCTTCGTCAGCAGTTCCCAATGAAATTCTGCGGGATTTGTTCTTAAACTAGGAATGCATCCTGTAAAAGCATTGCCACTTTTACATCCAAGGCTATCCCCAACATCACATTTGTCTGGCCCAATAAGATACTATTTGCATCATGATGAGAGTCAACGCAATAACGCCATGATATTCAAGGCGCTGATGTGCATAGTAGTAATGTCTTAAGTGATAGCCCTTTTCGCCAAGAGCAAAATGGACAGACCATATATAAGAGGTCAAAAATGGTGATGTACTGTTGGAGAAATATAAACGGATTCAATTGAAGGAGTAACGCTTAAAGTCTCTGTCGGATGGCCCCTCATAGTTGGCATGCTTTCGTGACCTAGCCCTATATCATCATGGGATGGGGCAGTGGATATCAGGCTGGCTATTTACAATGCCTCTCGCTTGTTGCCCACCTTCGTCACGGTAATTCCCAGAAAAGTTTACCATTAGCGCTGATTGAAGAACCTGATCATGTACAACGTCGAAGCTATCTTTGAATTGAACCTGCTGACATGACGATGACAAAACGCGTGATGTACAATTTGAGAAATAAAAAGTTGATTCACTGGAAGAAAGAAGTAAGGCTTAACGTCTAAGTAAAAAACCTCTTCTGAAGTGACGTGCCTTCCTGACCTAACCCTATATCATTATGGGAAGAGGCAAAGGATACCAGTCTGGCTGTTAGCTAACAAAGCCTCTCCGTGGTTACCCTCCTACGTCCTGGTTATACCCCGACAAGTTACCCTATAATTTAGATCGAAAAACATGATCATTTACAACGGCAAATGACTTAGAAATGACCTTGCGACGGAGGTGCCCCGCTAAAACAACGATCTGCAAAAGCAGCATTCGGTCATGCAGCATTGATACGAAATGAATGTGAAATGATCGCTGCACTATACTTGCGCTAGTTGAAAGTACATCCATAGTACATGATTGCAAAAACATAACTTTGTTCTATCTAGTCTATTATTCGTTATCTATTTTAAATTGACTCAAGGGTTGAAAGTTTTTTGGGGCGTGACAGCAGTATAACGTACAGTAACAATGCCCGCAAGCGTCAAGATGGTAATAACAGAGCCACCCAGAGTCTACCATAATAAGCAAGGTCGCTAGGTGTGTTTATATCAAATCAGAAAAATATTTCACCTCGGGAAGGAGTCGTTCCATAAATTTATGTGCTGTTCATATCGATTGCGTATGGTCGTCTATTGTTATAAGCCAGGTAACATTTGCACAGCCATCCGCTTCGGTGGTTCATTGCGTTTTCTCGCTTTATTACTTTCTTGCGATCACCTCGGCCATTACTCTGCTTGTATGTAACTGCCCCTCTTGCACCACTCTCGTATTATGCTGCGCTTAATGCCGTCACATTTTGTGCATGCAAAATTAGCTATGAATATTATGTAGGTTAAGATCCTGCCGAGCCCTTTGGATACTAAACGTTGCAAAGTTGCCGTTATACGCTGTCGATTTGAAAATGTATATGATTACCAGCTATATGACATATTATGAATGGGATTTTTTATATACATAAACCATCGATATAAAGCAATCCTTACACATGTACAATTGACCATGAATTTTGATGATAATAAGCTTATTATAAAAATGCGAGGCGATCAACAAAGCATAGCAATAGCTTAATTTCGACGGTTTATGGTTATTCAAAGGGGTATACCTCAGACAGGTCATTTATATTCATTGAGACTTGTTGCAGTTCACATGCACCGCCGATTTGTCTGCAGTCTGTAATTGGAGTCTGACAATTGCAAGGTGTCGATAAGGAATATAGTATGCAAGGCGATATGACGAACTTCTGCTGACGTGCTTGTTCTACTCCTGCGTTCTTTTCAATGTGTGTTTTCTTTGTGACTATCAAGCCAATGTTCTGATATTTTCCCGCCTTTGGTCTGTTAAATGGATCGCGCATAGTGTTACAATAGACACATTTTGTCAGTATGTCGTGTAAACTAACTTCAGCCATTTCCAACCTCAAAAGACTGAAAAACCATATTCTTTATCGTTAAAAATTCATTAGGAATTATTTTATTAGGTCGGGGATGGTTTTAATAGAGCAAGTCGACAAATTCGAGGATCAGCAATAAATTTATGCCACAAACAATCTTTTTTGTGTGATTTGCAATTATCGTTTTGCCTAAATGTGCATCTCTCTCTGGTAAAAGTAATTCAATGTTCAGGCCAACAGTATCCAATTTATACTCTAAGGAACCCACACAACAAGACGAATAATTGAATTAATCTGTGAAAAGACATTGCTATATCTTGCCATATCTGTCTGCAGAATCCCTAATTGACTGAAATCTGATTACTGTAATTGAAGTATGCTACGTAGCACATAGGTCACCTGCACCACCGCGTCGATAAATACATGCGTACATGCTTGCAAAAGCAATGCACGAGCTTATTACATGGGGTGATAATGCTTAAATATGGTCAGATAACCGAGGTAAAAAAATACATATATTCGAATAAACATGTTTGCGGATCCTATTTTTTCGTATCATTGACATAATAACAAGTTTTGTCCCTGAAATGATTTCCGTTGTTCTCCCTTTGTAAGTCTTTATACCTTTAACTGGAAATCGATGGTGGATTAGAAGGGGGTCGCATAAAGTTTAACTTAGCTGTCATCGGTACACGCTGGTCTACTTAACAGTGCATCATTTATTTTACATTTCTATCCGTATAATTTTCAAAATTATGCATTATCGACTGACCTGATGACTTTGTATTAAATTAAATATAATTTGTGAGCAAAAGTTTGTAGTGCTGTCTGGAATGCTGATATATCTTTCAATCACTGATTTTGGTTCATAGGGTGACAAAGGCCAAATCGTTATGCGCGACATTATCGTTGAGCTGTCAATCTGTGTGACGGGATCAGAAGCAAAGATAGTCGGTAATGTAATTTGAGTTAGTTGTGAGGGTATCGGTGCGTTCTAGCACGATCCACATCAATCGTTTTAACCTAACAGGCCATAATATTCCAAACATGGATTATAAATCGAGAAAACGATACATACATTTTGGAAACATTTAAAAAGAGCCTTGATGTTTTATGCCTTCGTTGAGGGAGACTGAATGTTGCTGCTCTCCATATCTTGCGGACGATATAAGAGATATCTTACATATTTAAGCACCAAACTGCACTTAACCAAATCGCAAGCACCTCAGGCAGTATAGCTCCTGTCGCACATTGTGTGCATTGCATGTTTAGAGTGAACATACTCAGCGAGCTTATGAACCGTTATCGCAAACGAGGCATGCCTGTCCATAGCAAATCAAAACGTGATCGTAACGTGTCTGGGTAGGAGACAGGAATCAGGGCAGAAGTTTCAAGCTATACTTCCGGCCATCAATCCATTAATGAACTCGTCAACTGTGTGTGTTAAGACAGGAAGAAAGCGCGTATCAACTTTAAGGTCCGAGCAGTTGTGATGTGGACCTCATAAATACACCTACTCAATACTTCTCTTTTGGACGGAATGTAACTTGCCACAAGACACGTTACAGCTCCACCCCCCCCCCCCCCCACCCCCCCCCCACACACACACACACACTGTGTCTGTCAGAGACAACAGAGAAAACACATGACAGACATACACAAGCCTCTTAAATAACCCCACTCGTTGGCAAAAGAAAATCAACAAGCCGCACAGCAGCAAAAACGCTATCCACAACCGCGGAGCACGTGACCCTGCTTTTCAAACATGCCTAAATAGTCCCTAAACGCTAAAGGAAGAACTTTGGATCGAAACATTCTGTTTCTGCCATCGTACACACAATCACACAAATCAGATAGCCCGCTGTGATACACATCGACTATTGCGATCACGAATTCACGCAAATATATTCAAGCCGTACAATGATTGACAAACATACTGACAGAAGAACACTTAGTTAGAGATAACCCGGAAGAAACAAATATAAGTTAACCACGGTCACATTATGATGTACAGCACGCTTTGATAGGGTTAGAATAACACTATTTATCGGCAGGCTTTGTGAAAAGCCCGTTACAAATATCCCACATACGAGGTAACCATCTCACCGCCATCACGCGGGGAGCATGGTCTTTACCGTATAGAACGAGCAGAGAAACCACTTGTGCTGTACTGTTTCAGAAACATCCAAAGATTCAGTGATAGGATTGACTTATCTGTAAACCCCTCTTATGCTGTATGCCTTACTTAACTCTATATTCTTATGAGGCTATCACTCGATGGCCGCACTTTAACACTGAAATCATTAAAACGTTCAAGGGGTTCGGAGATAACCTGACCATTTGTTCGATTATTTGCACCTGATTGGTCGAAATTTACTATCGCTAGCAGCGGATGTTTTTTGTAACCGATCGTTTGGTCTCTTGTGATTGTTCATTGAATACATCATGACGTGTGACGTCACTTGGGCCAATCGTTTTACTGACCTAGGTTATATCATTACGGGAGGGACAGGGGATGCAAATCTTGCTGTTAGTTTATAAAGGCTCTCGTTGAATATTTTCATCCATCACCGTAATAGGCGCAATAGTTGAAAGGGGTCGACAAGCTCACCATTCACTTTGATTGATAAGCATGATCATTCACGACGTCAAAGCCCAATAGCTTGAAATCGACTCTGCACCAAAGCACCCACAATAAAGACATGATTGATCATGTGTCAAAAATGTCGATAAGCTTAATGTAAAGTGATTGCGTTTTGTAACCAAGACCATTTGTCATAGTCTATAAATCACGGGCTGTAAATAACTGAGACTAATTCATAATCAAGACCAGTAGATCAATATATCCTTTCTAGTGATGATCTAGCCCGAACATGTATGGGTAATTCATCTGTTAACCAATTGATTTTGCTGCGCCACATAATCAACAGGAGAGCAAGAACGGCAAATGAATGGTTTCGAAGTCAGCGAGAGAACACTATGGCACACGTTTGTCTTGTTGTACGGATAGCATTATGTTGTATCATTTAATGCATACGTGTCACCCGAAGCAGGTTTTACCCAGTCAATGCTGTGTTGGTATACAACGCTGATTCACAAGGATAGTCATACAAATCTACGTTAATTAATTACCATAATAATGTAGAGATGAGTTTGACATAAGCAAAATTGTCCGAGTTGCTATCTCACTTGCCATGTTAGCTCAGAAAGACGGCATATACTATTAAAGGGTTAAATAGGATAATAAACGCAATACCCTCCGATTCTCGGATATGTCTTCTATCTGCTTTGTCTCAGAGCGAGGTGCTCATCTATCATTTATACAACCATCGACGGACTACACCTGGGAACCGTAATAGACTAGAATTTGCTTCACATGATAATAGAAGTGCTTCAGGCAGGCATTTCTTAGAATCTGACCCAGAACTATGCCCTCATGCCTGGTAGCGCCGGGAATAAGTCAGTTCACAAGCGTTATATAAACCAATTATTGGCCAGAGTAAATATCTTTTCGTAACTCCCATACTATGACGTATGTATTTGCAAGGGGTGCGAGACATGAGAGGTAACGCCACTGTTTATTGAACTATTGCATAGATGTTTCCTTAAATCAACCCCTTTCTTTCAATATCATATTTGAGAGTGTACTGGTTAAACACATGAGGCACTCACAATGACAAAATATCCATTAGATTTGAGCCAATTAAGCGCAGCAGTCCGTTGGCAAATGCTAGTGACGTTTTGCAAAATAATGTCCCTACGTTATCAATTAACCCATGACTAAGAGGAAATAGAAAGTGCTCCTATGGCGCGGTAGCCATTCACTTCTTTTACGGAACGATTTCGCTGCACTTGTACAGTACAAAGGTGTACTAACAGCCATTATCTCGTCAATTATATGGTCAATAGAGCAAAATCATTAAATCAATACACAACGTTAAGAATACAACACCGTTCAGTACAAATATGGGTATTGATTCCATATCGTAATGCATAGCCTCTACATGGTTCATGTTCATTAATACACCCGAGCTTGGGGTTCGCAGGCAGTATTACATGTTGCCATAAAATAACTCGCACGCTGTTAGGTTTCGTCTTTTTATCGTACCATAGTGTGGATTAGTACAATTTATGTTGGGAATAAATTGCTTGGAGAACATTGTGAGTCGTTCAGTCCTTTGAGCTGCTTCGATCCTCATCATATCCCAAACATTCTCCCACATATAGCTGTCTAAGCAAAACACATATTGTCAGAGCGAATAATGTTTTGCTACGTTGAGCTAGTACGCTTTTTTGCCAACAAATCACTTATTTGTATCATAAAGGCTGTGGTTTGCTATGCAAATGGTACGGCTGACATACGTCATTACTGACATACCACCCAGCACGCAAAGAGACCACACTTTAATCCACCATGTACCACTATCAATTAATACGACGCCCATCTTGTTCATATGCTAATAATTATTAGGTTCAGTATTTGTTGGGAAGAAGAACATGCTTCGTTTGTTATTTGCCGCATGATTGGATCACCTTTAAACATTAAGATAAATAACTGAACTCGATGAAGTGTCGCGACTTTGCAATCTATCAAATATCAATAGCTTATTCTACTATTTGTAATATCCTCGTGAAATACTGACTTACATTACAACGTGGGCACTGGTGCTTGGTGATAAGGTGTTATAAACGATGTATGTCAGCGGGAAGTAGCAGGTTATTTTATTAAGTAAATAACGTAGTGGTACAATGAGGGTCAACTTGTTATACAACAACAGCCATGGTAGGAACTAAATTCTTTCCGTTGTTTAAATAGATGCATTAGCGTTTGCCATACCGATTCATCACAGCTTTATGACTGCAGGAAGTTGCTGCCAAAGTGGTCCATGACATATGTCGAGGTGCATTCGTAAGCAGCCTCCTATGGTAGATTGCTGTTATTTAAAAGGGTATTTTTTAACTCAATCTGACCCTGTATCTATGGTAAAAGTTTTAGACGCAACTGTGAAGGGAGCACACGTTGCCAGTATTGAAGTGGATACCCCTTTCTTATTTGGTGAAGTGTGTTTGGAAGGTGCAGTGTATGGACTGATTATTGGAAATTTCCTCGGTGCAACTTCGGCTGATAATCCCAACCCGCTTTGGTATGAAACGTGCGGCAATTATGTGAGCTCAATCGCGAAAGTCTCAAACGCTGAAACCTCTCATAGTGCAGGGCCGTAACGACCACAACGACGTGAGCTGAGAGGAATTGGTTAAGTTTCAAAATGATGATACAAGCTTGGCCAAACTATGAGACAGACGGATTCGATTGTGAGAGGACAGCAGATTGTATTTTATATGGTGGGGGAATTGTGTCACCAATCCAGACAGCATAATCAGAGTGTGCTGGTTTAGCGTTCCGTATACTTATAGTATTGATACCCATGAACTGAATCGATCGTCGTATAAATGTTGAGAATGTTCCATAGTTGACTTTATAAGGAGGTTCGACGATGGGGTAGACAGTTCTCAAGAACTTTCAACAGAGTTCTCATAACAGTTGTTACACGAGTCTTGATCGTTTTTAAAGCGTCCATGGTGCGAACAATGCTGGTTTGCAGTATCGTTTAATCCGCCAAATTTATATTAGCGTTTATTTTTCGGAATGAATTGTGGATATATGAACATTGTGAAAATGGAGATGGGTATTGGTTTGCTACCCAACTTAGCCAATCTTAAAACCGGTGGCAATCACACTAATTATAAACTGCAATGCGTTGTGTGTATGCATTCACATGCATTTACGTCATAAATATCACTGTGGTAAACACGAAACCATTATTATTTACCAGTAATAAACGAGTAGCGCAAAAATAAAACCATGTATATGAACGAACAATATCAACTGTCATATCTGATAGTGAAGCGAGTTCGACACCTACCAGTGCGGTAAACAACAACTCTCTTTCTTGATATCAAGCTTCCGGGGTAAGATGTATATAAAGAACTATATGCTTGTTAAGTTTGTCAAAGAAGTTTTCTATTAATTCGCCTCTAAATTTAAGCATTCTGTTGTTTCTTAAGACACGTATAGCAACCCTAGAGTACCATCTTCGTTCATGGAGTAAGCGAACTGGAACGACAGCGAGGAGACATCAAGTTGTTTATTGACAGCTCTAAAGAACATTTCGTGAATAAACCAGCAAGATGCATCTGTCTTGTACCGAATGAACGTGAAGATAGGTAGAGTGCCAAATGAACATACGGAGGATATAAGCGTCCATCTCTGCCATCCTACATGGCCCAAGTCAGATACTGAGTACGGCTTAGAGGAGAAACTTCCCTATCCGTGGCTAAAGAACGTCCTACTTGTCTTGCTCGTATAACATCTTCTTAACCAAAGTTGATTTAGCTCGGATAGTCAACGGTTACTTGATGGAAACATTAGTGAATATTCAATTCAGTTCTCTCCCGACACCCGATCTCATCTTCTTCTACCCTACTGAGATAATAGATATTACATATTTATGTCAAGTAGGCAAACTAGAGCGAGACCGCTTACAAAAGGATATATTAACTGTTACGACATATACCATAAGTAACGCATTTGATACGCGTAGGGTGCGATAATGAAGGATTGAAAAACCTAGTACCCGAAATCATGACGAATGCTACAAAAGGCACCATTTGCTGTATGGTGCAATATAGGGTGCGATATATATATAATATATATATATATTATAAAATATATATAGTACACTATAATATCATGACGATATGCTTCAAAAGGCACCATTACAAAAGTTCACAAATGTGGATACATGTTTATATATATACTTTCTAATGCGCATATGTATCGATGTATATATATTATATATATATATATATAAGTATAAATGTATATATATCATGTCATGTATATATATATATATCATATCGTATATATATTATATACTATGTATATATGGCTATATATTTACACATATATATATGCTTATATACATATATATCTACACACCTTTATATATATTTAATATATATATATATATATATATATATATATATATATATATATATATATATATATATATATATATATATATATATATATATATATATATATATATATATATATATATATATTAATATATGAAATCACATGTTTTTTGCCACTAGCTAATATCCAAAGAACAGTGTTAGCCTGCTCTCAAGTTATGTATGCCTTTGTGAACGACAGGTCATCATAAGCAACTCATTTGTTTGAGTAAGCAGGCTGTCGCTGAAAACCACCGAATGTTGTTAACTTGGTGTCAGGCGATGGACTGAATAGCGCTCGATCGCAGCTTATGAAAGTAATTGGGCAAGCAAGCACTACTTTCGCATGAATGGTCACAAGCTCCAGTTGATGATTACCACCAACCATGCGTGTGTTAATCGGTCTTTTAATGCCAATTGAAACACATGTGATGTTAAATTGACGTGTGACCAGCATATGGATCCGCCAAATTTCTATTCGATTGGCAGTATAGTGATTCTCCCCATTGCAGGCATGAGCTAATCATCCGAGACCTCCTTCAACTTTCTTCATCTAGGCCTAACTTAGCACGTGTGTTACAGCTTATGATGCAGCTATACATACCGGTATATATTAAACAAGAAATAATTTGCAAGGATCAATAAAACGCACTCGGAACAGTTTTGTTTGATGTTCTGTAAGACATTTCCCGGTATGCTCGCATTCGTGCTTTATGCAGGATTTATCTTGTTATTTCATACATCCACCAAGAAACATCTTCGCGTGCTCCAGCTGAAATCAGAACACCGTAAATGATTACCTCCCGTCTCTTGTAGAAACGTGAGTAATTTTGTTTAAGAGGTATACTGCATTGGCGCAAAATATAAGTGGGCAGTTACATTTAGGAGTAAGAAAGTGGCCCATCGCGACTAATTCCAATTCCACAGCTTGCTTACTTGCGTCACATTTGTCACTTTTTGAAATTGCCGTTTCGCAGACTGTATGATTCGTGGGGAAGCATATGAAGCTAATGATGTAGCAACGCGTCAGCTTGTCAACATTATTATTATAGTTAATACATTATCAATATTAACGTCGTAAACATTATCACCACCATCATCATCGTCAACATGGTTATCATCATCATTGCCATCATCATCCACGGCATTATTTGGGTAAAGAAGGTACTGAACCGTGACCACCGATCTGTATTGCTTATCAGGTGTGGACAGTTTGCTAATGGTAGTTCGCTGTTATATTAAACAATGAGTAAAATCATAGGAAGGTTAGCCTCCATTTAGATGCAATAAAGCTGCGTAACAGAGTACCGTGTAAAGGGATCAGTGGTAAACCTTACTTTTATTGCATAATCTACATTAAAGGATTTCGTCGTCACTGCTTCTAGATGCAAGTCAGCGTCTTACTTAATTGACCATCTTGTTTTATAAGGCGATGATGATCATATAAATGGCATGCAATGACCAGTAAATAGTGGATGTCAGTGATGCTGGCACTGGAGCACACTGCCGCTAATCGGACGATTATGTGATTTTCTGACCAGGGGAAACATGGCCTGGCATCCTTGTAAGCCTATATATATATACGTTTCATAATAGATGTCTCATATATTGTTGCGAATGCTGATCGATTGGTCATGGTTCGTTACCTTACATTAAGCTTTAATACTAGAAGAGCTAAGCGTTGAATCTCTCTCTCCAAATGTATTTGCACCCAGCTGACCATGCAGTGCCACGTCCTAATGTACTGGCATGGACCAGTAGTAATGTTCTCATAATAACACCATGATGGTAATGAATCATGAATAATACATGTGTTCATGTTAGGACAATAATATCATTGCATCACCTAGAGCAACGATTTGACTTATAGCTGACCACGTAATCATAAAGATCAACAAGGACATTCTTTACACACTTAAGAATTATGAGCACGTCAACCCAGATTTTAACAATATGACGCAGGATACATGAACGAATTCGTAATAGATGTTAAATACGTAAAATTAAATATAATTAAGGGACACGTCAATTGGATATCCGAAATTCATGATCACGTTACAAAAATACACATTGATAGCTGTTCCTTGTCTGTATACTCAGGTAGTTTTGGTCCAATAGCTACTGCTTGGATCAAAATGACGTATGTTAGTGAAAACGGTAGTATTTAACGCGTGTTGACTGCCTCCCACCAACCCATACGACTTGGCCATGAAACAGCCCGAGCACATCTCATCTTCATGTTGGTTTTTTTCAATAGCACATTTGGAATTAAGAAATGTGATTATAGGTGAGGATAAAGCATGAGTTAGTTGTATTAGTCTTCACTATACACGTCTGGCATTGGCACATCGCCCTTTTCGTTCACATCCGTTTTTTCATGCTACGTGATTTTCGCGGACAAAGCATGAGTTAGTCGACCAATGTGATATAGCGAAATATATTGAATTATCACACGGGGTCGCAGCCACCCAAAGTTAATGATTTATCTAACATATCCGAGTAAGCTTGGGCTAGAACGTTATGATTTCAATTCTGACGTCATGACAGCTATATGCCGTGTCGTTATGGTGTTTCATGCAACATAAATGGTGTACTCAACGCGACTTTCAAGGTCGATCATTACTATACAATATGATAACAATATAGCAACCTGTCAGATTTAAGGGATGCAAGAGAACCTGCTTTTAATGTGAGAGGTAGCATCATTCACCCTGTGTGACAAAAACTGCTTCCTTGCGTATCAAAGCTATATCTAACAAAAGCTGCATTAGGATACGTGTGAGCACTTTGTACTTTCCATCCTCCATATTTCTGAACCCATTTATGCAGGGCGCATCAATAACTTACACAGCTCTATGCAGTTATATCTATCCGCTCGAACATACAGCTTATTAAATTACTAAGTTACAACATATAACACCTAGAACGTTATCATATATGCCGGCCCTGCTAGCATATTATAATCCCCATCAACATGTCTGACATTAGACAAGCTTCAGTTTGAAGCGTAACGGTCAATTTTCTTATCGTAATGTATTGACGTTAGTTAACAACTCGCATCGTAACGCTTGATATTGACTTCTAAAATGTTAACAGACGGCGTCATCTGACGTACAGAATTTCGATACGAAAAAACGCATTTATGTATTTGGCTATTAAATGGACCTACAATATCATTTAAATGTCGAATATTGCCTGAGACATTTTGGTTGTTACAAAGCACGCGAAATAGCGATGAACCATATGGAAACAGGATTAGTCTGGAAGCCGATTGTATTTCAGGCCAAGGAAGGTGAAAATATTGCCGTTTGTTAGCGAAATTATACGATTGGAATGGGAATATAATGCACATAATCAAATATACTCAAAGCACTGCACAATCCCCTTTCAGTACGCACAACGCCTCCCTGCTTTAAATCCCGAGTACGCATGGGGGGACCCGCAACGCCTCTGTAAGCGCGCATCGTGACAAGGCCATAAGCACATTCTCTGATATGCTGCTTGAAAAGGATAAATCCCGATTCCCATCAGTATATATATATATATATATATATATATATATATATATATATATATATATATATATATATATATATATATATATATATATATATATATCTCTCGGCCAATCCTATCTATAATTTCTGGGTATTTTAACTCATTGAACTCCTTATATATACCGAATAAAACTCGCTCTCTCTCTATCCAATTCCTCTTCGATTAGATCTCGGTGGTATTTTACTCTATTATGTATCAAATAGTTGCCCTTTTACTTGCAGACTGTAAGACTACTGACGTTATTTCGTAGCTGTCGCAACCTCAACGCGCGTGACAAGGCCATAAGCACATTGGAATGTTATCTAAGTTGAACTATGACTTATATAGGCTTCCAACCAATATCTATTTCCATTTTCCATTGCAAGACCACTCGAAAGGTACCAATTCCTATTCGATTTCGGTGGTATTTTACTCACTCATCATAGGTTTACTATTGGTTCAATGCAAGAAGCCAACACTTTATGTATCAAATAGTTGCCCTTTTTTACTTGCAGACTGTAAGACTACTGACGTTATACTATCGCAGTTCGCACTGAAAGTATTATCACTACAGTTCAATGATTTAAAGTGGCTAGAAAATAAGTAACGTAGATTGCGCAATCATGTCTATCAGTTGCTCGAAATTAGGGGAAAAAGGGTGTTATGGTAATTTTGAATCAATCAACAGAATAACTAAGAAGTAGCAACACGATTCAATCATTCATTTTTACTTCATCACGGTGAAAATCTCAGATGCGTGATATCCAATGGCAATAGCAGCCTGTTACTCTGCCAGATAGCCATGAGCAACTTAAATATAACAAAGGAGTTGTGTGGAAACAGATGAACGTTATACGGATGCTGAAATTCCCTCCACTTGGATGCTTTATTACGGGAATATCTAACTACAGGTCAATTATCTATCTATCAATATGTGGTTTACACACACAAACAATCATGCACTATAGGTATGTAATAGTCTTTGTTCATTATGAGGACGGGGATATACACCTGGGGTAACATTGTCGATGTGAATTACAACAGCCGATAATTAAGATACATGAAGCAGGGTTGTTGCTGTACTATATATTCCGAATGCTCCCCAAGTATTAAACTATACATGACTGCCAACACCTATCCCGTTCGATTTCGTCGGCTTTCGAATTGATATTTTCCGCTCAGCAAATGAACGTTCGTCGCATAATTCATACCATTGCATCATAATGCCTTTGAACCTTAGTAGCTTTACTTTCCAGCACAAAAGTGGGCTGGTCCAAGCATAAAACGCTGGGCAGACCGGATCACATTCGGCTCCTTCCATGGTTAGAAATCTGACGATGCGCAAATTTTATTTGTTTATGCACATTGGTGTCCTACATATCCTACAAAATTGCTCAATCCATTGATGGATGGCTTAGACTAATGTATCCAATTTAAAAATGCCTCCCCCACACTTATATCAACACGAGAAACAATCTGGCGTAACGGGCCGGCCCCATTGGTACGTACCGTGGCGTTTCGTCTTGGCTTATGGGTTGCCTTACTTGTCTAATATTGCGTGCAAATGTGTTAGGCTTTATCAATTGTGATCGTTCAACGTTATACCATACCACAAATGGTGAAAGTAGCATAGTATTAATTTTGCATCATCACACAGTGTTACTGTTATATAGTCGTACGCAAGCTCACGCAGTCTTTGCATCAACATTTACCGGCATGTCAATTTAAGTATTACCAGACAACACGACATGCACAACAACATGTACAGAAAAATAAACTGATGTCCCCGTCGACATTTTGTCCGTGAGGAAACAAAAGTGCTTAACAAGAAAACACTTCGTCAATCACCTCGTTAAAGCAACACTTGGTAACATATTTAAACCAGTAAGGTATTGAACTAATCCTTTAAGGAATATGACGGCACAGCCCAAACATCTTTGCAAGCAACGTAGAAAATAATATTTGAAATGTGTACATTTCGAAGATACAGAACTATAGCAGCCTAATGTGCCTGGTATTTTTGTGTCCTCTCTTCGCTCCTCGAGGGATTTTTCTTGCAACTTCACCATTCCGCCCTGGTATAAACTATTAAATTCAGTCCTTTCTCGAATGAAGATGTTTCGGTCTCAAGGCTGCACAATTACAAACGGCTATGACATAAAAAAAGAATAAATTAGATACCTTTCATAGACGTAGAGAACACTTGGCAGATCAAAGTTAATATTTACAGTCTATGTATATATCTATCTGGGTGTCTATGCGATATATAAAATCGTCAAAGCAGCAAGCAGTTGGAGGTTAACAACAACAAATGCGTTTTGATAGACAACAGTAGTACAACACGTGATGGCAAAACAACTTACTTGAGAAGTTTTGTTTATTTACAAATACAGCCTGCATCAGAAAGCATTACATTTGCACAAGGGATTATATAAGTATTGATACGACTTGGTATCTTTAAATTGCAGGTTAGTAAACGCTGCAGTATTTGCCAGACACTTGCATCCATTGATATTAGGTGATCGTGATTTTTCGCATTCCACTTTCGAAAAAAGTTGGGCCGGATGTGTTGCAGAGACAAAATCAATTTCCCAATTTAGGACTCATTTCATCTCACAACCGATAATCCTTATCAATCCAATGAGTCATTTCGTATGATATCAGCAGGGCGGGGAGTTTGTTTGTTGGGAACCCCGTATTTATTACGCTGCTGGTGGGATAACCTTGGATGGATTTTAAGATAACGGTCGTTAACAATTGCATGAAATATTGAGAACTGACGTTGATTATGATAAATTTGATCCATTATCATGTTTCCGGAAGTAAATCAAGAGGTTGATTACATCTTTTAAGGGCAATCCATTGTTAGAATATGATATCAAATGTCTCAGAAAATTATTTGCTGATATTAAACGATTTACTAAGGCTATTAAAGACCGACTGCTAACGATTTTTGGGCATAGTGTAGTCATAAAGATAGTTGCAACGTGCTTGCCCGTAAGGGGCTTCATTTCATGACAGTTTGTGCTGTTGCGCTTGTATTGAATTCACACGACAGGCAAGCGTGGCAGTGATGACGTGAACATCGGTAGCCCATAGCTACTGTAGACGCTATTTGCCTTCTTGTCTGCTCTGCTAGAAGTATGAATGCCAATAGCGCATGCTGTTCGTCACCCAGTCAGATGGCCATCAACATCTAAAGAAATGCAGCCGACCCGTCAACATATCCGGTGCTGATATCTTTACTAAACACTAGTACTCCACATATTGCTCTCCAACCTCTTGAGGAAAACAAAGATAACTAATTATCAATATTCTTCAATTTCGTATGTTGATATGCTTTGGCATATCACTAAACAATTCCAATTCGTATTTGTTTTATCCTCAATTTTAATGCAACTTCAAACGGACAGTGGCAGAATGAGGATATGATTGTACGTATCTATCTGATTCACGATGACTTCTTTGGGTGTTTTGTCCCCTTAAAAGGTGTACAAGGTGTAAACCAAATTTAGATCCATAAAATGCTGGCTCTGCTATGAGTGAAAATCAAGTCAGGGTTGCCATCGTAAGTTTACTGGCAAATTAACATGACCATAGGCTGAGTTGTAAACTTCTTTTCGTGGCTATCTATCTGTTTACGTCAAACGGGGAGAGCGGCACCTTGTGGACATGCTCTCCTTTTATTTCCTAACCTTCTCTGCGCAGCATGGTCATCACAAGGCGGTACAGCTTCTTTGTGAACAGGGATTCCATGTAATGGTCGTGGTGTAGGCACTTTTTTTCCACAACCTTATTCAAGAGAGCCTTTTTATGGTCAGGGCTACCACCTTGTGTGGCTAACTCTGAAAGGTAGGTAGAACCAAAATTTCATGCGAACCATGTAGCTTGCATCTACCTCACAGCTATGTTTGGCAAGAACGCAGAACCAACTTCGTCTCGTCTGCGCTGTATTAGCGAGTTAATATGCCTCAATGTCAAATGATTTAGTGGAGTGGGCCTTGCGTGATTCAGCCTGGACCAACTTCTGTAATCTGACGGAGCTTAGATAGCTCGTCAAGAATAAGATTGCTTTCTTAGTCAGAGATCATCCCATCAGTAATTGAGGTAGATATGTGACTTAAAATCGTGTCCAGTGTGCTGTCTGCCAGGAGTCGGACTCGTTGATGCTTCTTGGCTTTGATCAACAGCCTGTGGGTGATAGACTTTCCACCACTGAAAGACCGCCCGAAGCCACGGCTCCTATCTGGAGCCAAAATACAGTAGACATCTTGACAGTGGTGGCCAACCCACCAGCCTACGCTGACCGACACAGGGGCACCATCTATAACGTCCAATGTGGTCATCCCACGACGATATTTGTTGTGAAGTGTGGCTAGTTTTTCCATCAAATTCTCGCAGCCGTGTAATTTCTCAAAGCCTGAATAACAGAACTGGTTCAGTCCCTGGCTAGGCCTCATGAGGTGGCTCAGTCACTGGCTCACGAAATAGCCCAGGATATAGCTGTGCCGTCGGAGGGCTTTCTGTTGTTTCATGCTCAATTAGGAGTTATACTGCAAAACAGGTGCTCTCTTTAGGTGGTTGCATAAAAGCTAATAACGCTGCCATGTTCAAGTTTTCGGCTGGTCATCAGGCTTTGTTATCTCTACCGCTCGGTTTGTTCCATTCATAGCAGGAACACAAGTTTAAGTATCAGTATAAGCGCCCATACCAGAAGACAACCCCATACGACTGACATTACCACTTAATTATATGGTAAATCTAAAGCTTGAGTCTTATGAGGTTTGATATCAGGCTCCATCACCAAACGACCACCCATGTCCGCTGAGCATGGCCCCACTGTTTCTGCCCAAATAGTAACGACTGACTTCTCCGATATGTTATTTATTCTCTTAGGTCTACAGAGTGCTCTGTGTAGTTTGTCATTATATCTTTTATTGAGAGCATCCTCTGGTAAAATCAGGTCTCCCAACAGAACGGTTTGATAATTTAGCATGATTAGGACACAGGTCATAGTCTTCTAAGCATATGCACCACGGTCTGCTTCAATTTTGTATTGTAGAAGCCCTCGATGCATGTTTTAATTGACATCTTCTAAATTTAAGAACATTTATTCGATCTAATTGATGTACAATGTCAAGAAATGCTTTTTGCATGTGATGTCATTACACGTGTCTTGTTAGAACGGTACATTTATGTTACCGAGCAAAAACTAACAAACAATCGAAAAGCGCCATATTTTGATGCATAAAACGTATATTATATGTAAAAGAGGCTGTTCAGCCCCATGTCGGGACTCAAGGATCAGTTAGTTAATACATGACAAAGTTTAACGCAGGCATAAATAATGACATCTTTTAATTTGTGTCGCAGGATTACTTGATCAAAAATCATGTTGATAAACATTATTATTTGACTGGAAATATTAATGATGTGCTGTAGAATTCTGTTTTAAATAGTTGTGTCGGTCCATCGATAACGGTGCATCCCTCAAACCATGAACCAAACGAATGTTGACTGTAAATCATTACGCGCTCTATAACTACCTCGAAATCGACGTGTATACCGATTTGGTTACAAAATATAGATTTCATCAAATCTTAACTCATTAAAGTTATGGGTATCATTGAGCACAAATTTGACCGACAAACAAGAAAGAGTAATTTCCGACAACATAAATGGCGACAGCCGCTGTACGGATCTATTTTCTGAGACCGCAACGATGCTTGTGAATGACGAACAGCGGTCATCTCACCTGAAATTGACATATAAGCGAAAGGCACATTACTTCATTTCGGAAAAGATGGATGTCGAGTAAAGAGCGTACCATAATGCTAGAACGAATTTAGATTAAGTCTACTTGGTGCAGATGACGTGATTTCCAATTGCCGAGTAACGTGATTATCTTGCTAGAATCGCTGCTGGGAGAATCGTAAACTACTTTCAAGGCCTGCTATAATCCTTTTCACAACGTGTGATCCATCAACCATGCCAAGGTGATTACCCGCATGTGGCGCTAAAATTCCGTACATCTATCAACAGGAGTGGCGCCCTAAAATATGAACATAGATATTTAATGCTCTGGAATCGTACCGCTATGACAAGACAATGGATAACATCCAAGGTTAAGCAAGTTATGGTTATTTGATTAAGCGCCACTGGCTCCCGCATTGCATCATATATTGAAATAATTCTTGCACTACTTATTTATTCTGTGATGTTTTGATGGGGTAAAGAGACGCTTATTAAAAGTGTAACGATCGGTGAACGACTACGTTTCATAGTAATGAATCGAGCTGGAGCGAAACGCTAGGGGTTTGCAGCAATAGTCATGATAAGCATGTACCGAGGAAGTTAATATGCTCAATATACTAACCCCTCGATAGGTCGACCTGTAACTCCGAATGAACAATCGATTGCACTGCAACACAGGCAATTGTCGAAGTAAAATTAACAAGCTGGATAACTAAAATATGTTACACGTAGTTTAATATTATCAGTACTAATAATCTTATTGTGCGCTTCTACCGAATGGGCTATTGGTCTCGAATTGCTTCTTGCAAAGGATTATCTTGACCCGCTCTATTCGACCGGGGTTGAAGCTTTAAAATTGATTCCGAGAACAGCCATTAATGCGATTGTCGGTATGGCATGAGTACAGTTTCACGCATTAATAAAATGTATCAAGTGTAAAAAATGTCGAAAACGAAAGGACGAGCGATATATAGGATATATCAATACATACTTAACCATCACAAACTTGACCAGACTGTCATATCATAAACAAAACCTCCTGCCTGTCATCCTGAAAATTGCCACCCAGCTAAACGATGGTGGGAACCGATGCCCTACAAATCTGGTCCATATTACATGGATTGGAAATTGCACCTGTTACACCTACACAAGCTTATTGTAAAAATAACATGTATTCTGCTTTTATGATTTCCCAGCATGATATTTAGTTTAACCTCAATAGCATGTTTAGCCATAAAATGTACCCAAGGCTAACACCCTATTGATATCGCATAGATTTTTCCTTTTGATTGTCAGATGCTCGAAGCAGAGGGATTCACCCGCCTATGGTTTTACAAGCAGTGACGAAGCGGAAGAGTTAAATCTACATATAGATGAGAGTCTCATCATTCCCTTGGACATTTTACATACTTAGATTCAATAATGAATCGAATAGAAATCATATCTAGCTGAATATTAGGTGATAGTAGATTACTGAACTAAGAGAATACCGCCTGTACCGAACTTCATCTCATGGGCTGTGGTAATGTTCTTTTTCTGATGTACAGCTTTCAATATTTCTTAATGGATTTGAAATATACCAGTTAAAATTATCACCCTATGCTTGCAAATTAGAGCACGAAAATTATCCATATTGCCCGATGGTTAATAGCGTATGACTCATGCTTATAAACTATGTGGATCTACTGTGAACATTTGCATTTACACGGAGCACCGTACTAGATAAGGCATAATCTAGTTGTGATCGCAGGCGGGATGTGCTTCACTTCATTTAGATCTTTTACATCTTTAAATGCCGATGTGTTGCTCTACGTGGCTCGAAGAAGGATACGGTCGGTTGTTCTGATCATATTAGACTCCTTTTTTGTTGGGAGAACTGCACAGATAGGTAACATCCCCTTGCGCATTAATCGCAGCATTGTCCCATGGTTATATGAATTATAAACCTCAGCTTCCCAGATCCTCGAACGACATACATGTCACCTGCCATCTCCCACCTCTACTCATGCACATCCCTTATCCTATACCACATGCCTATCCTACCCGAGTGTTTTATGGGACAAGTTGTACGGGATTTATTAACCAAGTGGAATAAACCAGCTGGTTAATTTTATTAAATATCTATCTTCGTGCAGTTCACTCTAATCATGATTAAAGTTAATTTACTGCTAAATCCTACATATCACAAAACATCTTATGCATCAAACATGACAAGCACATAATCATCCATTTTCAAACTGAGAGAAAGATTCATAACTCATTTATGCATTTCAATGACAATGTTGGAGGAAGTCACGCAGTGAGGAAAGTGCTGAATGATCAAACTTAAATATGAATTGTTTCTAAATTTTTACTCTTATATGAACATTATGATTTGTACAGGATGTTATGGGGATCGTTTTCCAAGATAATGGCAGCACCATCGGATAAAATACATGTATCGAGTGTAATGCTTCCAGCTGTAAATGTATATATATATATACACTTTTCCATGTGTTCAATGTATGTATAATTCAGTCTTAAAAGAAAACGTCATATTCATTTGAGGAAAAATGACCCTGTAGTATCCCTTGTTATTTTTGTTTTATGTAGAACAGTTTATAAAGCATAACGTTTTGAAACTTGCTGTTTGTTGTCGGTTAGTACAAAGTGTTTCCCTTCTGTGTCTCCAACACATCTTCATTTAGACATAAATCATTAAAATTTGGATGCTGTGTCACACATTTAATTTCGTTTAAATTTGTTATTTTTACATCACTTCATTTCCTCTGGCTCTTGTCAGCAGTCACTTCCTCTTACGGTTGTCATGGCTTAACAACCTCCATATTGGCACCTGAAACCAGGGTTTCAAAACATATAAAAACATGTCAGACTGCATTTAAGATTAAGATCCGTCAGAGTTCAAAAATCACTTGGCAAACTAGGCAAGGTACTCGCTCCTAGTGTTTTGATAATCTGAAAGCGCGGATATAACATGTCATTTGTATAGCGCCTGTTTCCGTGAAAAGATTGTTATATCTTCAACAAGAAATGTCTTGAGTTTGGATTTAAATACATCAAGCGTATTCGACCGACGAACGGCGATAGGAAGTGGGCTCCACAAAGTTGGTGCGGCATTACTTTACGCTCTGGCGCCGTATGAAGACATATTTTGAGATTTTTGGATGTGAAGCAGATACTTGTCTGTGTATCGAAGATACCTTGCAGGTTGATGTGAACAGTAAGTTCCTGTAGATAACATGGAAGGGTTATAATAACCGCCTTAAAGGTGAGTAGAATAATGTTTTATACAAGCCCATAAAGGGTATGCACGATATGTTGAATGCTATCCCCGTGCTTTCCTTTTCCACGTACTTTGTGCGTGTAGCAGTTTTGCAATAGGCGACCGGGCTCCATGTAGCAGCGAATTGCAGTAATCAAGCCGAGACAGTATAAATGAGTGTACAAAAATTGCAATTGTGGATAGGTTTCTTGAGCTGTCTAATCGTCTGATCTGATGAAAGTGAGATTGAGTTGACTTCATAGCATGTGGCTTTCTAGTAAACTGTGAGTCCACCATAACACCGATGTTTTACTGAGAGATTGAAAGTAGTAAGCAGCCTGGACGCTGTCAGAGGCGAAGTTTATTTGCGTAGGATAAAACGTGCTAGGTGAAAGGTGCTTGATTAAGTAAGATCGATAAGAATTTTCAAAAATCAAAAGATAAGATAGTTACTTGCAGTTATTACTATTCCAATGGGACTTACCAATCAATATTTTGAAGACGGTCTATATTCCAATTATCACTCCTCGGACGCGATAATCGGTCATGAGACTGCCAGATTCGCATGCGCTGTTTTTGGACAAATATGACTCAAATCTGAACGGCTCAATACCAGCCAAATTCTCTGGATCAGCGTGCTGAAGCATATGTGACTCTTTCAGCCAAGACACCATCGCCAAATCATCCAAATCAGAGACATCGCTCTCGGAAATGTCAACATTCGTGATGGTTTGTGGTAAAAATTACTGATTTGTCAGGGACGAGTTTTTTGAGTGACGTCACGAGATGCCGGGCCGAAAATTTAGAAAATGGCAGAGAGAGCCGAAAAATCTAACTATATTTCAATTTTCGATATGTTCGGGTGTTTGTTCAAAAATTTAACCACAAAAACGGGGCAACACAACTCTGTTTCATTCGGTTTAATAACCCAAACGTACAAGTGTGATGCCTCAGGCAGTTTAAAGATTGTATGAACAACACGTAGAACACCCGCAGATCGCCCGTAAAACATTTAACCACAGCATCGAACAAGGATGGTTTATTCCTACCTTCGGCCCATGGCCTTGTTTAGGCTACGTAGGCACATGTAGGTCTCATGTGACCTTGGCTTTAATGATAACCTTCATCAAATCAACATTTGTTAATGTTTATGGCATGCATATTGCAGGGCTACTATGCATATTTAAACCAGTAATGCATTGGTTTATTCCCAGAAGAAATCTGAAGGAAGAAACTTAAATATCCCTGCACGAAACAAATAATAAAACCCAAAAATAACATCGAAGATACGGAACTAGAGCCACTTTGTACAGTTAGTGTTTTAGTTCCACTCGTTGCTACTTAAGGGGTTGTCTATTTGATTTATTATTGAATTCAGCCCTCTGCCAATCGAATATTTTTCGGGTTCAATGACGCACTATCGCAAATAGCTACGACATCAACATATAACACGCTAGAAGCCTAACAAGAACCTGGCAAACACATTGGAGATCACAGTAGGTAGTATCAGTCTACATATAAACTGCTGGGTGATTTCTATTCAATACATTCGACCGTCAACGTCAATACTGCAAATGTCTTAGCGCAAACATGTACATTTTGCCAGAATACGGTCGTAGACACATAATGGCACCAGATTTATGCTTATAAACATAAACACCCTGCATCGACAGTGTTGATTGAACAAGCGCGACAATCCACATTGAGTGTGGCGTGTCAAATACGCTTAGCCGAATAGACGATGATGATGGAAAATGGTGCGCTGCTCATTTCCCGCAAGCCAGCATGAAACAGCATTATTGTACCAAGAAACCTACACATTGAGCAAATGTATGTAAAATGAAATAAGGCTCGACCATGGCGATACGACTTGCTGATGAGCCATATGGTCATGACGTCTACGTGCACATATGTAAACTCCCCATGCATATGATACTTAGCCACGTCAAACTCTCAACGTGGTCAATTTCCTTTGGATCCAAACCGTAACCAAATCTTTAACTTAAAACACAATTTATACTTATGCAATAACAATGATCTCATTTACTATTTCATATGTTTATGCCGGAGCAACATGTGAAATGAGTTTTACAGCTTGCAATCATCAAAATGTTGATATTGAAAGGATCTGTAAATTGAAGGTGAATGGACACCGAAATATTTGCCAGGCACTTGCAACAATGAATACGATGATATCCTAGACACAATTGTATAGCTAGCCGAAAGGGTGGGTTCATTATTACCATATATGCAGCCTGGCAGCAATACTAATGATTAATACAGGTGGTGCAAAACCGTTGTAAAAACAACCAACAAACAGATAGAAATTCATTTAAATAATAGAAGGCACAGAGCGAACTATATAAAACTTTGTGAAATGTTTATCGCGAGCCAAAGATTTACATTGAAGCTGGGCCATAATTCAGTTTTGCAGTGCTCCACAGGGGACACTAAACCAGTTTCATTACGACGCAGTGCTATATGGATACTGCAATAAATGCTTACCAGGAATGTTACTTAAGCCCGGTCGTCGCAACCAGATGGCTACATATATGACTATATGCATAATTAAGCGCCAGGCATATCATGCAAAGTAGCTATTTAAAGCTGCATATAGACTTGAATATGTTAACAGCATTTGGTATTGATTGATATTTACCATTCTATAACTGTATTTCCTCATCACGAGAGCCGTTGATCAGCTTCAAAAACTGATTGCTGTCTCGCATTTGCTAATGTAATCGATGTTGGCGAAAGGGTGTGTTATCTTATAGCCCTGTTACTCATAGGATATCCGTTTAAGCCCTGGCTGATAAACATGTTAGCCATGCTACGCTTGGACTGGATGCAGTGGACAAAGCAACGCAATGGCCGATCATGATTGCATGAGCTGCTAAAGCTAGTATAACTGTCCAGCATGTGTGGTCTCTAGACAGAAACATAGCGGCGCTGCCCAACGTCAGATAGGCAAACACTACGTATTGTGACCAATGCCTACATTCAGTATATGACTGCATTGGGGTTCGTAAGTTTTTTTAAACATACGGTTGGTTTACAGTACCTCGTGGAATTTGCGAGTCGCTTGTACATTTGAGATTACGCGACTTACCTACTATGAGATGACTCTGTGAATGTAAAAATGTGGAATGTACTGTGTTGTAGATACAAAATGATCCCTAAAGTATAATGCCGTTATTGACATCCATTAGGTCGACTAGACTGCGTAAGCAATCGCGAAATTCTTATTGCTGATATGGTCTGGAATTAATTCAGCAGGTGGACTTCTTCATTGTGCTGGTGTTCGTGGTGCTAGTTTCTGATGCTCTTTGTTAACAATGCGCTAGGTGCTGATGCTTGTAATGACATGCTGGGGTGATGTTTAAGTTTAACGGAAATTTTCAGCATGATACTCATATTGAATGGCGTTATTTAACATGGCGTTAATTTGTGTTGATGAAAATAGGGGCGTCAAGGCCTGGGGATATTCTTCTTAACCCTCGTTCCAATAAGAGATTATGCGGGATTTTGTCTCGATGATAGTAACGAATTGCTTTAAAAAATAAGTAGTGATGGTTTTGTCGCTAAATCTCGGATTTCGTCATAGCTTAAACTACTGATCTAGGCGATTTAATCGTCGGTTGGTCGTCGTCATCCAGTACCCTGCTGATGACACAGGTTATTACTGATGCTTGTACTGGGTTATGTTGTACTCGAGGCTAGCGCCAAATAGTATTCTGCATGATGCTAATTATTGACAGAGTTCTTTTCGTACGTTAATACGGGATGTGCTCTTCAGGAAATTGTTATTGTTTAAATACGTGTAAACAAATGCATTTTGCTTTCCCTGCCGTTCTCAAATGTTAAACATCTAGAGAGGAATGCCGTCCATGTGGAGAGTGAAATATTGAAATGTTGCTTCATGATTCATACAGATATACGAGGTGCCGTTAATCCACATTATGCACCGTTCAACCTTAAGGTTAGTCACTTTAATATCGTCAGTTCATTGACTCCAAGAGATAGAACGTTTTCCTCGGGACATACAAGAGATGTCTGGATTGTCACATCCCACGAGCGATAAGAAGTCTGATGGAAACGTGACGTTCTATATATGTATAACACGACTGACATGCGACAAGGGGAGGATGACCTTATTTGCAACTAATAGATTAGCGTTCAGTAAATAAACACAGGAGCTCTAAAGATCAATGATTCAAGCTCACATATGACGTGTGTATTTGGACTATGAATCATTTCCAATTTAACAAATGGGCAGGCACATGCTTTGTAACACCCTTAGATAATATCCCAGAAGATAGAACGCAGGAGCCCGATTTACAGACCAAAAATATGAGTGGGCTCATAGACGTTTTCTTCACGGCAAACATTAGCATTTTCAAGCACAGTCGATGCTAATACGTTGATTCATCATCGATAATGAACTATTGAACTACCCTAGCAATTTAGACTATTACGATACAAACAATTGATTGTGACCGCTGGGGCGGTAATAGTGTTGGCGAGATGCAGATATACAGGGCTCGTTATGTTACCATGCAGTATGGCAAAACATATTTCCAAAAACGATTTCACATGATTGGGGTATCCAATTGGCCCGGACATGAAGAAATAACATCTCTTTGTTTTACGCAATTAGTTTTTGTACGAGCTTAGGTACTAAACAATATTATAGGCCACTGTGCGTGTCCACCACATAACATATATTTATCTTGCCATCTCATCCACGCACCCAAGATTGTGCCTCAGCATGATAATTGGTCGCTATTTTTACGGCTACTTATTGACTGTATTAGCAAAATTCTCCGTCTTATTGCTAGCTACGACAACGACTTGTAACTATCGATGATTTATGTGAAAGGTTTTATTGTCTTTCTTGCTGCCATTATGCCTGAACGACCAATTGATAGACACGGTAGCGCTCAGTATGGAGCTTTATTTTCAATATGCAAGTGCCTCAGATGGGTTTTCTTCATTCATCACATAATTGAAGTGATGGATTGTTTGCTAACTATAGACACCTTGATGATGGATCAAGATAATGAAAAGCCATTATAAACAGGGAACCTTACAAATCAACTGTAGTACAATGATATAATTCGGAAATAGTGTATCAATAAGTAAATCATTATGAAAACATCCTCATTACTTTCCCTCTATGACCATACAAGCTGCGCATGTGGTTCAGTGCCTTCATCAACTGCTTTAACATCCGTTGAGAGGCCAAGCAGTACCTGACTTACAATTTTTACAAGGAAAAATGACTGTGTTTACCCTGATTTCGTATTGACTGAAATCAAGTGACACGTTAACATTATTAAAAATGACTCGCTGACAAAGCAAGCTTGCTATGTTCAGAGTGGTCGAATAACATTTTTGCGTCAAAAAGTTATGTTGACCATAAAAAATTGAACAGCTTGAATCATGAGGACCTAAACAGCTTAGTAGTGCTACAATAATTAGTTGTCTGGTGGAAAATTCACAGAACACCAGCTGTTGATGCAATCTCAGCCGAGTTGTGCTTGTGAACAGCCATTAACTCCTCTCTCATGGTTCGCTTAAAGGAAGCAAGTAAAACATGACCAAACAGTAACTACAATTGTTTTTTAATGGGCATTTAAGGGCAAAAATCCATCGAACGAGGTTTTCTTATTTCTGATCTAATAGCATATACACTTGGTACAAATGCATTTGCGATGAATATCTGCAGCACTTACATGTACATCGAATTAGATCATCTAGTCTTAGTTCGTCAATTTTCGAAATGACGAATTTGTACAGCGGCTAGATATTTAATACTTTAGATAAGTGATATATCAATGTGCCCTTCAAATCCTTGGCCGATTCGAATTACGCAGTCATTAACATAACCCAGCGTGAGAGTTTAATCTTGTTAAGCGAACGTACCATTCCCATATGAATACAGAAGTGTCTAACACATTGATATGCATGTATTCCATACTTCTGCAGATTGTCTTGTCTAACTGTTTCCCTTATTACCGACTTAACTTTTATATTGAGTTAATCAATACAATAATTGGAATGATGTTAGCTATGGTTCATATTATGATAATCGAAGTGAAGTTCAAAAGGTAGTTACGCATGATTAAGAATTGTTGTGATGAGGTTCATATATATGGATTATTCTGTGTCACAGGTCTAAGGAAACTGCCATGTATACCGCATGATAATGATATAGCTCATACTCCATAAGCTTATTGGTGCAGTGTTGACGTTGATAGAAATCCGAACCATTTTGCATTTGCTGGATATAACTTGGCCACCGTCGGTTCACATGTATTACTCCAATTTATACCTTGAACATGTTTTCACATCGGCTACATAAATTGCGCATGAATACCTCATTTAACCACAGTGCTATTGCATAGCTTTGCTTCGGTGACCATAGTTACATATATCAGCTGGAGCATATCTTTGCTTTACAATGCCCATGAGAGGCAACTAAAGCAGGTTAATAACGACGTAATGCTGAATCGCTTACCATTAATATAACTTAAACCTGCTCATGAAAACCATGCGGCTACCATACGATTCTAGGCCTAATTTATAGCCCGTTTATATAAGCGTGCCATGCGCATAACTATTTCTAGCAGCTTTGGGCCATGATTATGTCAATATGTGTTGATTATAATTGATGTATTTCTTTCTAATGCGAACAACGACTGATCTTTGCGTACAATTAAGCAATTGAGCAATTAGTTAACTGACCAAGGGTATCACGAGGCACTTTGTCCACATGTACCATGATCCAAGATACCATGAAAGCTGATCCCACGTATCATGGATTGCACCGCAGGCTACAAAGCTTCGTGCACTTTGACAGCTCTTCCTGTAGATTATCACGCCGATGTGTTGCTCGAAGTGGCCCGAAAAAGGAGACGGTCGGTTGTTCTGATCATATTAGACTCCTTTTTTGTTAGGAGAACTGCACAGATAGGTAACATCCCCTTGAGCATTAATCACAGAATTGTCCCATGGTTATATGAATTATAAACCTCAGCTTCCCAGATCCTCGAACGACCTACATGTCACCTGCCATCTCCCACCTCTACTCATGCACATCCCTTATCTTATACCACAGGTCTATCCTACCCGAGTGTTTTACGGGACAAGTTGTACGGGATTTATTAACCAAGTGGAATAAACCAACTGGTTAATTTTATTAAATATCTATCTTCGTGCAATTCACTCTAATCATGATTAAAGTTAATTTACTGCTAACTCCTACATATCACCAAACATCTTATGCATCAAACATGACACGCACATAATCATCCATTTTCAAACAGAGAGAAAGATTTATAACTCATTTCTGATCAATCATTGCAACTATGCATTTCAATGACAATGTTGGAGGAAGTCACGCAGTGAGGAAAGTGCTGAATGATCAAACTTAAGTAGGAATTGTTTCTAATTGTTTTACTCTTATATGAACATTATAATTTGCACAGGATGTTATGGGGATCTCTTTCCAAGATAATGGCAGCATTGTTATATCACCGACTACAAAGAAATGTCTTGAATTTTTATTTAAATACATCAAGCGCATTCGACCGACGAACGGCGATAGGAAGTGCGCTCCACAAACTTGGTGCGGCATTACTTCACGCTCTGGCGCCGTATGAAGACATATTTTGAGATTTTTGGATGTGAAGCAGAAACTTGTCTATGGATCGACGATACCTTGCAGGTTGATGTTGAACAGTAAGTTCATGTAGGTAGCATGGAAGGGTTATAATAACCGCCTTAAAGGTGAGTAGAATAATGTTTTATACAAGCCAATAAAGGAATAGGAAGTAGTAGGAATCTGAAGGAAGAAACTTAAATATTCCACGTATTTTGTGCGTGTAGCAGTTTTGCAATAAGGTGCGACCGGGCTCCATGTAGCAGCGAATTGCAGTAATCAAACCGAGACAGTATAAATGGGTGTACACAAATTGCTGTTGTGGATTTGGTTTCTTGATCTGTCTAATCGTCTGATCTAATGAAATAGAGATTGAGTTGACTTCATAGCATGTGGTTTTCTAGTTAACTGCGAGTCCACCAGAACACCGAGGTTTCACTGAGAGATCGAAAGTAGTAAGCAGCCTGGAAGCTGTCAGAGACGAAGTTTATTTGCGTAGGATAAAACGTGCTAGGTGAAAGGTGCTTGATTAAGTAAGATCGATAAGAATTTTCAAAACTCAAAAGATAAGATAGTTACTTGCAGTTATTACTATTCCAATGGGACTTACCAATCAATATTTTGAAGACGATCTTTGTTCCAATTATTACTTCTCGGACGCGAGAATCAGTCCTGTGACTGCCAGATTCGGTGCGCTGTTTTCGGACAAATATGACTCAAATCTGAACGGCTCAATACCAGCCAAATTCTCTGGATCAGAGTGCTCAAGCATATGTTACTCTTCCAGCCAAGCCGCCATCGCCAAATCGTCAAAATCAAAGACATCGCTCTCGGAAACGTCAACATTCGCGATGGTTTGCGGTAAAAAATACTGATTTGTCAGGGACGAGTTTATTGAGTGACGTCACAAGATGCCGGGCCGAAAATTTAAAACGGGGCAAATACAACTCTGTTTCATTCGGTTTTATAAAACAAACCGTACTAGTTTGATGCCTCAGGCAGTTTAAAGATTGCATAAACAACACGTAGAACACCCGCAGAACGCCCGTAAAACATTTAACCACAGCATCGAACGAGGATGGTGTATTCCTACCTTCGGTCCATGGCCTTGTTCAGGGTACGTAGGCACATGTAGGTCTCATGTGACCTTGGCTGTAATGAAAACCTTCATCAAATCAACATTTGATAATGTTTATGGCAAGCATATTGCAGGGCTACTATGCATATTTAAACCAGTAATGCATTAGATTATTCCTAGTAGGAATCTGAAGGAAGAAACTTAAATATCCCTGCACGAAACACATAATAAAACACAACAATAACATTGAACAATATAGAAGATACGGAACTAAAGCCACTTTGCACAATTAGTGCTTTTGGTACGCTCGTTGCTCCTTAAGGGGTTGTCCATTGGATTTATTATTGAATTCAGCCCTCTGCCAATTGAATATTGTTCGGATTCAATGACGCACTATCGCAAACAGCTACGCCATCAACATATAACACGCCAGAAGCTTAACAAGGACCTGGCAAACACATTGGAGATCAAAGTAGGTATTATCAGTCTACACACATAAACCGCTGGGTGATTACTGTTCAATACATTCGACCATCAACGTCAACACTGCAAATGTCTTAGCGACAAACATGTGCATTTTGCCTGAATACGGTCGTAGACACATGATGGCACCAGATTTATGCTTATAAACATAAACACCTGCCTCGACAGTGTTGATTGAACAAGCGCCACAATCCACATTGAGTGTGGCGTGTCAAATACGCTTAGCCGAGTAGAAGTAGATGGTGGAAAATGGTGTGCTGCTCATTTCCTGCGAGCCAGCTCAAGTGAAACAGCATTATTGTACCAAGAAACCTACACATTGAGCAAAGGTATGTAAAATGAAATAAGTCTCGACCATGACGATTCGACTTGCTGATGAGTCATCTGGTCACGACGTCTACTTGCACATATGTAAACTACTCATGCATATGAAACTTAGCCACGTCAAACTCTCAACGTGGTCTATTTCCTTTTGATCGAAACCGTAACCAAATCTTTAACTTAAAACACAATTTATACTTATGCCATAACAATGATCTCATTTACTATTTCATTTGTTTATGCCGGAGCAACATGTGAAAGGAGTTTTACAGATTGCAATCATCAAAATGTTGATATTGAAAGGATCTGTAAATTGAAGGTGAATGGACACCGAAATATTTGCCAGGCACTTGCAACAATGAATACGATGATATCCGAGACACAATTGTATAGCTAGCCCGAAGAGTGGGTTCATTATAACGATATATGCAGCCTGGCAGCAATACTAATGATTTATACAGGTGGTACAAAACCGATGTTAAAACAACCAGCAAACAGATAGAAATTCATTTGAATTATAGAAGGCACAGAACGAACTTTGTGAAATGTTTATCGCGAGCGAAATATTTACATTGAAGCTGGGCCATAATTCAGGTTTGTAGTGCTCCACAAGGGACACTAAACCAGTTTCATTACGACGCAGTGTTATATGGATACTGCAATAAATGCTTACCAGGAATGTTACTTAAGCCCGGTCGTCGCAACCAGATGGCTACATATTTGACAATATGCATAATTAAGCGCCGGGCATATCATGAAAAGTAGCTATTTAAAGCTGCATATAGACTTGAATATGTTAACAGCGTCTGGTATTGATTGATGTTTACCATACTATAACTGTATTTTTTCATCAGGAGAGCCGTTGATCAGCTTCAAAAACTGATTGCTGTCTCGCATTTGCTAATGTAATCGATGTTGGCGGAAGGGTGTGTTATTTTATAGCCCTATTACTCATAGGATATCCGTTTAAGCCCTGGCTGATAAGCATGTTAACCATGCTACGCTTGGACTGGATGCAGTGGACAAAGCAACGCAATGGCCGATCATGATTGCATGAGCTACTAAAGCTAGTATAACCGTCTAGCATGTGTGGTCTCTAGACAGAAAAATAGCGGCGCTGCCCAACGTCAGATATGCAAACACTGCGTATTGTGACCAATGCCTACATCCAGTATATGACTGCATTGGGATTCTCTGCGTTCTCAACGCTTAAGTTCATCGACAAAGCACATATATATTATTCAAACAATGACATAAAAAGAGGATCGTAAGTTTTTTGAAACATACGGTTGGATTTCAAATCGCGCTCTTAATCAATCGAAAACTGATAATTTCTTTCGGCTTTCCAAGATGGACGGTTAAGGGACAAATTTGCCGTTTACAGTACCTCGTGGAATTTGTGAGTCACTTGTACATTTGAGATTACGCGACTTACCTACTATGAGATGACTCTGTGAATGTAAAAATGTGGAATGTACTGTGTTGTAGCTACCAAATGATCCCTAAAGTATAATGCCGTTATTGACATCCATTAGGTCGACTAGACTGCGTAAGCAATCGCGAAATTCTTATTGCTGATATGGTCTGGAATTAATTCAGCAGGTGGACTTCTTCATTGTGCTGGTGTTCGTGGTGCTAGTTTCTGATGCTCTTTGTTAACAATGCGCTAGGTGCTGATGCTTGTAATGACATGCTGGGGTGATGTTTAAGGTTAACGTAAATTTTCAGCATGATACTCATATTGAATGGCGTTATTTAACATGGCGTTAATTTGTGTTGATGAAAATAGGGGCGTCAAGGCCTGGGGATATTCTTCTTAACCCTCGTTCTAATAAGAGATTATGCGGGATTTTGTCTCGATGATAGTAACGAATTGCTTTAAAAAATAAGTAGTGATGGTTTTGTCGCTAAAGCTCGGATTTCGTCATAGCTTAAACTACTGATCTAGGCGATTTAATCGTCGGTTGGTCGTCGTCATCCAGTACCCTGCTGATGACACAGGTTATTACTGATGCTTGTACTGGGTTATGTTGTTCTCGGGGCTAGTGCCAAATAGTGTTCTGCATGATGCTAATTCTTTCGTACGTTAATGCGGGATGTGCTCTTCAGGAAATTGTTATTGTTTAAATACGTGTAGACAAATGCATTATGCTTTCCCTGCCGTTCTCAAATGTTAAACATGTATAGAGGAATGCCGTCCATGTGGAGAGTGAAATATTGAAATGTTGCTTCATAATTCATTCAGATATACGAGGTGCCGTTAATCCACATCATGTACCGTTCAACCTTAAGGTTAGTCACTTTAATATCCCCAGTTCATAGACACCAAGAGCAAGGACGTTTTTCTCGGGACATACAAGAGACGTCTGGATTGTCACATCCAACGAGCGATAAGAAATCCGATGGAAACGTGACGTTCTATATATGTATAACACGACTGACATGCGACAAAGGGAGGATGGCCCTATTTGCAACTAATAGATTAGCGTTCAGTAAATAAACACAGGAGCTGTAAAGATCAATGATTCAAGCTCACATATGACGTGTGCATTTGGACTATGAATCATTTCCAATATAACAAATGGGCCGGCACATGCTTTGCAACACCCTTAGATAATAGCCCAGAAGATAAAACGCAGGGGCACGATTTATAGACCAAAAACATGAGTGGGCTCATAGACGTTTTCTTCACGGCAAACATTAGCATTTCCAAGCACAGTCGATGCTTATACGTAGATTCATCATCGAGAATGAACTATTGAACGAAACTTGCAATTTAGACTATGACGTCACAAGCGATTGATTGTGACCGATGGGGCGGTAATAGTTTTGGCGAGATGCATATATACATGGTTCGTTACGTTACCATGCAGTATGGCACGATTTCACATGATTTGGGTATCCAACTGGCCCGGACATGAAGAAATAACATCTCTTTTGTTTACGCTATTATTACTTGTACGAGCCTTGGTATTAAACAATATTAGAGGCCACTGGACGTGTCAACCCCTTAACATATATCTTTCTTGCCATCTCATCCACGCAGCCAAGATTGCGCCTCAGCATGATAATTGGTCGCTGTTTTTACGGCTGTTATTGCCTGTATCAGCTAAAATTCCCCATCTTATTGCTAGCTACGACAACGACTTGTAACAATCGATGATTTATGTGAAAGGTTTAATTGTTTTTCATGCTGCCATTATGCCTGAACGATCAATTAATAGACACTGTAGCGTTCACTATGGAGCTTTATTTTCAATATGCAAGTATCTCAGATGGGTTTTCTGCATTCATCACATAATGGATGTGACGGATTGTATGATAACAACAGACATCGATGATGGATAAAGATAATGAAAAGCCATTATAAACAAGGAACCTTACAAATCAACTGTAGTACAATGCGATAATTCGGTATCAATCAGTCATTCATTATGAAACCATCCTCATTACTTTCCCTCTTTGACCATACAAGCTGCACATGTGGTTCAGTGCCCTTATTTACTGCTTTAACATCCGTTGAGAGGCCAAGCAATGCCTGACTTACAATTTTGACAAGGAAAACTGACTGTGTTTACCCTGATTTTGTATTGACGGAAATCAAGTGACACGTTAACATTATAAAAAAATGACTCGCTGCCAAGTCGCGCTGCTATGTTCAGATGTGGTCGAATAACATTTTTGCGTCAAAAAGTTATGTTGACCATACAAATAGAACAACTTGAATCATGAGGACCTGAACAGCTAAGTAGTGCTACAATAATTAGTTGTCTGCTGGAAAATTCACAGAACACCAGCTGTTGATACCCTTTCAGCAGAGTTGTGCGTGCTTGTAAACAGCAAGTAACTCCCCTTTCACGGCAAATAAAACATGACCAGGCAATAACTACCATTTTTTGTAATGGGCATTTAAGGGCAAAAATCCATCGAACGAGGTTTTCTTATTTCTGATCTTATAGGGTATACACTTGGTACAAATGCATTTGCGATGAGTATATGCAGCACTTACATCTACATCGAATTAGAGTATCTAGTCTAAGTTCGTCAATTTTCGAAATGAATTGGTACAACGGCTATATATTTAATACTTTAGACAAGTGATATATCAATGTGCCCTTCAAATCCCTGGCCGATTCGAATTAAGCAGTCATTAACGTGACCCAGCGTGAGAAGTCAATCTTGTCAAGCGAACGTACCATTGCCATATGAATACAGAAGTGTCTAACATATTGATATACATGTATTCCATACTTCTGCAGATTGTCTTGTCTAAGTGTTTCTATTATTACCGACTTAACTTTTATGTAGAGTTAATCAATAGAATAATTGGAATGATGTAAGCTATAGTTCATGTATGATAATCGAAGTGAAGTTCCAAAGGTAGTTTCGCATAGTAAGAATTGCTGTGATGAGGTTCATATATATGGATTATTCTGTGTCACAGATCTAAGGACACTGCCAATGTATACCGCATAATAATGATATATCTCACACCCCATAAGCTTATTGGTGCAGTGTTGACGTTGATAGAAATCTGAATCATTTTCATTTGCTGGATATAACTTGGCCACCGTCGGTTCAAATTTATTACTCCAATTGTTTCACAGCGGCTACATTAACTCCGCATGAATACCTCATTTAACCACAGTGTATTTGCATAGCTTTGCTTCGATGACCATAGTTACATATATCAGCGGGACCATATCTTAGTTTTACAATGCCCATGATGGGGACTCTAAAGCAGGTTAATAACGACGTAATGCTGAATAGCTCATGAAAACCATCCGGCTACAATACGATTCCATGCCTAATTTATAACCCGTTTATGTAAGCGTGCCATGCGCATAACTATTTCTAACAGCTTTGGGTCATGAATATGTCAATATGTGTTGATTATAATTGATGTATGTCTTTCTTATGCGAAGAACGACTGATCTTTGCATACAAATAGTATCAATAGGGTCGAATATCAACAAGCTCTGATATAAGGAGATTTTGCGCCGCTTGTGGCAAGCTGCGACCTGCCTCTATTAACTAAATGTCGTGCCTCCTTATGGCTTAGTATCATCGTGCGGTTTCATACATAGCATCCAACCGATTCCATCTTGGGACATCAATAGGCTTTGGAACAAAAGGAATCGCAAGGATATATTAGCGCGTAAGGGGATTTTAATTTACATTAAATCTTCACCACTCATACGTTGTCCATATATATGACAAATAGTTGTCAGTGTTGCTGTCATTTCATACAAGCTGGTATGGGGCGAGCATTAGACATATTCGCTATTTCGATATTGGGCAAGGCAACTGCATTGGTTCAAAAGGACACATATGTACAGACTAATGGACGCCACTAAATATATATGACCTCCAGTCATAGAGCCACACCATCATCTGTATGTATAGAGCCTGATTGGCATGCATCAGTGCAAACGATTCATTAATCTGACAGATCCAATGTCGATCAAATCAATACGGCATTTCCGAATCATAAAGATGATATTAAATGCTTCTCCGTTATACCATTGACTTACTTTTCGCCAGTGTTCCTTCCGAAATCCACCGATTTAATTGCTGCTTGACATTTGGTTACAAGCAATTCCCGTCCGTTTGACTGCTTGCCATGTGAATGCATCAATATACGTCAGTTCCAACATTGTTGGCGAGCGAGAGAAAGTTTGGAAACACCCATTCGTTTTAGGCTTTAGAGCAATGTCAATTAAGCTGATGCAGCTGATGGTAGTCATCATGGTGCCAATATTGCAGAAGCAGGTGGGACACGCTCCTTTCTAACATGTTTTGCTCCACATGCGGCAGCAGGCGTATAGTGTTCGTCATTTTCCTACCCTTTCCGATGCTATATCTATCGTTTGTTGGTGTAATTCAAGGTATTGTTCAAAATGATATTGATTTAAGTTTTCTTTAGAAAGACAACTTACGGGTCGCATTCTGCCGAACGCTTATGTCGAGTTGAGTTGCAGATAACGTTAGTGATGGATAATGATTTCCGTGATGTTAGTTCTGAATACATTTCACACGACCCTATTACCTGCCCCAGGCCTGAATAACCCGTCACATGAATGTCGGGGGTTAACATTACCATTAACATGCATATAACAGGACTAATATGAGGCAAGGAGGTGATAAGTAACGGTTAGGTGGATGATGTTGCGCTACTAAGTTAGGACATACCATTGACATGCTTCTAATCATTACAAGGAAATAGTACTGATCGCATACTTTTTAAAATTGCAATCAAATCATTGATGCACCCGACCAATACTAATAACATTTTTGCTGCAGCTAGGTGCTACCGTTAACAAAACGATTTAATAAATTCTTCACATATATCCCTGGGACATCAAATCGAACGAATGCTATCAAGTTCGAGCTATTGTAGGTTCACCCTTCATAACAAGTTCTTCCTTACCCAGCAGCTCTGCTAGGAAATAGCCATTTTCAAATCCATTAGCAATTAATATTGCTCATACCCAACGGGCGTTCTCGTGTACCCTTAATAGGAATGTGCAGAATATTGAGTACATAACTATTGCTCCAGCAAAATGATATACTATTGCTTTAAACACTGTCGTCGTTTAATTAAACATATTCAAAAATAAACATGCCTTTCTTCCAACATACGCCATAGTAAGACGTTAATTAAGATTTTTATCCGTAAAGCAACCCCAGTCTTTCATGGTTTCACCAAAGCAAATACTTGGCGAGGTCAACTGCATTTCCCATCTCCATTGACATCATATGCTCGTCATGTCTGAATTTGACGATAATGCAATTTTATTGATGACAACGGTTTGTCAGATAAATGTAACTAATAACTATCCGACCGCAGATCTAAAGCATTTATTCTGATTGTAGAACAATTGTCAGCTGTGATGCCAATATTCTGAGACCTTTGCAAACAAGCAGGTAAAACCACTACCGAGTGGAACTGTCTCCACAATACTAGTATTGTTGGCATGGATGGATAATAATTATGCCAGTTCCCGTGTTGCTCATGTGTATTAACACGAATGATGGTGTCAAAGAAATTTTTAAAAATGTTTCGCTGCGGGCGATAGCGCATGGGTTTGATATCTCTCTGGGTCAGTCTCATTTTCAATTCGGCCCAAAACATTACCCCAATATACACTCATGACTCATGGGTGCTCTGTTTAGAATAATAAAATATCAAGCCGCACACATGAAGTAAAATGACTTATAATATACCACCAATATCATCCGAGTGATTCACCGTGATATTTAACTCTATACAAAACCTTCAATATTTATTAATATGAAGGCGATGTGACAAGGGAGGAACTCACTAGGTGATGCCAATATTTACTTACCAATGAATAATGTTAACGTACTTTCCATATAAAGCCGGAGGTATGTTATTAGTTTCGTGTTATTTAACCCTCTACGTCATTGCATATAATATTTCCTTTACAACGCTTCAATGAAATCGACAATTTCTATCTCCTTTTATTAAGACATTACTCATCCCTGATTGCCTGATTGACTTTAATTGAAGACACCGACCATATTTGATTAGCGAATAATGCAAACCCTATGTTTGTCAACTTGTTTTAGATAGTGTTGTATTAGATCGGGCAGCTCATTTGCTTTTATTATAGTAGGTCTGTCAAACTAAGCAATAGCAGCTACCCGAGAGATGAAGAAGATATAAAGTAAACGTTCCACTTTGATCAATCAAGCTTATTCACGGTATCGAATACCAGATGCCAGTATTATCGGTATCAGATATTTGGTTACCCAGAAAGATCATGCGCATTCATTCGGCAGAATGTGTCTAGTTTAATAACAACGTGTATTGAAATGATGACTTCAAATGTGTTATATTCGATCATGCGGACAGAATGTATCTCATGTTGCTGGTAATCTGTCGATGCCGGCTGACGATTCATTGTGTCCAGTACAATGATTGTTTCAGTCTCAACAATCTGTCGGACAACAAGAAAATTTCATGAGAGTAACAGTATTAAAGCCCATGTACAAAATTCCAATATCGGGAAGACAAGAAAGAGATAAGATGAGGATGTGAAGCTCATGTCACACGTTTATTAATCACACTTCTATACGCGGCCAATCGCACTGTCAAACAACGGCATTCTGCATTGTCGGCATCAGTCAATAAACCAACGGGTACGTTGCGATTCTGGATTTGTCGTGCAGCAGTCTACTATGTAGCGAGGTTTACCCGCAGCTTAGTAGCAATGAGAGAGTCTCATAATTGTATCCTAATCATTGCTTAAGTTGGTATACTATATGACACAAACAATTCAACACAGTGCCCTTAAAATAAAGAAATATGGTACTTTTGATTTTAACGAACTGAGCTATTTTACGAGTCAGGCCTACGCATGATTAAAGTACAAAGGCATATAAGCAGCAAGTTACACAAACGTCCGCTGTGTGTGCTAAGCTATGTAATAAGCTTTTGTCATGCCTAACACTTTTATAGTCTTCACTAAGCAATCTAATATCGCAGCAAAGTTTGCACTTCTACAAGAGATTTATGTGAAAGGCATCCTTGCTGTTATTTTGCCAAGACGATCATTTGATAGACATTGTCGCCTCCCCTCCAAAGCGTTTAGGCCCAATATGCGGAGTAGCCAAAAATAGTTTTCTGCTCAATTTAGTGAGGTGCTATATGTGCCGCCTGTAAAATTATCGATCCCGTCGCTAAACGGCGCGTAACAACTAATTCAACATAATGTCAAAAGAAACAAGTAGTTCACTTCGCCTCACAATCAGGACAAACCTTTGATGCAAATAAAACTGGAGGTATGTTATAAGTTTCTCATGCCATTTAATGTTCCGCGCCATTGCCAGTTTCATTTCCTTACAACGCTTTTAGGAAATTGCCAATTTCTATCTCATTATCTTGACACATAACTCATCGTGGATGGGCTTACGTCGTATTAGGTGTGACGTAAATAGAAGATGCAAATCATATTTTACTAACGAGCAGGGAGGACACAAAGTACGCCAGCTTGCTCCACATAGTGATGTAACGTCACAGAGTGTGGTACTACCGGTTTCAGCAGTTTCCTTTTGTATGACTAATGCTGCCAAAAGGCCACCTATCGCGAGAGTTTTAACAAATTATAGAAGGTGGTCAGAAATGCTTTTGATCCTTCCATATCAAAAAAGATGCTAGCCAACTTTGTATTCTTTCCAACATTAATTTGTGTAATACATTGCTATATCATATGTGCAGTGCACCTGAGAGGCCGATCAAACGACTTTCATTATAATAGGTAGGGTCCAGCCATAAATATTAAGTCCATCAGGTCAGCTATGCATTGCGATGGTTATATATATTATTAAATGCAAAACTTATGCCACCGGCCATGTAAAGGAGCAATTTCGACCTGGTATATGTCAATACTCAGTACTGTCCGAATGTGAAGATCAATTGTTATCAATGGCCGGGAAATATCTTTCTCATGCACTCGCGCCTATGATTGATATCGGCATGTGTTGTGGCTTTCGGATTCCCAGGCAAATTGACGGTAAATGGCCAGTCAAAATTGCATCTACCGAGCACTCAGGTTGATAACGATGCTGTATGCTTAATTATGATAAATCGAATGATAAAGCGACATATATTCCATAATTGTATTCCCAACCGACAGAACGTAGTCCAATTACTCACTTGCCGCCCTTAGATCAATCCTCGATACGATACAGAAATAAGACAATTCATTGTGTCCAGTCCAGTGAATGCTTCAGCCATAACCGGCTGCTTTTTCGACATTCAGCGTGCCAAGAACAAAATTTCCATTATGAGAGTACTGTTTTGAAGCCCTAGTGCAGAATTCCCATGAGAGGAAGGCGAGGAAGAGATACAATGAAGATTTGAAGTTCAGGTTCCCTTTTGATCAATAAAACTTATCCACGCGGCCAATATACGCGTCGAACGACGAATAGATCGTTCATTATTGTCGTCGGAGCTAATACAAAAATGACAACGAGTTATGTCCCTGGAAAGCGTTGCTGCTTACGGCTCGATTAACTCTCTTCTACAGCCTGTCCATTATGTAACTGAATGACGGTGAATGGACGGGCGGGATTGCATACGCTTAGGACTGACGGGATATCAACTTGATATGATCAACTGTAATGCATCGAAAGATCGAGCAGCATAGATGCAATAACTTGTAAGAGCAAATGCCGTCCTTTAATAAACATGCGGCTTTGAGATTAATCGTTGCTTACGATGCTTGTAAACATAAGATACAATGAGGCAAACGCAGAGCAAATAACCTGAGCGAACAGGAATTTGAGGCAGAGATAAGTCCACCGACCGCCGTTAATTATAAATCGTTGTTGCCTTTTTGACAGTTTAGACTCAAGCATATAAGACATTATATATTTCTTTGATAGCGCTTACTTTTGTCACCCGGCCAGAAAGGCCCCAAGATGAATCAGATTTAACCGGCAAACATGTGAGTACTTACGCTAGTGGTTAGAGATAGTAAAGATTACCCAATGATTTACAATGTCCAAACATATATACGATGGCTATGTTAGTAGTAAAAGGTTAAGGAACAAAAAAGAAACACCTAGATGTGATTAGGTTTTTCCGTTGCTAAGTAGCAATGCGAAACCGTACACATTTGTTACCACTAACCCATTAGCAGATGCATCGAAACAAATATGTGGAAACGCTTTTGCTGTTATGTCATTGACTATTTACCACGTAAGTGTTAAGACAGACGCCGTCGTCGCTTTTTATAGCCGCTCGAATAAGTCGAAAACGTAGAGATGGAGGTAATTTATATTACCTGAGTATACACCTGACACATATACACTTGACTCGGCCATGCGGTATGGTCACAAAACAAAACCTGTAGTTGTCTTAGGTTTTACGTTGCTAAGAAGTAATGCGAAACCATACACATTTGTTCCATACTATCCCATGCACAATCGAAAAATATATGCTGTTAATCTAACTAATAGCCGTTAGACTCACAGATTTGATACTTTTAAGGTTAACGAACGCATTAATGGATTTTGATTGCTCAGAATAAGTCCAAAATGTAGAGATCAATGCAATTTTTAAGATAAATTTCAGGATGCACTAATTATGCGTACCCAAACCATTATATCAAAAAAAATCCTGAAAGAATAAACTCCACTCCCCCCACCAGTACCACTGTGTGGGGCAATTATGACTCGTACCAAATAATCTACCCGATTGATTAGTTCAAGTTCATTAATCACGTGACCGTGATACATTATCGCCACCTTAATTGGACGCCATATTTACGTCGTCTGTACAATGCGGTTAATAAAATCAATGATTATTAGCACATATGTACCTCAATGCATCCTATTCAAAGTTTCACCAATACAATTACATCATGACGGATGTAGCAATGCAACATTATGTACTATTGCACTGCTTATTGTTTCATTGTTTCGAAGGCAAACACGAGATTTATCTAAATGTGAAATACACACATTATGACTGGTGTAGTAAAGATATTGATTATCTATGGTATGGATCATCGATGTTGCTCGGTGATGCGATTTCAATGCCCAAACAGGACGTCATCGATGTTGCTCGGTAATCCACGACCAAAGCAATTGATTCTCGTGCAGATCGACATGATTATTATCACTGTGATTGACTATTTAATAAACCCGTCAGGTATAGACACATCGAATGACAAGAATTTCGCTCATTACTGACGTCAACCAAAGAGCGATTTCGATCAGCGGCGATAAAACATTTCCCACCAGATATTTGAGCCTGCGATTGATGTCGATTGAATGCGTGGCTGCTTAATGTCACGGATATTTGCTTGTAACTCTCGTATAAACCATGTGTACATGCAGCAGAGATTGATGATAAACGTCCGGTTGTTGTTGTTTTTGACGAATACCGACGTAGATGACAGCGTTACATGATCAATAACAATAATAATAATAATTCTTTTTTATAGCGTAAATTTCACAAGAACTATAACGATAAAGTTCAATGTCCATAGCCTAAAATGTCTTAAAGAGCTTTTGGGGAATGCAATGTCTTAAAGAGTTTGGGACAGTCCACCGCTGTTAGTGACAGTCCACCGCTGTTCCGCCGCTGACAACGTTGAAGTAACTTGTAGTGAGCAGTAGTGAGCCGATCTCCGCTTTTTTAATGGAGTATAGGGAGAGATAACATTTTGGAGATACTATGTGCCATTTTATTTACGGCGTTGATGACAAAAACTAAAATCTTAAATTCAATTTGCTGTATTAATGGCAGCCAATGAGTGAGTACAGAAACTGGGTGAGGTGATCTCACTTTGCTTTTCTCATTCTGCAAGGTGTTACACAAAATGCAAGTGCGCCATTGCAAAGAGCGGTGCATAAAACCATTGTAACGTTATAAATGTATATATTGCTTGCTCCAATGACGATCAGTCACGCAAATGCTTTACTTTACAGATAGGAGCGGATCTTTTGTATATGGTTGTTACCTGAGTTTTTATTGATTCAAAACAGTCAAGCATTACGGTGTTGTTTCTGGGCAATGGAGATACATTGCGGTCTTTAAGTCATAAGGTTTATGATACACTAGAAAGTAAACCGGCATATATGCAATACTTAAATGCTTGAAAGACTAAATGTCGTTCTACAACTCATGAGCGACCCGTATTGTCAACATCAGGAGATGAATATTGATCGGATACAAAAACAAAATGCTGTCTTACGTTCGCGAATACAACAGTAGCCGAAAGAGGGAGTTTGTTTGTTTTTTGTTTATTTGAATTGCATTGATATTCATTTTTGCCTTAAATGAGAGTCATGCGATGTTATATTCATAGCTGTGAGGTCAAACACATTTGCTCACTCCGATGAAATGCTCATAAATACTTCTTCACATAAGAAAAAAAACCCAATCCCCTTGCTTTTAATTACAAGTCGCGACCTGAAACTGTTCTTACAGTCGTGGCAAAGCGATAGAGGTTCAGGAAAGCTCTTTGTTCTAGATTTGTGGATGGGCTATTGAGTGGCCAATTATCCAGTTCTCAGCGTCTCATGTAATTACTGAATCAATTGTACATTGGAGATAATGATTGACCATGTGTTTTACCTAATAATAGACCAGTGTAGTACAACCAAATGATCCCTAAAAGTGTGATGCAGTGATTGACTTTAATTGTGTTGATGATCCAGCATAAACAAATGTGAAATGCTTCGTGCTGTTATAGTATGACAATGAGCTATGTGGTGCTCCTTGGCAGGATACGGCGTAGTGATGTTCATCATGATGCTAACGTTGAATGGTGTCATTCATGATAGTGTTTCATATGATGGTTATTCTTTCAGTTGCCAATAAAGGCGTGGTATTCGGCATAGCGTTCTCGTCCATAAAAGATCCCTATAATGTTAGTGCTCCGTTGTCCCTTATATATTATTGCCGAATGGGGTTCTCTGTGGTCTTAAAATCGGGACAGTACAGATTCTTGTTCGGCGAAATGGAATCGGAGGATGGTTGTCTTAGTGTTATTGGCACCTTGCCCTGTTATCAGAAGCACCAGCTATTGGCGATGCCGGGTTGTGCTTCTGAAGATGTTGTGTATGGGGTCATTTTGCCACACATGCTCATAAATTCGTTTATGCTATCCCTGTCGTTCGTAGATGTCGGAAACGCCAATAGGAATGATTTTTCATTCGAGTATGCGATGGGTATCGTCAGAGTGACGGGTCATATATTGCTTTTACATCATACAATGAAGGGTGTAGCCATTATAAAGATGAGAACTGATTCATTCATAAGTATCAAAGGCTGTACATCTATTTAACGTACCGCATATTAAGGTTAAAATAATGGTAACCGTGTAAAATGGGGTTATTTGGAAATAAGTTTTGAAACCGCTGCATATCTGTCTTTGACCATAGAATGTACGCGAGCCAATCTATGCTTTCCATAAACTGCATCGCTATTGCATAAGAAGTCCCAGGTGCCTGATATAAAAGTATAGCAAGGAAAACCGGCAATTGTAACTTTAGTATTGTCCTACCTAAAATTAAGTAACCTGTAAGCAATACTGGCCGGGGTTTTTTTTATTACGTTTCGAAATTGCTTTGTGTGGAACATAACAGCCACTTTAACAGCCACTTGGCGGCAGAATCAAATGTCAAAATGACATAACGGCCGTAATAAATAGTGCTTATTTGCCCGATATTGCAGACACAATGTCGGTTAAAGGGATATACAGCTGTTTTTTTGCAACGCAATGTTGAATGGTTCTTGTCATAAATGCTTGCCATAAATGTAACTTAAGCTTTTGACAACCAAAATGTTATAAATAAGATTTGACGCTGAATTTAGGACTGATTTTTTTTGGGCGATCAATTTATAATAGTTATTTTAAGCTGCTTGGGACCTTGAATATGTCAATACCGTTTGGTTGTTATCGATGTTGACCGTTCTAATACGTACAGCTGATGATATATGAATTTAAAAGTATCATTTGTTTGCGGTCAATTGCTGCACCTGATAATTAATCGAGCCTTGTCAAGGGTCGAATACCAACAACTGTACAACGTATTCAGTTAGCGTCACTTGTGATAAAATGCGTACTGTTGCCATAACTTAAATCACAATGATCGTGCCTTCCTTCTAATAGCTTAGATTAATCGACATCACGCTCATATAGTGTTTGATGGACTTCGTCCTGAGGCATCAGCATTTTTTGGGAATCAGATGATACGCATGGATTTAGCAGTTCGACCAATAATGTTATTTCCATTGCCTCTACTTCATCTACGCATTTGCCGTTCATACACGCTGCATATATCTGTCCTTTGTATGTAGAACGGAATGATACCCGCATAAAATCACTTATTACGGCCAAATAGGAGCCCCCATGGGCTATTTGGGCATCTGGGATCCCCAATGTTATGGTTCAGATACAAAGAACACATATATTGAGATATAAGATAGCTGCCCAAAAGAACGACTCCCAATCATTTCACCACGCTATCTTCTGAAGATAAGAGCATGATTCACATTCGGCAGTGCAACCGATTTAGTATAATTAGTATAGCGACAATTTATTGGCTATGAACCAATTTGTCAGCTTGGTGAGCCCATGGTTACCAATTTATATAGCTTCATTGGCATTAGTGTAGTATATGAAAGTGTCATCAGCACCTAGGGTGTATGTAAGGAAAGGGCAAGTACGACATATATCATTAATATATAATAGGCATACGATTATCATTTTCTCGCAAGGCAAAATGTATTTAAAAAACTTTCATATAAATTGCTTAATGTGTGCCGCCTGAAATGTGAATATCCATTATAGCAAGAGTAGTGAGACTGAATGCCGCAGTCACCGCTGTCGGTTCATCCGGTAATATGCTTGCCAACAAGGGAATATCCATTATGAGAGTAAATGTGTTTAAGTTCTTAAATGGAATTTTTGCAACCGGAAGTCGATGCAGAAATAAAATGAAGATGTGAAGTTTACGTCCAAAGTACAAGCAAACACACTTATACACTGGGCCAATATAGACACATAAAATGACGAGTGCATCGCTCAGTATTGTCGGCATCAGAAGCGCAATTTTGATCTGCTGCGATAAAACCTTACTACTTAGACATTTGCGCCTGCGTTTGATCTCATTGAAATGCGTCGTTGCTCAATATCTCGGATATTTGTTTCTACCTCTCATGCAGCCAAAATGTCTCGGTCAATTACCATTTATTATAGCAGCCACCAAGTACGGACGTTTGCAGCAACGTAATATGATCAATTACGAAACATTGGAACATTAAGTGAGCATTTACCGTCCCTACAATGTTGCTGGAGGGTCAACTGATGTTTTACAAGAGCGTTCAAACATGCAATTTTGGAGACTGCTTTGGTTGTCACCCGTAATTAACCATAAATCCCAATTATGGCGCATGACATATTCCATTTGTGGTCAGACAAAGGTTTGTTTTGCGCTGTATTTGCAACCGCTCTACTCACGACTGATGTTGCACAAGTTGGGACTCCATACTGCATGACCATGATATGACAATTATGTGCGTCACAAATGCGCCCAAATCACTATTCATCCCTCCAAAGTTCTTATCTCGGAATGAATCGCCATGGGAAACGTTGCTTGATATAACAAAAGAGGATATTTAATAGAATTTTCCCGCCGCCAGTCGCCACGGATCACGCTTTTGTGCTCAATATCATCTCTCAGTAGACGTTTTGACTTCGCAAAATCCACGGCATTGTTGACAGTGTCATCATGGTTAACGTTGCCTGAGATAGCAAAACAGGTTATTTGATAGTATGTTCCCACCGCCAGTCGCCATGGATCACGCATTGGTGCTCAACGACATTTATCATTAGTCTTTTTGACATCGCAAAATCAGCGGCATTTTTGACAGTGTCGCCAAGGTAAACGTTGCTTAAGATATCAAAACAGGGTATTAATAGAATTTTTAGTACAGTATTAGTCCCTAGGGATATGTTATTCGACCTTGTACCTGGTGGTAGAGCTATGTAAGCCCTTATTTCACTGCTTGAATTGTAAAATTGCCGACATAAATGAACGTAACAACCAGCACGCTTGCGTTACAGATATGCTTATCCATGATGATGTGAGGTGTTGCAGATCGATGTGTACGGCAAGTGTCGCATGGTGCTACAAACAGGCAGAACATTACCCCATATTATAATCAATTTAAGTCTTACCAGAATGCTGGATAGTGTGCAATTCGCAAATTTGATGTCCCTGCTGAGTATATTTGTGTAAGTAGCATTAACAAGTTAAATCGAGCTGCAACCATGGTTTGCGCCATAGGTCTATGAATCATGATGTGCCTGTGATCAACGTCACATTTCAAAGATGTTTAACTCACATGATTTATCCAGCAGCTTAAACAGGAGTTGATGCCAGACTATATATGTTGCAACTTGCTAAGTGATATACGTCGCCTGTAAAATTATCGATACAGCCGCTAAATTGCGCATAACATCTAACTTAACATAATGTCAAACAAAACATGTAGTTCACATCGCCTCACAATCAGGAAAAACCTTTGATGTAGGACAACGATTCTTTATACTTTGACTAAATCCACAAACTAGAAACGAGTGATAGCGTCGCACAAAGCTCCCAACAACAGTAACTATATTCAAAGTAAATAATCACATTCGTCATTTTATTCAACATATTCCGAAATCAACATGCCATTTTTTAAATCTTCGCCACTGTATGGTTTTCATTTTGCTTTTTTGTTAGTGAAAAAGCAGCCCCGGCCTTTCATGCTTTCAACGAAATAAATACATTACGAGTCAAAGTGCCTTAGCCGTCACCGTTGATAAAATAGGTCTGTCATGTCTGAATTAGATGATTATGTAATGTAGTAGATTACAACTCTTTGGACCATATAAGAAACGTCATACAAGGCAATATTAAATTTCCGACTGTAGTTCAAAAACATTTATTCTGAGTAGAGAACAATTATTCGCAGGTTATGTCTAGGATGCGAATATTCATAGAGATATACGAGCAAATGTATGAAACAACTACCGAGTGGAACCGTCTTCAAAATACAATCTTTATTGGCATGGATCAAGAATAATTATGCCATTTTCCGTATTGATGTTGCTAATGTGCATGTCAACGAATGATGGTGCCAAACACAGGGTTATAAAATGTTCTACTGAGGGTCATTGCGAATAGGTTTGTTTTCTTTCTGGGTCGGTTTCATTTTCATTGATTCAACGTTCATGGGTGCCCTGTTTTGATTACAGGGTTTACAAGGCGCATGAGAGCAGTAGAATGATTACTCAAATACGACGAACAGCAGCGTAGAACTGCCATAAGTCCGGGTGACTTAGCGTGATAAATTACCCTCCACAAAACTCAACATAATCGTGATTTAATGGACAACGGAAACCTCACCAACTGGCGCCAATGAATATTCTTATCATTGAATATAGTTGAGGTAATATGCAAATAAATCGGGTGGTTTGTTATGTGTTTCATGACATTTAATGCTCCGCGACATTGCATGTCTTATTTCCTTTACAACGTTTCAAGGAAATTGCCAATTTCTATCTCATTATTTTGACACATAACTCATCGTGGATGGGCTTATCGTCGTATTTCGTGTCACGTAAATAGAAGATACCAATCATATTTCATTAACAAACAATAAAGACACAATGTACGTGAATTATCAGCCTCGAACTCAAAGTGATCTTGCCATATATCAACCGATAGCTTTATCGCAAGTTACAATTACAAATAATAGAAAAACATGAAATTGCCTCAATCCAGCACTGATAGCATTCATTCGAGGAGCGACATTTGTGGGTGCCCTTGGGGTGAAAACACAGAAATTTCAGCCGCATGCCGGATATTCGCAACCCTTATGTATAGCTCAGAACGACATGGTAATCTTCACAAGTAGTGATAATTCTTGCAAAATTCTTACGTGATATGGTACAATCCTTGCACATGAGTTTTCATAAAAAAAATATCATTCAAAGCCATTCCTAGGCTGCATACTTCTACCTTAATATTGGTCACATATGCCGAATAAATAAGTAATCTTTAATGTCACTAGTCACGAGAAATCCCAGGTGAGAGCCTGATGCAGTCGTTGATTCTCGAACACCATATAACATCCCGTCATGCATTATTTTCCTAGCAAGGACGGGAAGAAAAACCTGAAGTATCTAACTGCCAAGCCAATCCGAGCACACTCAACGCAAATACCTTGCAATATGACAAACTGATTAAAAAGTGCCATCATGGGCAAATATTTGTGCGGGAGCCGTGACAATGCAGATGAAGGCATAATATTACCTACCTTGGTCGCTCGTGCTTCAACGAAACCAGAGGCATTATTCTTGAGACCTCGAGGCAAACCTCGTCACATAAGTTTATCATCTTACATGATTATATTATAATACAGTGTTATAAATGGCAACGTTTGGCTTTAAAGATGAATGGTCATAATAGCAAATAATACAAAACTGGCAGCAGTTCAAAAACGGAGCAGAGAACGATCGATAGAAGAGGATGACGTCTGTGATTCAAAGAACTACACCAAAAGGGAAAACGTGCTGCTTTTAATGATATTACAAAGAAGGGTGTTGTTGTGGTTGTTATATCCAGGTAAAGCACCTCAGCAACTATAGGCCACGTACTGCCAACGGATGATGCCCTTTTTCCTGTTTAGGTATGTATTACGCGTTCATACAAATAATGCATTTAAAACTTGTGTCCAAAATAATCAAAAGCAGTCAGTTGAGCATTGTTTCGAAATTAATGATATACTCTTGCCATAGGTGAGTTCGTTTTCGTAGTCGGTCCCATTTTGCGTGCGATTATTTATGGTCTTTGCATCATCAGATAGCCTCATACGACGCTCATGGGTCGCTATTCTAAATATTGGAAAACAAGCCGAATGAGAGAGATTTAACGACTGTTATAATACAACCAAACAGAGGCATTATTTGGCAAGATCTCTATTTATGTATTTTATATAAGTATAGTGGAATTGCCGTAAGTTCTAGTGGCTCAGGTATATATGGAACTCTCCCCAGAATCTTTACAGCTAGTTAACATGAACGCAATCATATGTGGCAATGAAGGAACTCATTCGATACTTACCGTCGCATACAGTTTATATGCTATGCTTATATAAGCTGAGGACTGTTATCCTAAAAGCTTTTTTGTCCCCCCCCCCTCCCAATCGGTAGGTTCATTTATTCAAAGTTGTATTATTGATTAAAATATTGTCCGTCTTGATCACAATTGCTGCCAGAAAACGATAAATCTCCAGCAAGTTCATCGAGATATTTGCCACAAATTTTTGTATGGTGGTAACGAAATCACATGACGCTCCAGCATTATTTCTTTGACAAGTAAACCTAGTGTTTTCATACATGCATTTTTTTGTAGCTAGAGTGAAAACATTTTACTGCATTCAGATGTGTAGTGCGCCTGCGAGGTCATCACATCGGCTTACGCATGACCTAATGCTGGTAGGGGTGCGTATTATCGGCATCAGAAGAGCAATGTTACCAGCTGCGACAAAACATTGCTCCCCGTTCATTTGCGTCTACAACTGAGGTCGGTTGATAATAGTGGCACGTAGTGGTATTTCCCTAGCAAAACAAGGATCCGTCAATTACCGTGGCCAGTATGTGATAAACATGATTGCATGTCATACTCTAATATTAATTATTTCCATCGACATGGAGCCAATTTAATATTCATAGAATTCCGCACATTCGCTTTAATAGGCTCTGGAACGTGACGATAAATTCTTTGCTATAATCACTTGCATGGGGATCAGCATAGGCATTTTTTTCTCTACCGTCGAAATAAGCTAATGCCATCGACATAAGCAATCCATTTTTCTCAGGCCGCCATCTCATATGGACAAGATAAAATTACTTTTGTTTCTTAATCATTTACCTTAACTTCCAAGTAAGAGTTGGTTGTTGTAGGGCTACATGATGTTTTACAAGAAAGATTACACATTCAGAGGGCAAATGTTATGGTTGACGAGTATATTTAAACCTCAGTTTATATCCTTAATATGGCGCTTGACAAGGAGCTTTGTGACCAAGATAAAGGATTGTATCCCGCTGTATTTGTCACAATTATATCACTATATCTTTCCTCCCAAGTGTTCTTTGCAGGGAATATATCATCATGGTAGATGTTGCTTGATATGACGAAACAATCAATTCAATTACATTTTCCTTCCCAGCACTGGTTGCTACGGATCATGCATTTATGCTGAATAAGATTTACATTTTGGCTTTGTTGGAAGTGTCCAAAAAAGTATAGAACGAAAGGGCACATGCATGCCACATTTTCCCGAATAGTGTTGACAAGGGGCATGCTGTTCAGAATTCAATATTGACAGCGTTGTAACTGTAATTTTGTTATATTTCCTGCGACCAAAGGTCCGTAAAGAATGCTGCTTTTGGAGATGATAGTGATTATAGTGATAATGACAATACATGGAAGTAGAAAGAGACTATCCCTGCCGTTCGTAATTTTCGAAAATACACGATTTACTCATCTATGACACGTCGATTGCAGGGGTCTAAAATTCCCATTATGAACCAGTAGATTACCGTTCGGTAATTAGACTGTCGTACATGCAGCATCGAAAATGCTAAATCGTTGTTGCTCTGTCGTATGCTTATACAAAAAAACGGCAAATATGATTAGGACACTGTTCAATATCGTCAAACATAAATGGACACACTCATATACGTTATCTTCTGTAGCAAACCTTAGCATTACAAAACAGGGTCAATGATAATACATTGAATAACCGAAGACAGTGAATAATTGAGCGACCATGGTGTAATGGTCTTAAATAGTTTTTTTGATTGGCTGTGAATAACGGAGCGCAAGTAGTAATGACGAGATACAGATGTACATACGTTATTATTTTGGCATGTCATATCAAACATACAATTCTTCAATGCCACTTTTGGACATCACACTGGTCCTGGAATGTTGGAATATGGTTTGTTGGTATTGGACAATTTTAGATCCACGACGAGTCATTTTCACATTCGATGAAAATAGTTAACACATGATCAGCAAGCAAAATAAGAGGGTCAAACGCATAGTAAGATTTAGCCTAGAATCTAAATAGCGCAGCCGAGCGTGTGCTTGATATTTTTCCTGCGGCAGTCCATTGCTTGTATCAGCAATAATCCCCCACTTAATTGTCGAAAATGTCACGCCTACAACAGATTTATGTGACGGGGTTTATGGTCGTCCTTGCTGTTATAAGGTCTGGACAATCAAATAATATATATTGAAGCTTCTTTTTAATATGCACACGTCCTGGATTGGTAGTCTGCAGTCATTACAAAAGCGTATAAGCGGAATTCTTTTGCACAGGTATCATGATGGAGGTTGAGGACAATGAAAAAGCCATTACACTTGAGGGTGCGTGGTAAAATTGGATATCCATGCCATATACATAGGAGTTATTTTGAAACAATCCGGTAAGTTGTCAGGCGTTAAAAAGAGGTTTATACCGCTGAGTATGTATCAGTGGCCATAAAAGCTTAGCATTAGGTCAAATACCTTCTTGAACTCCACATTGATCTGATTACGAGCCCATAGAGTCTGAGATGAAAGCATGGTCAGGAAAACTATCTGGAAAATTCAGTAAGCATAGGTTTTGATACGGTTTCAATGGAATTGTAGATTGCCAAAATCTACCCATTAACTGTTCATGTAAAGACAGCAAGCTTCCCTTCAAATACAACTTGACAAAGTCTCAGATGATTTTAGGGTCACCATAGTGCCAAAATACACCACAACAGATAATCTCATACATTAGAGTGTACACATTGCACGACAACAGTAGCTATCATAATCTGCAGCACTATTAACTATTTTACGTTGTCAAAGAGCACCTCTTATGGGTGGCAACGGTTTACTCCACCGATACCTCGTACTAAAAACATCGTAGGTATCCTGTTCGGCTGAGACTTGTGCAGTTATATTTCTCGCTAGTTTTAGACGTTTTGAAAGAACAACTGGGTTTAAGCAAATACCTCCGTTTAGAAGCGAACCGCTAGCTGACGGCAACAAAACGTTGCTAATACCTAGCGGTATCGATGACGGCTTTGGCAGTCTCATTGGTAGTAGCGATGGGCACTGGATTAGTGAACATTCTATATAGGCAAGGAGTGGATTTGAAATTTGCCCCTTTGATAATTGCCGCTTGTTAATTTGGGATTTGTGTCGCATAATTGCCCACTAAGCGATCGACCGTGACATGGCGCCTACAACACAAAGTGCCAAAATTGGTCCCTCGGTTATAGTATGGCGGTTTGATATACCTTAGTGTGCAGGGGCACCGTCAAATTTGTGAGTTAATTTAGAACGTGTACCGCAGGGTCATTTAGCCACGGGCCAGTAAGCCGTATTGCAGTACACGTGCACCCTCGGATATACCGTAATCGTCCCTTTTTCCATTTTTTTCAACTGTTGTGAATGTGGTGCATTCAAAATATATGGCAACTGATGGATTCAGTCGCTCAAGGGAGAAATAAGCCAGTACCTTGCATACTGATGTCATATCTTTATCGCATAAAACAAGCGATGCATATTTTCAGAAAACGACCGATTTGAAAGGAATGATTGTTCAGCTCTTAGTCTAGTGCAGTGATCAATGCTATTCCTCCCTCATGTGCCATTGTATCGTGCTATTATGACTCGTACCAAAGAAGCCCGGGGGGGGGGGGGGGCACTTGGCCTTATTCTGGATAGGGGTGTGCAACGGGAATTCAAAAACCCGTACCCGTCGTACAAGGTCAAAATGGCCAAAAAGCATACCCCGTCGTACAAGGTATTATGCGAATGTATAACCTGCCGCACACATTGAACCTGAAAAACATACCCCATCGTACAAGTATGAGGCCCAAAATCCCGTCGTACAAGTCGAGAGGCCCAAAAAACATACCCAGTCGCACGGCACACATATACAACCTCTATACACTTAAGTGCCCTCGATTCGCCTCGAAATATATGGGCTCATGCTAATTCAGTCGCTTTTTCATATTTAAATTTGCGACACTTGCGACACGGTAGATAAGGATACACACGTACTTTGAGCGGAGACTGTGCTGTCAATGCTTAATGACTGCTGCGTTGTAGAGCAACCGAAGGGTCCTAAAAGCATGCTGTTGCTGATACAACCGATTTTTGTTGAAAAAATTGCTGATAAGGTTTGTGTACAAATTCGGCCGCAGGCGAATATATTTTTTCATTGTGCTGCTAATCATGGTGCTAGTTATCGGCAATCTTCCGCATTGTCAATGCGCTCGCTGGTGCTACTCAGGACGGCAGAGTACGATGATGCTCATCATGAAGCGAGTGACAAGTTAATTTATTCATAATTGCTTTGCAGGTTAGTCACTGATTATGGTGTTCCATAATAAACTAGTTATTGGTGACGATATTGAATCTTATGTGGCTGGTAGGGTTCAGCCTAAAGCTCATGTCAAATTCCTGGTATGTTTGTGTTGTGGATAATGACATGTGTTGTAAACCTTAGTGCTTTATATTCTGGTAGCACGGGATCCTGTTATTGATGACACCATGTGCAGGTGATGGTATTAAAGTTATCAGTGACAAGTAGGTCATTATATTGGCGTTGTTAGTGCTAGTGCCGAGCATCGTTTGTTCTTGCGTTTGGGTAATTCATGTTTTGTTCGTTGTGTGGCATTCTGCAAGATGAGCATACAATGTGTTCGTTGCAAAAAAAAAGATCAAAGGATTTTTGGGATGTACAGTTTTCTCTAGGAGAATTTGACTTAACTACGGTCAATAAGATTTGGAGCACCATCAGCATCCAAAAGGGACATAACCAGTACCTATTCTGCACAGAAATTGTTAACAACATAAGATAATCAATCATAATAATAATGTAAACAATCAATTTCATACAGCGTTTCGAAATAAATCGACGTGTGTGGTGTAATATGTAGAAAACATACCAATATTGCTGACACAACCTACACAGACTTGTTCACCATAATGTGGTAACAGAGAACAACATGTGATAAAACAATAGTAGCATCAGAAGTGATAGATAATAACCCGCTTGCATTGGCGCTCATGATTGATAATGGCGAAATGCCCTGTTGTTTTGCATCATTCAGGCCTAGAAAATGCACGAATATTCGTTTTACCCTCTTACGCAGCATGTTGATCATGCAGCTAAGACTGACGGCAAATGGCCGTTCATTATTGTATATTCTGACTAATTACGTTGACAACAACGTTGTATGATCAATTATGATACTACGAAGATGAATAGACATGTTATATAAGATAAAATAAGAAATGTTTTATTCAGCGAAGGTCGCGTTCATTGTTCGCAACCACCACATATTATAAACACGATAATATATGAATATACCTGTAATCTATTTATTATGTTCAGCAAGTTCAAAAGTGACGTTATTCAACACTGATTCTTAATATATAAGAATTCTAAGTATATGCTAAATGAAAAACAGCTAGCATAAACCTACATGCTTTGAAATAAGGTAATTGTGATACATTGAATGTAAATGATTCCTGTTTTGTAAATGCTTAATAAGTAAAATGGCATTTGAATTCTTCGTTGAGACAGCAATACTTTATTTTCACGCAGACAGGCGTTGATTAGTCCCTATCGGTGATATTTGAGCATGTGATTACACATGAGTGATTTTGTCTTGTGCAATAGCTGTGTCGTATGTATTTGTACTACCTTGGATTGCAGATGAGATGGTAACTCCTTTAAAGCTGATTTATACATGAATCGAAATTACTTAATGTAAATCACATCATAATTGTACATTGATGAAATAGTATAGTATTCCGTATTTGTAAGTAGTATAATGCATTTCTCTTGCAAGTAAGTATCGTTTTGTTCGCATTAGCCCATATTCAACAGCAGTACAAAATATGCGAATCGATTAGAGCTCGATATAGTGTACATATCGTATGTGTGTGGATAATTTATTTTGTTTTATAGAAAACGGATATGTTTTTGGATAGTTTAGTTTACTTTCAATCACGGTGCCCATCATTTTTTGTTGGTCAACCTTTTCAAGAATACTACCCTCGAAAGTTATTAAAAGATTTTCTGCGGATTTCTGTTTGTTTAATATCATATATTTCGATTTATAAGCACTGAGCGACAACTTACTGGCTCTGATTCATGTTGTCAGCTTAATAAGCTCATGTTTACCCTTTAATATAGCTACGTTTACATTTGGATTATTGCAGCATCTGGACGTATCATCAGCACATAGGGTGAATTTTAGAAGAGGGGAAATACGGCACATATCAGTTTTATATAATATGCATACGAGTATCAGGAAAAATGCATTTATAAAGCTAACTTGCGGCTTTTAGATAAATTGTTTAATATGCGCCGCCTAAAATGAGAATATCCATTAATGCCAGTGCAGTAGGACTGAATTTCGCAGGCATCACGGTCTGTTCATCCGGTAATATACTTGCCCTTTATGGAATATCCATTATAAGAGTAAATGTGTGTAAGCGCTTGAATAGATTTTCTGCAACCGGAAGTCAATGCAGAGATAAAGTTAAGATTAAAGTTAACGTCTTAATTACAATGAAACACACTTATTCACTCGGCCAATATAGACACGAAAAATGACGAGGGTATTGGTCAGCACTGTCGGCATCAGAGGAGCAATTTAGATCTGAGGTTATGGAACATTACTCCTTGGCGGATATTATCAACCTCCGTTGCCAAGGTAAGTTATTAAAGAAATGCATGAATAATGGGTAAGCTGTTTGCCTGGTGCTGCATAGTTTTGTATATGCCTTTGATGTATGTTGTTTGCTACATACTGAATAATCCGTGCTTTTCAAAACACACATCATTGTCCGACTGCGGCTTAGCAAATGCAAGGGTACGTTTCGTCACTTACAATTTTATCAGAAGAACAATTTCTGCTATTAAGTTATGTATGCCTTTGTGGACGACTGTCATAATAAGAAACTCATTTGTTGGAGTAAGCAGGCTGTTGCTAAATTTTCACTGAAACGACGAATGTTGTTAACTTGGTATCAGGCGATGGACCGAATAGCGCTGGATCGCAGCTTATGAAAGTCTTTGGGCAAACAAGCACTACGTTCGCATGAATGGTCACCAGCGCACAGTTGATGATTGCCACCTGCCATACGTGTGTTAACTGGTCCTTGAATGCCAATTAAAACACATGTGTTGTTAAATTGAGATGTGACCAGCATATGAATCCGCCAAATTTATATTCGATTGGCATTATAGTGATACTCTCCATTCCAGGCATGAACTAAACATCCGTGAGCTTTCTCCGTCTAGGCCCAACTTAGCACGTGTGTTACAGCTAATGATGCAACTATACATACCGATATCAATCAAACAAGAAATAATCTGCAATGCACTCTCGGAATATTGATGAACCTGAAAACTTTAAGAAAACAAGACAAAATATTATATACTAATAATACCGATTATGGTTGCTTCATTTACTAAGAAAGAGAAAGCACCACTCACAGCTTGCTTGTCGGCTGGTTTAAATGTTGTCGTGAGAGAAGCATGATGTAGTGAGGCAGCCAGTGAGCAATGCATTGTTATTTTCTTGATGGCATTCTTGTTAAATCAACGACTGAGTAACGAACAGTTTTGTTTGATGATCTGTGAGACATTCCCCGGTTGTTATTTTGCTCACATTCGTCCTTCAACATGCATGATTGATCTTGTTATTACATGCATCCACCACGAAACATCTGCCCGTTTTTCAGCAGAATTCCGAACATCATAATCAAATACCTCTCGTTTTTTGTAGAAACGTGCGCAATCATATTTCGGAGGTATATTGCATTGGCGACTAATATAGGTAGGCAGTTACAATTAGGGGTGAGAAAGTAGCCCAGTGCGACTAATTCAACAGCTTGCCTTACTTGCGTCACATATTTGACTCTATTAAATTCCAGTTCTTTCCGTAAGGCAAGATATGTAGTTAATGATGTGCGTCAGCTTGTCAACATTACCAGGATCATGATCATCATAATTATAGTTAATATTTTACCATTATTAACATCATCAACATTAGTATCACCACCATCATCATCGTCAACTGGGTTATCATGATCATTACCATCATCATCCATGGTATCATATTGGTAAACAAGGTAATGGACCGCGATCACTGATCAGCATTACCTATCATGTGTGGACAGCATGTCGATGGTGGTTTCTGTCATGTCAAACTATGAGAAAAATCAAAGGAAGGTTAGCCCCCGTTTAGATTCAATAAGGCTGCGTAACCGAGTACCGCATAAAGGGGTCAAGTGTAAACCATACTCCATAATGCACAGTCTAAATAGAAGGCTTTTGTCGTCACTGCTTTTAAATAATGGTCAGCGTCTTACTTAATTGACCATTTCGTTCTATAAGACAGCCAAGCGTCGATGATCATATAAATGGCATGCAATGACCAGTAAATAGTGGATGTCGGTGATGCTGGCACTGGAGCGCACTGCCGCTAAGCGGACGTTTATGTGATTTTCTGACCAGGGGAAACTTGGCCTGGCATCCCTGTGAGCCTCGATATATATACGTTTCACACATATATTGCTGCGAATGCTGATCGATCGGTCATGGTTCGTTACCTTATATTCAGCTTTAATACTGAAGAGATAAGCGTTGAATCTCTCTCTCGAGATTTGGTTACATCCACATGTATTTGCACTCCGCTGACCCTATAGTTTCACGCCATGGTGCACTGGCATGGACGAGTAGTAATTTTCTCATGATAATACCATGATTGTAGCAAATCATGAATAATGCATGTGAAGTATTCATGCTAGAACAATAATATTATTTTATCACCTAGAGAAACGATTTGTTTTATAGCTGCCAACGTATACATATAGGTCAGCAAAGACTTTCTTTACACATTGGAGGGTTATAAGCACGTCAACCCAGATTTTAACAATATGACGCAAGATACGTGAAAGAATCGGTAATAGATGTTTAATACGAACAATAGTTAAGGGGCACGTCAATGGGATATCCGCAATTTATGATTGTTTTACAACAAAACACGTTAATAGCTGTTCCTTGTGTTTATGTCCAAATGTAGTGTAGAACAGTGGCTATTGTAAAACAAAGGCAAACTTGTCAGAAGTAACAGTATTGTAGTATATCTAAGGAGCATTAAAGTGCCTATGACATGTAAAATATGATATGTGAGTATAATCTGAACGAATCGATGCGGATCGAATGGTGTTGAAATTTGGGACATAAGATATATAATAATAAAGGAGATATTTAACGTTATTTGGTGTGGAGCGGTATTACGTGCGTTAACCTGCGTCAAACGGAAATAACGCATATCGAAGAACACAGGTTCAAACGCCTAAATCAGCTTCCATAGAAATCACATTGTCAACCATTAATTAAAAACTTGTTTTTTTACGGACGAGTCATGCCGAAGTGCTACGTGGTCGCGAATTGTTCAAACATTCCTTCAGAAGGCATTCGGTGAATCAGTATTCCTCAGAAGAAGAAGTTGGGTCAGACCACGGGGGTCCGACAACCCAGTCGCTTTTGTGAAGCGAGCATTTTGGAACGGCATGTTTTGACAGGCTCTCGCCTAGTACATCGTATATGGTGACAAATGTTCCCGGAATATTCACCTAACTGCTATTCCTACAATATTTGTGAAAATTTGCACGGACTCACCATCATCTAATCAGGAGCTCTAAGGCAGTTGATAAAAGAGAGCACTAAAAGGGCAGCTGATATTGATGGGCATTGTATAACATATCATATTGTTTACCCAGCTGGATAATTACGACCGCCCCCAAAAGAAGAATAAGTTTAACTAAGATAATCCGGTAAAAAAGTAATGCAACATCCATAATCTATTAACGAATTAAGCTGTTTGGGTTAGCTCATTTTATTTTATTTGTTGGCCATAACTTTGTTCAATAAAACAAACCTTTGCTCGGATTTTTCGGTTCTGGGAATGTTGTTGCTTGTCTCGCCTCTCCATGAAAGAGTAATGACTGGGGCCTTGTTCTGGTGATTCTCAAATATCCTACATTTGAATGCTTGATATATCTTCCAGTCTTGCGTTCATTGGCCTTTGACTGGTCGGGAGACATACAAAAGGTGCATAAAGCCAGGGTGTGCTAAAAGGACCAAGAGTTGCTTTAATTTCATTGAAACACACAAAAATCTTATAGTTATGTTGCTCTCTATGTCCTTAGATACGTGTTGTGCCATGGAACTAAATAAAACATTATCACCAACAATACATTGTGCAGGGACATCATGATGCTTTTAAGCAAAGGCCGAGACCTACACTGAGACTTTCCACGGTCTTCTGATACATTCGATTTAAAACCTATGCTTTCAATCATTTATGATCTGCTTTGCCAGTAAATCTTTCATCAATCTCAGTGTGCTGAATTTGGAAGTTGATATCACTTTTACCCATCAGACGTAGGATTAATTTTAAGTTCTATGGGACAAAGTTGTGTATTTGGGAGGTGGTTCGATAACAACAACAAAGTGGAATAAACTAGCTGTTTAATTTCATTAAGTTTCTTTATTCGTGTCATTCACTTTAGGCATGGTTAAAGTTGATTTACTGCTGAATTCTATTTATTACAAATTATCTGTTGAGTCAAACATGATAGGCACATATTTCTAATATAGGCTATGTCAACGATCTGTTGGCAACAACAATCAACCTATAGAAGGCAAGTGATATATATGATGAGGAGATGGAAGCAATGGAAATCCACCCCGATCTGAGCTCTAAATTCGATATCTCTAAGGGTTCTATTCTTCAGCATATCCCACATAGTTGTGTATCCCATCGGGAAATGTTTCCTGGATAACTGATGCCATGCAAGATGTGATGGGGATCAGACTACTCTATCCAAGATAATGGCAGCACCATGGTATGAACTGCCCGTATCGAGTGTAATGCTTCCAGCTGTTAATGTATAAATATAATGTTTTACTCATATAAACACTTTTCCATGAGTTCAATGTACGGAAAATTCAGTGTTAATAGCAAACGTCAAATTTATTTGAGGAAAAATGACCTAGTAGTATCTCCTGTTGTTTTTGTTTTATGGGGAACAGTGTTTTTAACATAACTTTTTGCAACTTTGCGTTGGTTGTCGGTCAGTGCGTATGTATTTCCCTTGTGTGTCTCCAACACATCTTAATTTAAACATACAGCATTGCAATTTGGATGTTGTGTCACACATTGACCGTCACTTTCTCCGGCTCCAGAGAGCTCTTGTCAGCCGACACTGTCTTTGCTGCCTCCGCATTGCCACCTGAAACCAGGCTTTCAAAACCTATACCAGACTGTGTCTAAGATTAAGATCCATCCAAGTACGCAAGTTACTAGGATTAAGCTCGGCAAGGCCCTGGCTGCTGGTGTTTTGATTATCTGATGTCACATTTTACAGCGCGGATATTAGAGAGATCGAAAGTAGAAAACAACCTGGACGCTGTCAGAGGCAAAGTTTATTTGCCCAGGATAAAATGTGCTAGGTCAAAGGCGCTTGATTAAGAATGATCGATAAGAATTTCCAAAAATTAAAAGATAAGATAGTTACCTGCAGTGATTACAATTCCAATGGAACTAACCAATCAATATTTTTAACATTCTCTGGATTGGAGTGCTCATGCATGTGTTATTCTTCCAGCCAAAACGCCATCACCAAATCGATCCAATCAAAGACATCGCTCTCTGAAACGTCATCAATCTCGACAGTTTACGGTAAAAACTGCGGATTTGTCAGTGACGAGTTCTTTGGGTGACCTCACGAGATGCCGGGCCGAAAATTTTGAAAATGTCGGCGGGACCCAAAAAATCGAATTTAAATTTTATTTCTCGATATGTTCGGGTGATTGTTTCAAAATTGAACCACAAAAACCGGGCAAACGAAACACTATCTTGCATTCGGCTTCATAAAACAAACCATGGTCAATTTATGTCTTAAGCAGTTTATAAATTGTACAACACGTAGAACGCCCGTAAAGCATGTAACCATGCATCGAACGGGGATGGTGTATTACATTGCCAATGTCCTTGTTCTTTTGGATGTCCCCTCCACAAGAATGTTGGGCCAAATGGGTTGCAGAGACACAATTGTATTTCTAGTTGGAAGAGTGGACTCATTATTACAGTATATGCATCCTGACAAACGCCATCCGGACCACTGTGCGCTAAAGCATTCGCCATGAGATTAGATTACACACCCAAACACCGATTAACAGATATTCCGGTTATTTAAATGTTTTTTAAATATATTTGCGCCTTACTCACCATTCGATGCCTCAATCGTTCCTACTGAATTATCGTACGAATCGACTCATATTCAAAGACGTCATTGTATTATTAATTCAATCAATGATTGTTGCCACGGATAAAACATTTTCGCTAGCTAATATTTCTCATTTGTCTTGGTGACATGGCCAAATCAAGGATAGGGTGATAGTCATAATATGATATTATCGACGATATGTCGACTAAGTTTTGTTGTCGTTGGAATTACAGTTAACAATGTTGTTTCAATACAGTACTTTTAGTTCAAAGGTGTAGTACCACTGATTTATACAAGTGGTACAAAATCGTTGTAAAATCCACCAACAAACAGAGATAAATTCATCTAATTTATAGAAGGCAAGGAGCAAACAATATAAAACTTCGTTAGATGTTTATCGTGAGAGTACGCCAATTCAATCACATTAAATGTGTAAAGCTTAGCGCTAGATGACCATAGATTTACATTGAAGCTAGCCATATTTCAATTTAGCCGCGCTCCAGAGGGGCCACTACACCAGTTTCATTACGACGCAATGCTATATGGTTACTGCCATAAATGCCTGCACGCAATGTTACTTAAATCCCGGTCTTAGCATCCAGATGGCTATATCTATGACTATAAGCATAATTAAGCGCAAGGCATATCAGGCAAAGTCGCTATTCAAAGCTGCTTATAGACTAGAATATGATAACACCGTTATGTTTTTATTCATGTTTACCATTCTATAACAGTATTCCCTCATCAGGAGAGCCGTTGATCAGCTTCAAAAACAGAATGCCGTCCGGCAGTTGCTAATGTAATCGATGTTGGCGGAGGGGTGTGTTACTTTATAGCTCTGTTACTTATAAGATTTCGGTTTAAGACCTGGCTGTTCAGCATGTTAACCATGCTGCGCTTGGACTGGATGCAGTGGACAAAACAAAGAAATGGCCGATCATGATTGCATGAGCTACAAAACCTAAAAAACGGTCTAGCATGTGTGGTCTCGTGACAGAAAAAAAGTGCGGCGTTGCTCAACGTCCAATGTGTTAACACTGCTTATTGTGACCACTGTCTACATCTAGTATATGACTGCACTGATCTTCTCTGTGGTCTCAACGTCGATGCTAATCTACATAGCACATATATATTATTCAAACAATGACATAAATAGAGGATCGTCAGGATTTTGACGGTTTGATTTCAAATCGCGCTCTTAATCAATCAAAAAATGTTCATTTGTTTTGGCTTTCTAAGATTTTAATTAAGTGACAAATTTGCCGTTTACAGTACCTCGTGAGATTTGTGAGTCACTTGTACACTTGAGATTACACGACTGTCGTACTAGTTGATTCTGTGGATGTAATAATGTGTCATGTAGTGTGTTGTAGCTACCAAATGATTCTTAAAGTTATATGCTGTAATTGACAATCATTGAACGACCGTTGCAATTTAGACTATTACGATACAAGCGATTGATTGGGACCGATGGGACGGTAAAAGCTTTGGCGAGATGCAGGTATACACGGTTCGTTATGTTACCATGCAGTATGGCAGAACATATTTCAAAAAACGATTTCACATCATTGGGGTATCCAATTGGCCCGGAAATGAAGAAATAACATCTCTTTTTTTAAGCAATTAGTACTTGTACGAGCCTTGGTATTAAACAATATTAGAGGCCACTGGGCGTGTCAACCACATAACATGTATCTATCTTGCCATCTCATCCACGCAGGCACGATTGCGCCTCAGCATGATAATTGGTTGCTGTTTTTACGGCTTCTTATTGCCTGTATCAGCAACAATTACCTGTCTTATTGCTAGCTACGACAACCACTTGAAAAACCATTATAAACAAGGAACCTCGACAAATCAACTGTAGTACAATGAGATAATTTGAAAACAGTGTATCAATCAGTCAATCATTATGAAAACATCCTCATTACTTTCCCTCTTTGACCATACAAGCTGCGCATGTGGTTCAGTGCCTTCATTAACTGCTTTAGCATCTGTTGAGAGGCCAAGCAGTACCTGACTTACAAGTTTTACGAGGAAAACTGACTGTGTTTATCCTGATTTCGTAATGACGGAAATCAAGTGATAAGTTAACATTATAAAAAAAATGACTCGCTGGCAAATTTTCTATGTTTAGATGTGGTCGAATAACATTTTATGTTGACCATAAAAATTGAACAACTTGAACCATGAGGACCTGAACAGCTAAGTAGTGCTACAATAATTAGTTGTCAGGTGGAAAATTCACAGAACACCAGCTGTTGATGCCATTTCAGCCGAGTTGTGCTTTGAACAGTCAGTAACTCCCCTTTCATGGATCGCTTAAAGGAAGAAAATAAAACATGACCAGGCAATACTACAATTTTTTAATGGGCACTTAAGGGCAAAAATCCATCGAACGAAGTTTTTTTATTTCTGATCTAATAGCATATACACTGGGTACAAATGCATATGCGATGAATACTTGCAGAACTTACATCTACATCGAATTAGATAATCTAGTCTAAGTTCGTCAATTTTCGAAATGACGAATTTGTACAGCGGCTAGATATTTAATACTTTAGGCAAGTGATGTTTCAATGTGCCCTTCAAATTCCTGGCCGATTTGAATTAAGCAGGCATTAACATGACCCAGCGTGATGGTTCAATCTTGTTAAGCGAACGTACCATTTCCATAAGAAAACAAAAGTGTTTAACATATTGATATGCATGTATTCCATACTTCTGCAGATTGTTTTGACTTACTGTTTCCATTATAACCGACTTAACTTTTAAATACAGTTAATCAATAGAATCTTTAGAATGATGTTAGCTATGGTTCATATTATGATAATCGAAGTGCGGTTCCAAAGGTATTTACGCATGATTAAGAATTGTTGTGATAAGGTTCATATATATGGATTATTCTGTGTCACAGATATAAGAAAACTGCCATGTATACCGCATTATGATGATATAGCTCATACCCCATCAGCTTATTGATGCAATGTTGACGTTGATAGAAATCCTAATAATTTTCATTTGGTAGATGTAACATGGCCACCGTCGGTTCAAATATATTACTCCAATTTATAACTTGAACATTGTTTCACAGAAGCTACATAAACTCCGCATGAATACCTCATTTAACCACAGTACTTTTGCATAGCTTTGCTTCGGAGACCATAGTTACATATATCAGCTGGACCATATCTTGGTTTTACGATGCCCATGAGGGGCAACTAAAGCAGGTTAATAACGACGAAATGCTGAATAGCTTACTATAAATATAACTTAAGCCTGCTCATGAAAACCATACGGCTACAATGCGATTACACGCCTAATTTATAGCCCGTTTATGTAAGCGTGCTATCCGCATAACTATTTCTAGCAGCTTTGGGTCATGAATATGTCAATATGTGTTGATCATAATGTATGCAATGCTTGCTAATTCGAACAACGACTGATCTTTGCATACAAATAGTATCAATAGGTTCGAATATCAACAAGCTCTGATATATGGAGAATTTGCGCCGCGTGTGGCAAACTGCGACCTGCCTCCATTAGCTAAATGCGACCGGTGATTGCACGGATCTCTCGTGCCTCCTTATGGCTAAGTATATTCGTGAGGTTTCAACCATAGAATCCATCCGATTTCATCTTGGGACATCAATAGGCTTTGGAACCCAAGGAATCGCAAGGATATATTAGCGCGTAAGGGGATTTTAATTTACATTAAATCTTAACCACTCATATATTGTCCATATATATGACAAACAGTTGTCCGTGTTGCAGTCATTTCATACGAGATTGGGCGAGCATCAGACATATTCGCTATTTCGGCATCGGGCGAGGCAACTGCATTGGTTCCAAAGGACACATATGTGCAGACTAATGGACGCTTATGTCGAGTGGAGTAACGTTAGTGTTGGATAAAGATTTCCGTGATGTTAGTTCTGAATACATTTCACACGACTCTATTACCTGCCATTAGCTAGAATGACCCGTCGAGAGGATGTCGGTGGTGGTGGTGGTGGGGGGGGGGGGGGGTAACATTGTCATTAACATGCATATATCAGGACTAATAAGAGTCAAGGAGGTGTTAAGTATCGGTAAGGTGGATGATGTTACGCTACTAAGTTATGACATACCATTGACATGCTTCTAATTATTACCAGGCAATAGTACTGATCGCATGCTTTTTACAATTTGCAATCAAATCATTGATGCACCCGACCAATACTATTAAAAAATCTGCTGCACCTAGGTGCTACCGTTAACAAAACAAATTAATGAATTCTTCAATTTATACCTTGGACATCAGTTCGAACGCATGCTATCAAATTCGAGCTATTATAGGTTTCCCCCTCATAACAAGTTCTCCCTTACCCAACAGCTCTGTTAGTAAATTGTCATTTTTAATCCCACTTGCAAATTATATGGCTTTCTCGTGTACCCTTAATAGGAATGTGCAGAATATTTCGTATTCAATTGTTGCTGACATTGCGTCTGTGACAATGCATTGAATAATATAAAAAACAATATGACGCACAAAATCATGTCGTCGCTCCTGCAAAATGATATACTGTTGCTTTAAACACTGAACCAATTTATGCAAATGTTGCGCGAATCTACATGATAGCAAGCATACCTCATATACATAATTGTCATTGGTGTATAGCTTACCGCTAGCTGATCAGATATTCATATATCAGCGATGCCATATTTCAGTAGTGCAGTTCTCCTGAGGGTCCATTAGTGCGGTGTTTATTGCGATGTCAACGCAGGATAGTTCTGCAATATCATAAACATTTGCCTTCATCAACATAACGTATTTATACTCGGGCTAGGTGGTTTCCTGTCAGGACTGGTGACTTGCTAATGTGTTTCATCTGGCGGAGCTATATTTGTTGCGCGTAAAATGATCGATTCAGCTGCTTAAGGGCGAATGACCGATGATTGAAGATAATATCAAAGGAAAGGAAACATGCAGCTCATATCTCACAATTAAGAAAAAACCTTAAGTGTAGGACATCGATTGAATCCAACCGTTAGAAACGAGTGATAAGGACATGCAATTATATTCAAAGCGAAACATTTTACGTCGTTTAATTAAACATATTCAGAAATAAACATGCTTTTCTTCCAACATACGCCACTGTAAGGCATCAATTAAGATTTCTTTCCGTAAACCAACCCAAGTCGATCATGGTTTCACCAAGCAAATACTTGGCGAGGTCAACTCCATTTGCCATCACCATTGATATAATATGATAGTCATGTCCGAATTTGACGATAATGCTATTTTAGTGACGACAACACTTTGTCAGATAAGTGTAGGTCAAAACTATCCGACAGCAGTTCAAAAGCATTTATTCTGATTCGAGAACAATTGTCAGCTGGTTATGTTCTCTGTGATGCCAATATTCAGAGACCTTTGCACGCAAGCGGGTAAAACCACTGCAGAGTGAAGCTGTCTTCACAATACTAGTATTGTTGGCATGGATGGATAATAATTATGCCGTAAGTACGAGTGACTCACCGAGATTTTTCAATCTACCTCAAATCGTTGAGATTGCTTAACATGACCGCGATTATATTTGACAAGGGTGGAACCCATTAGATGATGTCAATACTTTTGTTTACCATTGATTAAAGTTGACTCATAAAATCGGATGTATGTTATTAGTTTAGTGACATATGAAGCTCCGCGCCAGTGCATATATTGTTTCTTTTCATTGCTTTTCTGAAATTGCCAACTTCGATCTCCTTTTACTAATGCCTGATGGCCTTATTAATTTAAATAGAATATACCGATCATATTTTGTTAACAAACAATTCGGAACCAATCTATGTCAACTTGTTCTACGTCGAGTTGTGATAGAGAACCGTTTGATGTACAAAAACCGTATTAGCCACCTTCACGTAATGTAGTAATAGTTATGAAATCAGTTGAACTACTGGTGCTAAAGAGCCCCCAATCTGCTACCAGTTTACGGACATATTTCCAAGAAATGATAAGAGGTGGTCAGAAACTTTTCATTAGGCCATGTAGAAGAGTTATTCCGAGCTTAAATATGCCAATACGGATCAATTGCCTTAATGGATACTATTATGGGATGTTCAAGGAGGTTTTGTTCGAGAAGATCCGTCAACCAAACCAGTAGCAGCTACCAATCGGGCTTCTGCGTGATGAAGAAGATGTGAAGTATACGTCTCACTTTGATTAATCAAACTTATTCAGGCGGACTATGCATGGACATTGGATAACAAGTGTATTACTCAGTATTTTCGGTACCAGAACAGCGATTTTTATTGGATTACCAAGAAATGATGAAGTGACAATCAAACTTTTAACAGACAGAATGTAGTCCTATGAGGATGTTAGATTATTAGTTGATACAATGCTGGCTGATATAGAATGATTCATCGTGTCCATTACAGTGAATCCTTCAATTTAAACCGTCTGCTTATCTGACAATCTCTCGGACGACAAGAGAATTTCAATTATTAGAAAACCATTATTGAAGCCCATGTACAAAATTCCAATATCGGAAAGACAAGAAAGAGATAAGATGAGGATGTGAAGCTCATGTTCCTCTTCTATTAATCATACCTCTTTACGAGGCCAATCGCACAACCAACGGGTACGTCATCAGCAGAGTTGGAAACAACTACACCGCAGCAAATGCTACTAAGATGGATTTCGCTTTTAACTCCTTTGTGCAGCTCTCTACTATGTAGCTCGGATTGACGGTGAATGGACGGTGGTGATTGTATACACTAAGGACAGATGTTGATATCAACTCAATATGATCAGTTATGATACATCTGAAGATAAAGCAGTATATATTTGGTAATGAAATGCTTGACAGACCGAATTGCGTCACACAATTTGTATGAAGTCTTGAAATCTATCAATGGCATACAATGGTTGTTGTAATATGAAGATACAATGCAATGAGGCTAATGCAGATCGACTGGCCTGACCAACAGGAATAAAATTCAGAGATAAATCTATCGATCGTCATTAATTATTAATTCTTGTTGCCTTACGGACAGTTATGCCAAAAGCATATATGACAAAATAAATTACTTTGATAAGGCTTAGTTTGGTCTTCCCGCGTAAATGACATTAATAAGTATAAGATTCAACAGACAAATATGTGACCGCTTAGCCGAGTGGTTATTGGTGGGTTAGATTTCCTGTTATATACCTTCGACACTAGTACATTTAGCCCTATTGTTGAAAGTGTAGGTACCACATGAAGATAGCTTTTGCAGAATTCCCACGACAGGAAGGCGAGGAAGAGATGCAATCAAGATGTAAATTTTCCGTCACACTTTGATCCATCTAACTTATTCACGCTGCCAATATACACGTCACACGACGAGTAGATCGTTTAGCATTGTCGGCAGAACTAGTAACTAATATGACTCCACAGCGACTGCAATATCGAATGATGTCATTAACATAATAGGAATTGGAAGTAGAGATAAATCCTCCGATTGCCCTTAATCATAAATCATTGTTGCCTTTTTGACAGTTTCGCTTTTAGCATATATCATATGATATATTCCTCGATTAGCGCTTCCTTTTGTTGCCCGGCCAGAATCGCACCAAGAAGCATCAGATTCAAACGGCAATCATGTGAGTGCTTAGGCGAAAGGTTATAGGTAGGTTTGATTCCATGTTATATACCCTCGACACAAGTACACTTGGCACTGTTATTCAAAAATCATGTAACACACGAAGATAGATTATAATAAACATCTGTGTGTGATTAGGTTTCCCCGTAGGTTAGTAGCAGTGCTTAACTGTGCACATTTGCTATTCATACTCTCCTACGCAGGTGCATAGAAAAAACTTATTTTGGGAAGCAACTTAAATGCTGCTTGCTGTTATGAGATGTGACGACATTTCGCATGGAGTGTTTAAGTCGTAAGTAATAATAAACGCATCAATGGTTTCTCTGACGTTCGAATATGTCAAAAATGTAGCGAGGAGGTAATTGCCAGCTGAGTATACGATGCATTCGGCAATGCGAATGGCCACATAATTGCATAGTTGTTTCTAAGTACTACTTACAAGGAAGGGTATTGCCCATATACGGGTGGTCTATGATGCATACAGAAGTGACATATGATGTTAATCTACCTAAAGGACCGTCCAGCACCCAGATTTAGCACTTTTAAGGCCTCTTCTCTAGATTGTGATTGTTCGGTTCACAGTCCAGATCAGCGATCAAAGCTATCTTTAAGTCAAATTACAGTGTGTAGTAAGACCCTTACTATTTCATAAATGAATAATCCAGAAAGAATAAACCACTCCTCCCACCAGTGCTACTGTGTCGTGCAATTTAGACTCGTACCCTTGATAAACTGCCGCCTCCTTAAATGGACGCCATATTTATGTCTGTACAATGCGGTTTATAAAATCAATAATTATTAGCCCAGCATGTACCGCAAAGCATTCTATTCAAAGTTACACCAACGAAATTATATCATGAGAGATGCAGCGGTTATGTACTTTTGCACTGCTTATCGTTACGCTGTAACGAAGTTGTTGTAAGTTAACACGAGATTTATCTAAGTGTCAAGGACCCACATTATGACAATGTAGTAAATATATTGATTATCTATGGTAAGCAGTTAATCCTCGCGTTTGCTCGCTGATGCGTGCGCACAGCCCAAACAACAGCAATGTACGTATCATGTAACATATCAACCACGTAACGTGCCAAATATATGCCCTACCAAAGCAATAAAAACAACTCTCTTGCAATTGCATCAATAGTTTTTTTCACTGTAGATCGACATTGTTGAGTTGTCTATTTACATGTCAAGTATGGACACATTGAATGACGAGAGCTTCGCTCAGCCTTGACGTCATCCGACGAGCAATTACGATCAGCGGCGATAAAAAAATTACCCACAAGACATTGGCGCCTACGATTGATGTCGATTAAATGCGTTCCTACTTAATGTAACGGATAGTTGCTTGTGACACTTTTCAGCAGCATGTAACATGCAAATGAGATTGATGATGAAAGGCTGGTTTGGGTTGCTTTCGCCTAAAACTGACATTAATGGCAGCGTTACAGGGTTAATAAAATAATAATAATAATTTATTCTTTATAGCGTTCCACAACAAAAGTTGGCCTTGAAAAGTTCACTGCCTGCATTAGCCTAAAAGTGATCGGCGAAGAGAATTTTTTTAGATATTTACTTGAAGATAGCTACATAAGCTGAATGTCTTAAACAGCCTGGGAGATTGTTCCACGTGAATGGACCAGCACCACTGAAAGCCCACTGCTGTTCCACTGCTGACAACTTTAAAGTAACTTGCAGTAAGCTGTGGTTAGCCGATCACAATGATTTTCATGGAGTATAGGGAGCGATAGCATCTTGTTGATACTTTGTTCCATTTTATTTACGGATTTGAAGACAAAAACCAACATTTTAAATTTGATTTGCTGTATGAATGGCAGCCAATGAGTGAGTAAAGAACCGGAGTGATGTGATTTAATTTGTTTTTTCTCATTCTGCAAAATGTTGTGTGTCGATGCACACAAACTGCAAGAGAGCTATAGCGAAGAGCGTTGCATGCATCCGTTGTAATGTTATTAATGTATGTATGGCTTGCTCCATGACGATCAGTCTAGAAAATGCTTTAATTTACAGATAGAGGCGGATCTTTGTTACATCGTAGTTACCTTAGTTTTCATTTATTCAGACGAGTCAAACATTACAACGATGTTTTTGGTCGATGGACTTATATTGTGGTCATTAATACATAAGATTTATGATACATTAGGAAGTAAACTAGCTTATATGCAATAATTAAATGCTTGACATACTAAATATCGTTCTATAACCCATGGGTTAACACGACTGACATGCGACGGTTATCTTTGGATAAATAAATAGTTGCGCTGTTCACCGTCAGATGTGAAAAACTTATTGCCTCAATCCGGCTGGTGACTGCGTTGATTTCCTCTGCCGTTGGAACGCAGTTTGGTAATTAAACTGTCGTACATACAGCATTGAAAATGCGATATCATTGTTCCCACGTAAGTCGAATGCATCTACAATAAAGGAGCAAATATGAATAGACACAGATAAGCATAGTCGAAAATCAATCGACACACTCATATACGTCATCTTCTGTAGCAAACCTTAGCATTACAAAACAGAGTCAATGATAATACATCGATTAACCAACGACAGTTTTTTATTGACTTAAATGGTTCATTTGACTGGCTGTGACAAACCGAGCGGCAATAGTAATGACAAATATTGGAATATGGTTTGTTTGTTTGTTTTGGACGATATTAGATATAGAACGAGACATTTTCACATGCGATGAAAATAGTTAAACTCATAGTAAGATTGGGCCTATAATCTCAATAACGCCACCGAGCTTGCGCGTTTAACTTTTCCAGCGGCAATCCATTGCTTGTATCAACAATAATCCCCCGTTTTATTGTCGGAAACGTCACACCTAAAACAGATTTATGTCAAAGGGTTTATTGTCCTTCCTGTTATTAGGTCTGGACAATCAAATAATAGATATTGCAGCTTCTCTTACGGAGCATTATGTTTAATATGCACACGTCCTGGATCGGTATTCTACAGTCGTAACAGAATGTGTATAAGCGTTTTTTTGTGCTGGAGGCTTCATAATGGAGGATGAGGACAATTCAAAAGCCATAACAGTTGAAGGCGCGTGGTAATATTGGATGTCCACGCTATATACAATGGGTTATTTGGATACATTGCAGTAAGTTGTCAGGCGTTGCCACAATAAGTGTTTATACCGCTGTTTGCGTGTCTGGGGCCGTAAAAGCGTAGCCTGCGGTTAAATGACTTCCGGAACTCCACATTGATCCAATAACGAGCTCACAGCTCGTGATATGAAATCACGGCCAGGACAACTATCGGTATTTACATTGATATTGTGTTGCCTAAAGTGAGGAACAAAAAAAGAAATAATGCATCTTAGACAAAACATGGTTTCTATCGTAATGGTCCATCCACTAGCATTATTGCGGATCAGAGAACCAGTAATGTTCATGATGATCAAAGACGATTCACATCCAGAAGACCTGAAGAGTAGTCAGCTCATTATTACTGAGTATAGTTTTTGATGCGTTTTCAACGGAATTGTAGAATGCCCTCATCTACCCTTCAATTGTTCATGTAAAGAAAGCAAGCTTCGCCCCAAATGCAACTTGACAAAACACCAAACCATCACAATAAATTATATCACATCACATACACTAGAGCAGCACTATTAACTACTTTACGTTGTTAAAGAGCACCTCATGTAGATGTCAACGGTATACCTCACTGATACTTTGCATTCAACACAACTGATAGGTATCTTGTTAGACTAAGTGATTAAAACGAGTTGAAACTTGCACAGGAATATATCTCGCTCATTTTAAACGTTTTGAAAGAACAATTGGGTTTAAACGAATACCTCTGTGTAGAAACGAACCGCCACCTGACAGAAAGAAAACGTCGCTAATACCGCCACGAGCCAGTAAGCCATCGTGCAGTACATTTGCAACCTCAAACATACCGTAATCACCACTGATTGCCTTTTTCTACTATTGTAATTGTTGTGCATTCACAATGTTTGGTAATTGATGAATTCAGTCGTTCAATTTGGAAAAAAGCAAGTTAGTTAATTCATAATTGCTTTGTAGGTTAGTCATTGAATATGGTGTTTCATAATATGCTAGCTATCGGTGATGGTATTAAGACTTCTGTTGCGTGTAGTATTCAGCCTAAACCTTATGTCAAATGGAGTTCCTGGGTTTTTTAGTATTGTGGATAATGATATGTGAGGTTATAATTGGCAGATGCTTTTCATGCTGCTAGTACGGGATCCCATTATTAATGACAACGTGTGCAGGTTATGGGATTAAAGTTAGTGCTAATTCCGAGCATCGTTCGGTCATAAGTTTGTGTTATTCATGATATTTTTGACGGGTGATATTCTGCAAGATGATTAAACAATACGTTCGTTATAATAGCAAGAACAACAGATTTTCGGAATGTACAGCATTCTCTTGGAGGATTTGACTTCACTACAATCAATATGTTTTAGATCACTATAATTATTCGAAAAGGAGTAGATTACCAGACGCAAACAAGACATTATCAGTACTTATTCTGCACAGAGAAGTGCTAATAACGTATGATAATCAATCATAATAGTAATGATAATAATACATTTTCTACAGCGCTTCGGAATAGCTTTGTGTGAAAAAAACCGCCTCCTCGGCGTCATAATTTGGTCAATTTATTTGTGCAACGCTTAGTCCTTGGCGACAATAGATTCATACATATTACCAAGACCATAAAGCATATCTTTAATGTGCCAGAGAGGCACAGAAAGCAGTGTCCTGACAACGTACACCTGAATGGCTGTTTTCATAAATGCTAGACATTGATATAACATTAGCCTTCTTTGGAAAACAAGAAGGCTGAAAATATGATTAAAGGTCAAATTAAGGGTTCGTTTATTTTCGCTTGACATTAGAGCTAGCTATGTAAAGCTGCTTGGGGCCTTCAATATGACCATGTCGTGTAGTTGTAGTCGATGTTAGCCATTCTAATACGTACAGTGACAGATATATGCATGCTAAGACTATCGTTTGTTCGCGGTCTGTGTGATTCGCTGCACAAGATAATTATATTGGCCCTATCAACGGCCAAAGACTAACGAGCTGAGCTTTTTACACGTTGGGCGCCACTTTTGATAAAGTAGGTGATGTGGACATTACACAAATCCGGCATGTGACTACCATGATCCTGTCTGCCGTAATATTTATTAGTTTAGTCGAGATAGTGGACATGTTGAATTCAGAGCATCCTGTCCTAGGGCATTATTAGTTTTGAAATCGGATGATACTCGTGTATTAAACAGTTCGCATTAGAATTTTTATTTCCATTTCCTCTACTTCATCTACGCATATGCTGTTCATATACACGGCATACGGCTGTGCTTGCCGATGCCATTTGATATGGACTGGAATGTGTCTCGCATAAAACCCACGCCTTATAACCAGATACGCACTCACATGATTCTCTGATTCGCTAGTTGGGCATCAAGTGTCTCCAATGTGCTGGCTCTGATACAAAAAAACCCCCACATATACGGTGGCTTACGATAGCTGCCAAAGAAGAATAACTTCAAATTATCGTGCCACACTATCTCCTTGTGATTAAAACATGGTTCATTTTTGGCAGCGCAACCGACTCATTCTTCTAATCTATGCAAAGTAAGGCTAAGACAACAGAGTTAATTTTTTTCGTTTTATAACACAACTATTGAACACTTTGCCGTTATACTAAGCCCTATAAATTGCCCTTTACCAGTGCCTGTTCGTGCAAATCACGCGTTAATTGCTGCCTGACATTAGTAAACAAACAATTCACATCAATAGAATTGTAGTCACGTGCATGAATTACTAGGAATCAGGTATCTCGCAGTTACTAAACAGATGAATGGTCGGGAAATGACATTATTTTTTTGGCTATGAAACATGAGCAGTTAAGTAGAATTCAGTAACAAATTTATATTGAGATAAGGAGACTGCCAAATATCGCTTTTCAGTGTGTACGTGCCGGGCACCGTTTGTCCATGTTTTAATGCAATGATGCGTTCTTCACGATAATCAGTTTGCACTGTGCAAGCTATCCTTTGAATGGTGCAGATCACATGATAATCGGGATATTCAGCATTCTTTTGGAGGATTTTAATTAAATTTGGTTATAATGTTGGGTGCACTATCAACACGGAAAAAGAAGTCGACTACCAGACGCAATCTTTGCAATATCAGTGCTCTCCTATAAGAGTTTATTTTGCATTCGTCATCAAAATGCCTTGCAAAAAAGTTAAATTGTAGACGAAAACATGTATTATTACACTTGCGATGCTGTAAAACCATTTCATTATGAGCCAACTGTAACCAAAGATCATAATTATATTTGATAATGATCGAAAATTATGTTATTCTGAGATGCATGCTGTTCTAGTTATACTGCATTCAGACGCTAATATTATTGCCTAAAGTTTTCTGATTTGACTTTACTACGATGGAGATTTTCGCGTATGATGTTAATATCAGATGCCTTTGTTCAGTGTGTCCATGCCGGGTGGTGCTCTTAGAGCAATTTGTGCCACGTGTCATAGTTTGCGATGGCAGTTCCTTCTTCTTTATAACATAGATGTGAGGTAATGACACCACCCGCTCAAAATGTCAATGCGGAGAGGGGACATTTAACAAAGCACACGTTAAAGAAGACGATGCGTTTGTTTATGTTACAGGTAATGTAAATAACCCAATATTTTGGACGCAGTGCCGCAAATTGTAACTGCAGTTTCTCGTACAGCCCGCATACTTAGGGATTCATTCAAATCACCAGAGGTTATTTGTATTTGGAACCTGTCCGATGTATTGACTGGTAGGCGAAATAGAGACTTAATTATTGATTGTCATACATGCTGTTCATGGATTTAACAAAAGCCTAGCATTGGCAATACAATTTCTTACAATATGTCGCACAAAAACCAATTAAGATCTGCATAGGGTATTGTATATGTTAATACCTTAAGTTTGTAATTGACATTGGCCATTCAATGACGCACTGCACGGGTGTGCTTTTAGCAGATCGGCACAGCTAATTTACAGCAATCAATAATTGGACCGCAACGCAAGGCAACAACAAATGCTTAATTAAATAACATGCTCACAGCATCGATATCCAAATGACTCCGTGTTGTCTGCATCAGGGGAGCCATTGGTACATAAGAGCGAAATGCTGTCTCGCATTCGCTGATGCAATCGATGTAAGCTGGAGGGAATGTTGTTTTTGACTCAACGGCTCCCTAGATTATCGTTTTGGCCTCGTTTCTCCCCTTGGATCATCAATTATTGACATCATCATTTCCATATCAACTTATATGTCTTTCGTTCGTAACGGCCTTTCTGGCAACCATATTGGATACACAAGAATGGGATAAGCTTCCTGTCTTTGTCTTGTTAACCTATGAAACTCATTATACTATCGTTACCTAAAAGAGCATCAAGTCTCACTAACGGATGTGTTCTAGACAAAAAGATAGTGAAACATTCATATAGAGAGGAAGCATGGTTGGCACCAACAGAGAACCTTAGGATAATTCCCAATCATCGTGCCTAAGTCATCCCGAATCCGCACGGAGAACTGCCATGGACCCAGTCCTCCGATTAATGTCATGCGGGGCAAGGTAACTTAGTATCTACCATTCCTAATTGCAATTGGATTGTAATGTATTTAGAGCTTCAGAATTAGCCTCTCTCTCCCGTGTAATCCTACGAAAGAGTCCGAATCTTAAATGGTAATTTACAAACGGAACAAGCAATTCCCATTCGTTTAATGGCTAGTCGCGGTCCAAATCTATCGCACACTGTTCTCACGGAGCCACCTGGTCGATCGATCTTCGTAAAATGCCATTTATGTCGACTTTGCAAGTGGCTTACAGTGCCGTATACGTGCACTTGAGATAAGGCAGCCGACGTACACCGAGTAGAACCTGTATGGCAACATAATGATCCTTCACGTATGATGCTGTTATGGATAGTCATTATTTTGTTAAGGCAGGAAATATAATTGGGAAATACTTCTTTCTGATACATTGTATGGCGATCCTTTTTTCTCATTGTGCTGCTCACCATGGTGCTTATTATTTCCTTTTCTCTTCATAAACAATGAGATTCATGGTCCTCCGCATTATAAACGTGCTGGTTTAATTTTCTCATTATCAATTTGGTAGATGATCCTCCTCGTGATGACAGCGCATTGCGATGTTTATCATGATGCAAGTACAAGGCTTGTTTTCTTCCTGATGTTCCAAATGAACGGTGTTATTCAGAACGGGGGGTCATTTTATGTTGGTGTAAATAAGGGCATTTATGCCGAATTGTAATCTGCTGAATGTTTGTCTCAACTCGAATTCCTCATAAAATTAATGATACTTAATTCATTCCTGATGTCATTACCGAATGGTATTAACTATGATGCTACAACTAGATGGCACATCGCTGATGCAAATAACGACAATGGTGACGACGAAATGCAGATGTGCATGCCTTCAGTAGGTCGGCATGCCCTATTTCATAAGTCATATGATGATTGTTCCTGCTGATTTCAATAAAGGCATCCGTGCGGGGTATGTTTCTGATTATTTTTATGTCAACCTCATAATGTTAGTGCAGCGTATATTACCCATGTCAATGACGTGTGGTGCTCCCTATGTCTTGAAAACTGTTGATGCTGGTCGTACCCCAACTACCTGATTTTCGTTATAGCGTCTATTATTGCGCCTCTTTAGGTAATCGTTGGACGATTGTCTTCGTGTTGTAAGCGTCGTAAGGTGCCATTTTGGCGATGTTATCGTTGGTGCAAGCGAGGATTATGGGAAAGACGTTCTTGTTTTCCCAGCCGCTATTAGACATAGTCAATAAAATAGCAGACAGTTTCGCCTCCCTCACGGACCGTAGTGTTAAATACACTCACGTCTCGGATCGGTATTCCACATTCATCACAACATATGATAGATTATCCTTCCGCTAAAGACATCGTGATTAGAACAATAAAATTGCCGTTACACCCGAGGGTCCGAGCAATTATATATATCCACGCCATTTGGGTGTTCAATGGGGTTACTTGGAAGCAATGCGACAAGTTGTCGGGATCTCCTTCAACCATATAAGATACACAATCGGTACGGTATCTATCCGTGAAAGTGTCGCAATCATATGACTTAAATCCAGGGCAAAGAATACGGGAAGTATTTACCTTGATGTTGTCTTTATTAAAAGCAAGCGAAGTGTAGGGATTTCGATTGAGAATAAGATCGCAACAGTTAAGATAAATGAAACAATCAGATAAATATTGTGAGCGTGCCTAATGTAAACGCGGTGTTTGTCAATAGCTTAGTTTGAGGAGACCATAGATTAATATATCCGCGTGGCCATATTTCGGATGTGCAGCCCACAAGAGGGGCCACTAAAGCATTTGTATTACGTCTTTATACTGAATAGCTCTTGTTACAAATGCTTGCAATAAATATATCTTATGCCCGCCCTTGACAGCTAGATGGTTTCTATATGATACCATTCCTTACTTGCAGCTCGTTTATGTTGGCATGTCCTTTGAAACACATATTTTAAACTGCCTTAGGTCGTGAATATGTAATTACCCGTTGATCATAATGGATATAGTACTGTTATATGCATACAAATAGAATCAGCAGTCTGTGGTCATGAAAAATTACTGATCATTTAACTCCGTTAGTCTCGCGCTGCTAAATGGGCAGCTGTCGCCACTTATGTAAAAAGAAACTGAGACCTGCTTCCATCAAATGCAGTCCGTGGCTGCACTGATCTTACCTTGACCTTATCTACTATCGATAACCAGCTACCATGGTGATATCATCGTGAACATGACAGACGGGGTAACTGGACTGCTGACTGCTTTAAGTCTTGATTTGCTATAATACACGCCGGACATGTACACTGTGAACAACTATGTCGACTCTTATCAGAAACCTTAGGTCGAAATTCAACAATTAAAAGATAGTATGGAATAGATATAGATTGCAAGCGTCCCTCATGTGATTCACATTATCTGTGCTTAGCGTAACGCTAGATGATCATATCTTCATAAATCTGTGTGGCCATATTTCAGTTTTGCAGGGCACCATATCGGACCGCTGAAGCAGTTCAATGCAGTATTGTTATTGTAATAAACGCCATGAATATAAATCAGGCCTGGTCTTGGCAACTAGAGGGCTACCTGTATGATTTTGTGGCAAATTAAGTGCTAGATTAATTTTACATGCCGTATCAAATAGCTACTTAGAGCTACTTGGAGCTGCTTCAGTAAACACTGATTAAATACAATCAGTGTTTACGGACCATTAAATGAAGCGGACAGAAAAAAGCAGGGCGCTGTCCGTCGTTATATGTAAAACACTACGGCGTGTTGGCAAATCCTGTATCCGATATTTGGCTGCACTGATCTTTTGTGCCGTTAGAATGCTTAGTGTTATCCACATGTTATATATGCACTATTCCGTCAATTCCATGCAAACTCATAATTAGGGTTTGGAAGTCGGAATAAATAGCGCGCTTAGGAGCTGTCATTTACATGGGTTTTTTTTTCTTCATCATCTCATTTGTCGTTAGTACATTATAACATTTCTGGCATCCATTATTGATGGACTACAATGGGAATAGCATTAACCTTTAGTCCCCCATGGAACTCATTATACCCTCGTTAGCTAACGAGGCATCGTGGGCCACAAATGGAAGGGTTCTGATAAACAAACAATAAATAGTAGTTGACCTTTGAAGTTGACCCAAGAAGATACCTAAGTATGAATCCCAATCATCGTACACAACTGCGACCGACCCATTTATCTGATCAAAGCCAGGTCGGTCCGAGCATGAAGGATCTCCATGTTTTTCGGATCATTATGGGACTATTGCAGAAGAAGTCCCCATTATAATGAGCCTGATGAATAGCCCTTCACAAGTGTCTGTTTGTGCAAATCACGCGTTAATTGCTGCTTGACATTAGTAAACAAGCAATTTTCATCAATTAAATTGCTAGCCACGTGCAAGAATAACCAGGAATCTGGTACATCGCAGCTACTAAACAGATGAATGTTCGTGTAATGACATTCATTTATTTACTCTTAAACATGAGCAGTTATGTAGCATTCAGTAACGAATTTATATCGATATAATGAGACTGACGTACACTGAGTTGTGACTGTGTTGCCATTGCCTTGGTGTGTACTGCGTGATGGGAAAGCCAAAGCATTCAGCTTCTGATGCAACTGATGGTAGTCATTAAGTTAACAAAACTGCAGAAACAAGTGGGAGATGCTCCTTGCTAATATGCTTTGTACATAATGCGGCAGGAGGCGAATCATGTTCTTCGTGGCGCTATCTATCGGCAATGCACCTCATTTTAGTTGTGCTTCTCGTGACAGCAGGGTAAGGCGATGATCTTCGTAATGCGAGTGTCAGTTTACTATATTTATAATTTTATCGTTTATTTCAAATAGCGATGTCAGTATATAATAATTATTTCCGTCTTGGAGCGAGTTTTTTATTGTTCGATCTCCAGGTATTGCAATACGTGTGTATTCGCCGGATGGTGTTCTTCATGCTGGAATCTGCAGGTGATGTTATTGAATTCATCAGTGACCGGTGGTGATCGTCAGTTTACCTCATAGGGTGTTAATACCGGTATTGCTAGTGCCAAATATCGCTCTACAGTGTGTAAGTGCCGGGCACCGTTCGTCCATATTTTAATGCTAGGCTACGTACTTCGCAAAAAATGGTTTGTACTCCTCATTATGAATAAGCAAGATATCCTTTGAATGGTGTGAGATCACATGCTATTTGGGATGTTCAGCACTCCTTCAGAGAAGTTTAATTAAATGTGGTTATGATGTTTGGTGCACTATCAGCACCGAAAAGGTAGTCGACCACCAGACGCAATCCTTGCAATATCATCGTTTTATTTATCTTGCAGTTGTCATCAAGTTGCCCAGCAAGATAGTTACATTGTGGACGAGAAAATGTATTATTACACATGCGACGCTTTATTAACGTATAATTATGAGCCTAGCGTAACCGAATAGCATAATCATATTTGATTATGATATATCATTTTGTTCTAATGAGATGCATGCTGCTCTAGCTATACTGCCTTTAAACATTAATATCATTGCCTATTCTTTTATGATTTGGCTTCACTACGATGGTGGTTTTCGCGTATGATGCTATGTCGGCTGCCTTGGTTCAATGTGTCAATGCCAGGTTGTGTTCTTAGCGAAATTTGTGGCAAGTGTAATGCTTCACGATGACAGTTCCCGATGTCATTCATCACATATGTGTGAGGTGATGATACCACCCGCTATGAAATGCCAATGGGGAGGGGGGCATTTTTAAAAGCACAGTTTATAGCTGACGATGCGTTTGTATATGATACAGGTAATGTAAAGAATCCAATATTGTGGACACAGTGCCGCTAATTGTAATTGCAGGTCATCGTATAGCCCGTTTACTTACGGTTTCATACATATCACCAGTTGTTAATCGATATTGGGACCCTGTCCAAAATATTAAACTGGTAGGCGAAATTATTGGTTGTCATGAATGCTGTGGATGAATATAATAAAAGCCTGGTATTGGCAACAAGACGGCTTAAAATATGTCATAAAAAATACCTATTAGGAGCTGCATAGGGTATTGCATATGTTAATACCGTTAGTTTATAATTGAAACTTGCCATTCTATGAGGCACTGCACGGGTGTGCTTGTAGCAGATCTGCACAGCTAATTGACAGTAAGCAGTAATTGCGTCGCAAAGCTAGACAATAACAAATGCTTGAATAAATACGATGCTCACAACACCGATATGCGAATGACTCCGTGTTGTCAGCACCAGGGGAGAAATTGGAACATAAGAGCGAAATGCTGTTTTTCGCTTTCGCTGATACAATTGATGTATGCCGGGTGGTTGGCTGTTTTTGGACTCAGTGACTCCCAAGATTACCGTTTTTGCCTTTATGTCTGCTCTTGGATCAGCAATAATTGACATCACCACTTCCATATCAACTGATGTGTCTTTGGTTCGTACCGCGTTTCTGGCAACTCTAGTTGATGAACACGAATGGGAAAAGCTATCTGCCTTTGTCATGTTAACCCCTTTAAAAATCATTATACCATCGTTACATAAAAGGGCATCAAGTCTCACTTGTGGGTGTGCTCTAGAAGAAAAGATAGTAAAACATACATGTAGAGAGAAAGCAAGGTTGGCACCAGATGAAAACCTTAGTATAATTCAAAATCATCGTGCCTACGTAATCCTTAATTCGTAAGGAGAACTGCAACTTATTCATCTGACTTATGCCATTTGGGCCAAAGTAATTGAGTATCTATGATTCCTAATTTTATTGGGATTGTAATATAATTAGAGCTCCACAAATAGCCTCTCTCGCGCGTGTATTCCAACGAAAGAGTCCGCATCTTAAATACTAATTTGCACAAGGAAAACGCGATTCCCATTCATTTAATTATAAGATGCGTTCCAAAAATCCATCGCACACTTTTCTCAAGTAGCCGCCTGGTCGATAGATCTTCGTAAAATGCCATTTATGTCGACTTTGCAAGCGGCTTATAATGCCGTGTACGGCAATTCATGGAGTCAATTGTACACTTGAGATCAAGCAGCCGACGTACACTGAGCAGAACCTGAACGAGAACATAATGATCCTTCATGTCTGATGCTGCTAAAGATAGTCATTATGTTGATTAGACGGCAGACACATTTGGAAAATGCTTCGTATTGTTAAGATGTGTGGCGACCGGATTTCTTTATTGTGCTGCTTATCATGGTGCTAATTACTTGCTCGGCTCCGTATAATGAATGAGCTGTGAGGTTTACGCCATGTGCTAATTTGTTCTCCTCACAACCAATGTGCAAGGTGATCCTCCGATGCTTTTTTTTTCCATGATGTTCATATTGAATGATGCCATTTACAATTGCGTGTCATATTGTGTTGATTATTGTTGATACAAATAAAGGCATCAATGCCGGGCTATATCATGCGGAACGTTTGTTTCAACACGATATCCTTATAATGTAAATGCTACTTAGTTTATTCTTGATGTCGTTGCCGAATGATATTGACTATTTGTTTAAAACTGGATAATTATGTCGCAGCTGCTTGGTTTTCGTTTTGGCTTCAATGCTTGTTCTGCGTGACAAAATGGTGCTGTTAGCCTCGTAAGCTGCTATTGGTGATACATGTATTTGGTCAAGTATAATGCTTATGCTTGACAGCATTCGTCAAACGCGTTAATGTCGCGTTTAGCACCTCACATTATTTTGGCTGGGTGTTTTGAAAATGTTGAAAACTGAGAGTGGAATGATTCTACATTGAGTATGCGACTAAATATTCGGATAATTATCTCTAACTACTACCAAAAAGTAAGGATATATCCCATGATTGATATATAATTATCAGGGGCTATAAATTGTTATAATGCACTGTCCAACTCACAGGCAGTCACGTTATTAGTGTTATGTTAATATACACAAAAAGAAACGCTGCGTACTAGGAACATTAACTAGTTCCTCTAGAAAACAATGGGATATCGATCAAAATAGGGCGTCCAATTGATGTTTGACATGATAGATAAACGATAAGTGGCGAGCTATCATACATACAGCAGCGTTTTTGAAACATTTTTAATACAGATGAGACAACAAGTTGAAATGTGATTTCCACCGTAGTTGATAAGAAGACCGGATTGTTAATACATTAAAAAATCTTGACATAGCTTAGCTCCTAAAACACCACATGAAATAGTCATAGATGTTATATTCTATGTAACAATTTATCAGTTAAGTGCATAACCAAACCCAGTCAATGCCATTACATTGGATAACCAAAGTATTGGTGTTAAATGGTACAGTTGACTGGTGGCATGCCAGATGACAAAAGCTATTCTGCATACCCCTCTCAAATGATTAGGACATCACACGTGTCCGAAAATGTTTAAATATAATACTTTCATTTTTGACTGAGTTAGATATTGTAAGCGTCATTTTTACATGTGATAAAAATATTCAGACATATGATAAGCAATTACATTGAGGCTGCTGTGCGTGTTTAGCAATATCAGAAATCAAACAGAATTCTACCAAGCGATCTCAATTACTTTTCTAAATTTGAGCTTCAGCGAGATAATTGGTACCTTTCCCTGCGGTAGCTCATCCTAATATCAGCAACAATATCCCGCTTTATAGCGAGCTCTGACAGTGTCTCTCTCCCCAGCAGATTTATGTAAGAGCCGTTATTGTCATTCTTGCTGCTATCAGGCCCGATAAAAAAAAACATTGCCGACAGCCTTGATCAGTGTTACGTTCAATATGTACATATGATAATACATTCATCACATAATTGGTGTTATATATTTATCGTGCGCTAGGGACATCGCTATGGTGGATGTGAACATAGATAATGCCATTAAATGTAAAATACGGTAATAGGATATCCACCCCATGTGAAGGGTGTATAATGGGGCTAACTGGAAATTATATGTCATCGAGTTGGTCATAACCGTAACATATGCTGACACTGCTGCATTGCTTTCGTCGATAAGATACGCTGCTCATGCGATATAGAGCCAGTATCATCTGATTGAGGGGAAGGAAATCAAACCAGATTTAGTTTGATACTGTGTTGCAATAATTCAAGCGACTTTGTTTTATTACAAAACAAGTATAAATAATGTATATTGTTAAAAGCATGGTTGCTAAATTAAAATGGGGTTATATAGCATTTGTGCGCGAGTCCTATGTTTAGAACATTATGTCTACGATGTTTGAATATTGAACGATTCCAGGTATTGCTAAAATTATTAAGTTGTCTGGTCAGATATTCACCTGATATCATTTGTTGATGCCATTTTCTAATACCATTGATGCTAGGGGATAAGAACTACGCCTTCATTCAAAGGAATCAAGCGTCTCTACAATTATTACTTGAGCAGACACGAATTTATATGCCTTTATGAACACCAAAGTGTCAAATTCCATCAAATGAGGTATGCTTATTTATAAGTCGATAACGAGCGCACATGGCACAAGAACAGTTGCGGCCATAATCTGCAGTACTATTATCCTCAACACTTGCCGTAAATAAATTAAGGTAGATCTTGACAACTGAACGGCCGTAAATCTGATTTAATGGAATAGCTCTTTATGTAAGCTTGTATTCAATGCGTGCCGTTATGCTCGTCGTTGAATGGTAATGGTAGCATATTGAGGTTCTGCAACGATAACTATGACCAATACACAGGACGCTGTTCGTAGATTTCACCTCAGGTTTTTGTCTTCAGTGTTCATGTTTGTAGGTATTGAAAGCAAGAGGGCGTTCGCCGTGTGGCTTGAGCCGTAGCCTAGCGTTGGTGACATCAGTAACTGCTGACTTTACTAAAGATACTGGTGCTATTTGGTTTTACGTGATGTTCCCACTAGATAAGATCTCCCCGGTGCAAATTACGACTATTAATCAATATAAAGTTATGTCGGATAACCCGATGTACTGTTATTTCCATCAAATAAATCCGTTACAACTTATGCATTGAATTTTTGTTCGTCGTGATGCTAATATTCAATATAGTCATTCGGAATGGAGTTTCATATTATGTTAATTCCCTAATAATGGTATCATATGGTACATTTGTCTGCCTTGGACGAACGGGATGGCAATTGCGACGACGTAATTCAGATGTGCATGCTTCAGTAGGTTGTCAAAAGGCATAAGTCATATGATGTTATTTCCTGCTGACATTAATAAAGGCATCCTAGCCGGGCTTGTTTCTGCCTACCGTTTGTGTAAACCTTTTTACATTACTGCAGCGTATATTCTCCATGTAAATGACGAATGCTGTTCCCTATGGCTTTAAAACCCTTGATGTTGGTCTCATCTCAAGTACCTGATTTTCGTTATACTTTCTATTATTGCTCCCCTTTAGTTAGTCGTTGGATGGTCGTCGTCGAGCTGTTAGCGCCGTAAGCTGCTATTTGGGCGATGTTATTCTTGGTGCTAGCGCCGATTAAACTTCTTCAGTTGACGCTAACGCTTGTCATAATCCTTCCATGTGTGAGTCCGGATTGCGCACTTCATTACATGAATACTGGTTTAATACTAACCCTGCCGCTCGTTGAAAACGATTCCAGTATTGCTAATTAATTATCAAGTTGTTCTGTCAGGATTGTCACCTTTATGATATCATTTGTGATGCCATTTCCTAATACCATTGATGCTGAGGAGGGGAATAAGAAACTACGCCTTCACTAAAAGGAATCAAAGCGTCTCTGCAACTATTACTTGAGCAGACACGAATTTGTATATGCTTTTATTGACACCAAAGTGTCAAATTCCATCAAACGAGGTATGCTTATTTATAAAACAATAACGTGCGCACATGGTACAAGAACAGTTGCGGCCATAATCTGCAGTACTATTATCCTAAACACTTGCCGTAAATAAATTAAGGTAGATCTTGACAACTGAACGGCCGTAAATCTGATTTAATGGAATAGCTCTTTATGTAAGCTTGTATTCAATGCGTGCCATTATGCTCGTCGTTGAATGGTGATGGTATCATATTGAGGTTCTGCAACGATAACTATGACCAATACACAGGACGCTGTTTGTAGATTTCACCTCAGGTTTTTGTCTTCAGTGTTCATGTTCGTAGGTATTGAAAGCTAGAGGGCGTTCGCCGTGTTGCTTAGGCCGTACCCTAGCATTGGTGATATCAGTAACTGCTGACTTTACTAAAGATACTGGTGCTATTTGGTTTTACGTGATGCTCCCACTAGATGAGATCTCCCTGGTGCAAATGACGACTATTATTCAATATAAAGTTATGTCGGGTAACCTGATGTACTGTTATTTCCATCAAATAAATCCGTTACAACTGATGCATTGAATTTTTGTTCGTCGTGATGCTAATATTCAATATAGTCATTCGGAATGGAGTTTCATATTATGTTAATTCCTTAATAATGGTATTATATGGTACATTTGTCTGTCTTGGACGAACGGGATGGCAATTACGACGACGTAATTCAGAAGTGCATGCTTCAGTAGGTTGTCAAAAGGCATAAGTCATATGATGCTATTTCCTGCTGACATTAATAAAGGCATCCTAGCCGGGCTTGTTTCTGCCTACCGTTTGTGTAAACCTTTTTACATTACTACAGCGTATATTCTCCATGTAAATGACGAATGCTGTTTCCTATGGCTTTAAAACCCTTGATGTTGGTCTCATCTCAAGTACCTGATTTTCGTTATACTTTCTATTATTGCTCCCCTTTAGTTAGTCGTTGGATGGTCGTCGTCGAGCTGTTAGCGCCGTAAGCTGCTATTTGGGCGATGTAATTTTTGGTGCTAGCGCATGTTATAATCCTTCCATGTGTGAGACCGGATTTCGCGCTTCATTACATGAATACTGGTTAAATTTCGATACATTGTCATTAATGCATTAATACTAACCCTGCCGCGTTTATCTTAATATGCGCAGTAGCCAATAAAGTTTTCTGTTTATTTTAGTGAGGTGCCGTATTAGTTGCAACTTGCTAAGTGATATGTGTCGCCTATTAAATCATCGATGGAGCCGCTAAACGGCGCATAACAGCTAATTTAACAAAATATCAAAAGAAACATGTATTTCACATCGCCTCATAATCAGGAAAAACCTTCGATGCTTATAAATCTGGAGGTATGTTATAAGTTTCATGCCATTTAATGTTCCGCGCCATTGCATGTCTCATTTCCTTTACAACGCTTTAAGGAAATTGCCAATTTCTATATCATTATATTGACACATAACTCATCGTGGATGGGCTTATCGTCGTATTAGATGTGACGTTAAAAGAAGATATCAATCATATTCCTTTAACAAGCGGTTAAGACACAATGTACGCCAACTTGCTCTACATAGTGTTGTTACATCACAGTGTGGTACTACCAGCTACCGCTATTTTCCTTTGTATGACTATTGATGCCAATAAGCCGCGAATCTCGAGAATTTCAACAAATTATAGAAGGTGTTTAGGAATGTTCATGATCCTTCCATATCATAAAAGATGCTAGCCAATTGTGTGTTCTTTTAACATTTATTTTTGTAATATATTCCTATATCACATGGGCAGTGCACCTGAGAGGCTGATCAAGTAATTCTCATTATAATAGGTAGGGCGCAGCTATAAATGTTAAATCCATGAGGTGAGCTGCGCATCACGATGGTGATATATATTATTAAATGCAAAAATTATGCTACATGCTATGTAAAAGAGTTATTTCGCGCTGAAATATGTCAATACGCAGTATTTAATGATTATAGGCACCACATGTACCTCAATGCATCCTATTCAAAGTTGCACCAAAGAAATTACATTACAATGGATATAGCAATGCAACATTATGTAATATTGCACTGCTTAACGTTGAACTGTTTCAAAGGCTCGGTAAGCAAACACGAGATCCATCTAAATGTCAAGTACACGCATTATGACAGGTAAAGTAACGATATTGATTATCTATGGTAAGGAGCAGGACAATATCGACTTTGCTCGCTTATGCGTTTGCAATACCGAAACAATTCCAGGTATTGCTAAAGCTATAAAGTTGTCTGGTCAGATATTCACCGAATATCATTTGTTGATGCCATTTTCATTTAAAATTGATGCTAGGGGATAAGAACTACGCCTTTATTCCACGGAATTAAGCTTCTCTACAAATATAGCTTGAGCTGAAGAAGTTTTATATGCTTTTATGGACACCAAAGTTTCAAATTCCATCGAACGAGGCAAGCTTAATTATAAGTCAATAACGTGCAGCCATAATCTTCAGTACTATTATCCTAAACACTTGCCGTAAATAAATTAAGGTGGATCTTGGCAACTGAATGGCCGTAAATATGATTTAATGGAAGAGCATTTTATGTAAGCTTGTATTCAATGGTGCCATTATAATAGCCTTTGAATGGTAATGGTAGAATTTTTAGGTTTGGCATCGATAACTCTGACCAATACACAGGGCGTTGTTCATAGATTTTACCTCAGGTTTTTGTCTTCAGTGTTCATGTTTGTAGGTAATGAAAGCTAGAGGGCGTGTGGCTGGGGCCGTATCCTGGCGTTGGTGACATCAGTTACTGCTTACTCTACTAAAGATACTGGTGCTATTTGGTGATTGACATGATGCTCCTTCTGGATGAGATCTCCCTGGTGCAAATGACGACTATTATTCAACATAAAGTAATGTCGAGTAACCTGATGCACTATTATTTCCACCAAATAAATCCGTTGCATTGACTTGATGAATCATTTGATCAATTGAAATAAAGCACTTCGTGTACTTAGTCCAATTTTTGTTCGTCTTGATGCTAATATCAAATATAGTCATTCGGAATGGTGTTTCATATTATGTTTATTCCTTAGGAATGGTCTCATATGGTACATATGTCTGCCTGGGACGAACAGGAAGGCAATTGGGACGACAAAATGCAGATGTGCATGCTTCAGCGGTTCGACATGCCTTATATCATCAGGCATAAGTCATATGATGTTAGTTCCTGCTGGCGTTAATTAAGGCATCGGTGCCGGGCATGTTTCTGTCTAACGTTTGTGTCAACCTTTATACGTGACTGCAGCGTATATTCTCCATGTTGATGACGAATGCTGTTCCCTATGGCGTTAATGTTGGTCATATCTCAAGTACCTTATTTTCGTTAAAGCTTCAATTTTGGCTCCCCTTTAGGTAGTCATTAGATGGATGTCGCCGTGCTGTTAGCGCTGTAAGCTGCTATTTGGTAGATACTATCCTTTTGGCTGGCGACGATTAAATTTCTTCAATGGACATTAATGCTCGGCATATTCCATCCATATGCAATACATGAAAGCTGGTTTGGTTTCCATACATTGTAATTAATGCATTAATACTATTCCTTCCGATCGTAAATGTCGATACTGTACCTAGGAAGGACTCAACATGTGTACAATTTTCTAAGCATATCTGAGTACTACATATGAGGAAGGGAGTTTCCGATATACTGACGCACCAGAGTTTCAATTGCTAGCTATTAGGGGCTGTTAATCTTATCCATGAACCGTCGTCGGCATGGCATATGACATAAACTATGCAACATCATTTCCTTACATGATTTGATATCACACAGTCCTGAAAATGATGGATTACCGTTCGCTTGTTTTAATAATATAAGATCTTGTACGAGTCAAGTTCGAATGGCATGCAAATAAGTAAACACTTGGTCAGCAAGTCCGATTTGTGTGTTAAAAAATATTACAGGTCAAACACTTCGCACAATTTTACCTTGATCTCAATCACGCGGCCAGAATTGAGCTTTAGCGAGGTCAGTAGTCACTTGCGCTGCGTAAGTTCATTTCTTGTATAAACAATTATACCCTGATTTACTACCAGCACTGACAGTGTCTCGCTATCAAAACAGATTTATGGGAGCGACATTCTAGTTCTCTTTGCTGTTAATAGGCATGGTCAATCAGATAAGAGAAAGTATCGTCTCCCTCACGGAGCGTAGTGTTAAATACGCTCACGTCTCGGATCGACAGTCCACATTCACCACAAAATATGACAGATTATTCTTGCGCCAGAGACATCTTGATGGTGGATAAGGACAATGACAATTTCATTACATACGAGGGTCCGAGCGATAATAGAATATCCTCGCCATAGGAAGGGTGTCTAATGGGGTTACCTGGAAGCAATGCTTCAAGTTGTCGGGACCACCTTCTACCATAGAAGCTATGCATACGGTACACTGTCAATCCGTGAAGGTGTCAGAATCATATGATTTAAATGCAGGGCAGGGAATGCGCGAAATGTTTACCTCAATGATGTCTTGAATAAAAGCAAACGACATGTAAGGATTTCGATTCACAAGAAGATTGCAACAGTTATAAATTAATAAAATAATCGGACAAATATGGCGAGTGCGCCTAATTTAAACGCAGTAGTTGTGAATAGCTTAGTTTCAGGAGCCCACATATTTATATATCAGCATGGCCATATTTCGGCTGTGCAGTCCCCAAGAGGGGCCGCTAAAGCAGTTTAATAAGTCGTAATGCTGAATAGCTTTTGTAAAAAATCCTTTCCATAAATATAACTTATGCCTGCACTTGACATATATATGATTCCATGCCTAACTTAGAGCCTGTTTATGTTGGCACATATTTTAAGCTGCCTTGGGCTGTGAATATATCAACACCCGTTGATCATAATTGACATGGTCCGTTTTAATGTGGAAAAATACAGCTATATGCAAACCAATAGAATCAGTTATTCGCAGTCATTGCAAAATTACTGACCGTTTAAATCCGTTAGCCCCGCGCAGATATATGGGCAGCTATCGCCATGTAAAATAACTGAGATACGCTTCCATTACCTCAATGCGAGCTGTGATAGCACTGATCTTACCTTTGTCTAATCTACTATAGATACCCAGTTACCTTAGTGGTATCATTCTGAACACGACAGATGGGGTAACTGGACTGTTGACTGCTTTATGTCATGATGTGCTGTAATACGCATCGGACATATATGCTGTGAAAAACTAATTACGTTGACAACAACGTTGAATGACCTATAATGATACATAAGGAGATGGATCGACATGTAAGATAAGATTAGATAAGAAATCATGGATTCAGCGAAGCTTAAGGGGGAATGCAGGAGTCTGTCGACTTTTTTTAGCTTCATTGACATTTTGATTATTGTAGTATATGGTTGTGTCATTAGCACATAGGGTGTATTTTAGCAGAGAGGATATACAACTCATATCATTAAATTACACAATTATCTGAGCATTCGGTAATATGCTTGCCCACTAAGAAATACCTATTATAAAAGTAAATGTGTCTAAGCACTTGAATGGAATTTATGCAACCGGAAGTCGAATCAGAAATAAAATCAAGATGTTTAGTTCACGTCGAACTTACAAGCAAACATACTTATTTACTCGGCCGCCGATATAGACACATAAAATGACTACTGCATCGCTCAGTATTTTTGGCATCAGAAGAGCAATTTGGATATGCTGCTATAAAACATTGCTCCCTTGACATTTGCGCCTGCGTTTGATGTCGTTGAAATACGTCGTTGCTAAATATCGCGGATATTTGTTTCGTACTCTCTTGCAGCCTGATGTTTTGGGGGATTACCACTTATTATAGCAACCTTCCAGGACAGACGTTGGTTGCAATTATAAAACATTGGAGCATTAAATGAGCATTTACCGTGACTACCAAGTAAAAGCCTATTTTTGGAGAGTCACCTGATGTTTTACAAGAACGAACAAACATGCAAATGGGGCGACTGTTTTGGTCGTTGCTAGTAATTAACCCTACACCCCAATGATTGTGCATGACATATCGCATTTGTGGCCAGATAATGGTTTTTATTACGCTGTATTTGCAACCGCTCCAGTCACCCGACTGATGTTGTACAAGTTTGGACTCCGTACTGCTTGATCATGATATGACAATTATGGGCATTACAAATGCGCCCAAATTACTTTTCATCCCTCCAAAGTGTTCTTTTCTAGGAATAAATTCCAATGGTTAACGTTGCTTGATATAGCCAAACCGGCAAATTAATCTAGAATTTTCCCTCCGCTGGCATTACCTTTTCCGTAAATTACGCTCCTTGTGAAAACCATTATTGATAAACAAGAATAGGCTAAGCTAAAAGTATTTGTCTTGTTAACGCACATATTATTCGTTATACTCTCATTGCCTAACGAAGCATCATGTGTCACCATTTGGTGTTTTCTCTACATACACAGAGGGAGATATTTGGTTATAAGTAAAGGTGCAGTCATATTACGCAACGACGCGGATAAGCGGCCACGACGTGGCATATGACGCCCACATTTTTTGAGAAAGATATATTAATGTGTCCTGTAAATCCCTGGTTGCTTCTAATTAAGCAGTCATGAACATGACCCAGCGTGAAAGTGCAATGTTTTTAAGCGTATGTACCATGTGAATACAGAAGCAATTACCATATTGATGTGCATTTATTCCAAACTTCTATAAATTGTCATTGCTAACTGTTTCCATTATTATCTTTTTTATATAGAGTCAGCTTACACATTGTTTCACAGCTGCTACAAAGTTAGAAATAGAACATTAATTCCGCATGAATACCTCATTTAACCAGAGTACTTGTGCATAGCTTTGTTTTGGGAGACCATAGTTACATATATCAGCTGGAACATATCTTTGCTTTACAATGCCCACGAGGAACAACTAAAGCAGGTTAATAACGACGTAATGCTGAAGAGCTTACCATAAACATAACCTAAGCCTGCTCATGCGAACCATACGGCTACAATACGATTCCATGCCTAATTTATAGCCCGTTTAGGAAAGCTCACCATGCGAAATAGCTGTTTTAAGCAGCTTTGGGACATGCATATGTCAATATGTGTAGAATGTAAGTGATGTATTTCTGTCTAATGCGTGTAACGACTGATCTATGCATACACATAGTATCATTTAGGTCGAATATAAACAAGCTCTACTATGTGGAGAGTTTGCGCCGCTTGTGGCAAACTGCGACCTGCCTCCATTAGCTAAATGCGGCCTGTGATTGCACTTAGCTTGCGTGCCTCTTTATGGCGTAGTATCATCGTGTGGTTTCATGCATAGCATTCAAGCGATTCCATCTTGGGACATCAATAGGCTTTAGAACCCAAGGAATCGCATTGATATATTAGCGTGTATGGGGATTTTAATTTATATTTATTATACCTTATCCACTCATATGCAGCCATTTAATACGAGCTAGAATGGGGCGAGCATCAGACATATTCGCTATTTCCGCATCAGGCGACGCAATTGCATTGGTTCCAAAGGACACATATGTAGAGACTTATGAACGCCACTAAATACATATGACCTCAAGTCATAGTGCCAAACTATCCACTGTATGTATAGAGAATGATTGAAATACAGCAGAGCAACCGATTCATTGATCTGACTGGTCCAATGTCAATCCAAACAATACAGGGCTTAGTATTTCCGATTTATGACGAAGCTGTTGCATGCCTTGCCGTTATGCCATCAACTCACTCCTCGCCAGGGTTGCTTCTGAAATCCCCCGATTTAATTTTGACATTTGATAACAAGCAATTCCCATCGGTTCAACTGCTTGCCATGTGAAAGCATCAATATATATCAGTTCTAACAACGTTGCCGAGTGAGTGAAGGTTACGTAAATCCCATTTGTTTTTCGCTTTAAAGCAATGTCAATTAAGCTGATGAAGCTGATGGTAGTTATCATGGTGCCAATATTGCAGAAGCAAGTTTGAAACACTCCTTTTGTTACGTCTTGTTCCGAATGCGGCAGAAGGCGAATAGTGCTCGTCATTTTGCTGCTCTTGCCGATGCTAGTTATTGACGATGCTCCTCCATGCTATTTTTGTTCATAATGATTTATCGTTTGCTGGTGTTAGTCAATATGATATTAATTTTAGTTTGCGTTTGAGAGACATCTACCGGTGCGCATTCTGCCGCACGTTAATGTCGAATTGAGTTGCATGTTATGTTAGTGTTGGATACTGATTTCCGTGATGTTAGTTCTGAGTACATTTCACACGAAAGTGATAACTGCCATTGGCCAGAAAGACCCGTCGAGGGGAAGTCATGGGCTAACATTACCATTAACATGCATGAAGCCGGACTTATATGACGCATGGAGATGATAAGTGACAGTTAGTTGGATGATGTTGCCTTACTTATTTATGAACCATCAATAACATGTTTCTTACCACTACCAGGAAATAGTACTGATCGCATAGTGTTCAAATTGCCATCCAATTATTGATACACAAGACCAATGCTATTAAAAAATCTGCTGCACCCAAGGGCTACCGTTTGCAAGACGAATTTTTCACATATATCCCAAGCACATCATATCAAATGTATGCTATCAAGTTCGAGCTATTGTAGCCCCCCCCCCAACCCTCCCCTTCATAACAAGTTCTCCCTTACCCAGCAGCTCTGTTCGAAAATAGAATCTTTCAATGCCTTTTGGCAGATGTATTATTCATACCCAAAGGGCTTTCTCGGGTATCCCTGATAATAAATGTGCAGAATATTTCGTATATATTTTGGAGACATTGCGTCTGTGACAATGCATTGCATAAGTGAGAACAATATGGCGCTCAAAATCATCAGCGGTCGTTCCTTCAAAATAAAATACTTTGCTTCAAACACTGAACCAGTTAATGCAAATGCTGCACCAATCTGAATGAAAGCAAGCATACCTCATGTAAATAATTCGCATTCGTGTATAGCTGTCCGCTTGGTGACCATATATTCATATATCAGCGAGACCATAATTAAGTTATGCAGCTCGCCTGAGTAGGCATTAGTGCGGGTTTTTTTTGCGATGCTGACGCAGGATAGTTCTACCATATCATAAACACGTGCCTTCATCAACATAACATATTTCATTTTACTTGTGTTTTGTGGTTTCCTTTTATACCTAGTGATGTGCAAATTTGTTTCAACTGGCACAGTTATATATGTTGCTTGTAAAATGATCAATGACCGATGATTTAAGAATATACCGTGGAATATATATGTAGCTTATAATCAAGCAGAAACCTTTGATGTAGGACGACGACTCTATCTGCTATGAATCAATCTACGCGTTAGAAACGAGTAATAGTGACGCGCAATGCTCCGAACAGCACAGCGAGTAATTATATTCCAAGCGAATACATATTTGGTATTTTAATTTAACATATTCAGAAATAAACATGCCATTCTTCTAACATATGTCTCTGTAAGGCTTTAAGTATGATTAGTTTCCATCAAGCAGCACTCGTCAATCATGGTTTCATCAAAGCAAATACTTGACGAGGCCAACTGCATTTGCCATAACCATTGACATCATATGCTCGTCATATCTGAATTTGACGATAATTCAATGTTATTGATGACAACGCTTTGTCGCATTTATGTAACTAATAACTATCCGGCAGCAGTCCAAAGGGCATTAATTCTGGTTTTAGAAAAATTATCAGCAGGTTACATTCTCTGTGATGCCATTACTTAGAGGCCCATGCAAACAAATTATTAAAACCTCTGCCGAGTGGAGCTGTCTTCACAATACTAGTATTGTTGGCATGGATGGATAATAATTATGCCAGTTACCGTGTTGTTGTAACTCCTGTGTATTAACACGAATGATAGTGTAAAAGAGACTGTTAAAAACAGTTTAACTGCGGGTTATATCGCACGGGTTGGTTTTCTTTCTGGGTCGGGCTTATTTTCGAGTAAGCACAAAATATAAGCCCAATAACACGTTCATGGGTACTCTGTTTACAATATTGAAATATCAAGCCGCACAAAAAAAGTACAATGACCAATAACATTCCACCAATATCCTCGTGGAATTGCCGTAAGCACGAGTAATATCGTGATATTTTACCCTACCCAGAACATGAAAGATTTATTAATGTGAACGTGATTAAACAAGGAAGGAACTTACTAGTTGATGCCGCAAATTTATTTCTTTTAAAACGCTTCTATGAAATCTCCTTGTACTAAGAAATTACTCATGCCTGATTGCCCTATTGACTTAAATAGAAGACACCAATCATATTTTGTTAGCAAACAAGGCAGATGAGATATGATGATGATATGATGTTCACATTCCACTTTGCAACCGTCAAACAGCGGCTATATATTGTTCAGCGTTGTCGACATCAGCAGAGTTGAAAACATTAAACTAAAATTGCTACTAAGATGGATTTTGCTCTGTAAATCGTTTTGTACAGCATGTATACTATGTCGCTGGGTATTCCCGCAGCTTAGTTACAATGCTAAAGGCTCATCATTGTATCCCAATCATTGCTTATGTTGGTATTCTATCAAACAGAAACAATTCAACATAGTGCCCTTAAAATGAGGAAATATGGTACTTTTGTTTCTAACGAAATTTGCTATTTTATGAGTCAGGTCTACGTATGATTAAGGTGATGATGCATTCAAGCAGCAAGTTGCATAAACGCCGCTGTGTGTGCCAAGCTAAGTAATAAGCTTTTGTCATACCTAACAATAAAATAGTCTTCACTAAGCGATCTTATATCGCCGCGGAGTTTCCATTCCGCAATAGATTTATATGAGAGGCACCTTCGCCGTTTATTCCCTAGACGATTATTTGATAGATATTGTCGCCTCCCGTCCAGAGCGTTTAGCTTAATATGCGCAGTAGCCAATAAAGTTTTCTGTTTATTTTAGTGAGGTGCCATATTAGTTGCAACTTGCTAAGTGATATGTGTCGCCTATTAAATCATCGATGGAGCCGCTAAACGGCGCATAACAGCTAATTTAACATAATATCAAAAGAAACATGTATTTCACATCGCCTCATAATCAGGAAAAACCTTCGATGCTTATAAATCTGGAGGTATGTTATAAGTTTCATGCCATTTAATGTTCCGCGCCATTGCATGTCTCATTTCCTTTACAACGCTTTAAGGAAATTGCCAATTTCTATCTCATTATATTGACACATAACTCATCGTGGATGGGCTTATCGTCGTATTAGGCGTGACGTAAAAAGAAGATATCAATGATATTCCTTTAACAAGCGGTTAAGACACAAAGTACGCCAACTTGCTCTACATAGTGTTGTTACATCACAGAGTGTGGTACTACCAGCTACCGCAGTTTTCCTTTGTATGACTATTGATGCCAATAAGCCGCGAATCTCGAGAGTTTCAACAAATTATAGAAGGTGTTTAGGAATGTTCATGATCCTTCCATATCATAAAAGATGCTAGCCAATTGTGTGTTCTTTTAACATTTATTTTTGTAATATATTCCTATATCACATGGGCAGTGCACCTGAGAGGCTGATCAAGTAATTCTCATTATAATAGGTAGGGCGCAGCCATAAATGTTAAATCCATGAGGTGAGCTGTGCATCACGATGGTGATATATATTATTAAATGCAAAAAATATGCTACATGCTATGTAAAAGAGTTATTTCGCGCTGAAATATGTCAATACGCAGTATTTAATGATTATAGGCACCACATGTACCTCAATGCATCCTATTCAAAGTAGCACCAAAGAAATGACATTATAATGGATATAGCAATGCAACATTATGCAATATTGCACTGCTTAACGTTGAACTGTTTCAAAGGCTTGGTAAGCAAACACGAGATCTATCTAAATGTCAAGTACACGCATTATGACAGGTAAAGTAAAGATATTGATTATCTATGGTAAGGAGCAGGAAATTATCGACTTTGCTCGCTTATGCGTTTGCAATCCCCAAACAATTCCAGGTATTGCTAAAACTATAAAGTTGTCTGGTCAGATATTCACCGAATATCATTTGTTGATGCCATTTTCATTTAAAATTGATGCTAGGGGATAAGAACTACGCCTTTATTCCACGGAATTAAGCTTCTCTACAAATATAGCTTGAGCTGACAAGAAGTTTTATATGCTTTTATGGACACCAAAGTTTCAAATTCCATCGAACGAGGCAAGCTTAATTATAAGTCAATAAAATGCAGACATAATCTTCAGTACTATTATCCTAAACACTTGCCGTAAATAAATTAAGGTGGATCTTGGCAACTGAATGGCCGTAAATATGATTTAATGGAAGAGCATTTTATGTAAGCTTGTATTCAATGGTGCCATTATAATAGCCTTTGAATGGTAATGGTAGAATTTTTAGGTTTGGCATCGATAACTCTGACCAATACACAGGGCGTTGTTCATAGATTTTACCTCAGGTTTTTGTCTTCAGTGTTCATGTTTGTAGGTAATGAAAGGTAGAGGGCGTGTGGCTGGGGCCGTATCCTGGCGTTGGTGACATCAGTTACTGCTTACTCTACTAAAGATACTGGTGCTATTTGGTGATTGACATGATGCTCCTTCTGGATGAGATCTCCCTGGTGCAAATGACGACTATTATTCAACATAAAGTAATGTCGAGTAACCTGATGCACTATTATTTCCACCAAATAAATCCGTTACATGTGTTGCATTGACTTGATGAATCATTTGATCAATTGAAATAAAGCACTTCGTGTACTTAGTCCAATTTTTGTTCGTCTTGATGCTAATATCAAATATAGTCATTCGGAATGGTGTTTCATATTATGATTATTTCTTATGAATGGTCTCATATGGTACATATGTCTGCCTGGGACGAATAGGAAGGCAATTGGGACGACAAAATGCAGATGTGCATGCTTCAGTGGTTCGACATGCCTTATATCATCAGGCATAAGTCATATGATGTTAGTTCCTGCTGGCGTTAATTAAGGCATCGGTGCCGGGCATGTTTCTGTCTAACGTTTGTGTCAACCTTTATACGTGACTGCAGCGTATATTCTCCATGTTGATGACGAATGCTGTTCCCTATGGCGTTAATGTTGGTCATATCTCAAGTACCTTATTTTCGTTAAAGCTTCAATTTTGGCTCCCCTTTAGGTAGTCATTAGATGGATGTCGCTGTGCTGTTAGCGCCGTAAGCTGCTATTTGGTAGATACTATCCTTTGGGCTGGCGACGATTAAATTTCTTCAATGGACAATAATGCTCGGCATATTCCATCCATATGCAATACATGAAAGCTGGTTTGGTTTTCATACATTGTAATTAATGCATTAATACTATTCCTTCCGATCGTAAATGTCGATACTGTACCCAGGAAGGACTCAACATGTGTACAATTTTCTAAGCATATCTGAGTACTACATATGAGGAAGGGAGCTTACGATATACTGACGCACCAGAGTTTTAATTGTTAGCTATCAGGGGCTGTTAATCTTATCCATGAACCGTCGTCGGCATGGCATATGACATAAACTATGCAACATCATGTCCTTACATGATTTGATATCACACAGTCCTGAAAATGATGGATTACCGTTCGCTTGTTTTAATAATATAAGATCTTGTACGAGTCAAGTTCGAATGGCATGCAAATAAGTAAACACATGGTCAGCAAGTCCGATTTGTGTGTTAAAAAATATTACAGGTCAAACACTTCGCACAAATTTACCTTGATCTCAATCACGCGGCCAGAATTGAGCTTTAGCGAGGTCAGTAGTCACTTGCGCTGCGTAAGTTCATTTCTTGTATAAACAATTATACCCTGATTTACTACCAGCACTGACAGTGTCTCGCTATCAAAACAGATTTATGGGAGCGACATTTTAGTTCTCTTTGCTGTTAATAGGCATGGTCAATCAGATAAGAGACAGTATCGTCTCCTTCACGGAGTGTAGTGTTAAATACGCCCACGTCTCGGATCGACAGTCCACATTCACCACAAAATATGACAGATTATTCTTGCGCCAGAGACATCTTGATGGTGGATAAGGACAATGACAATTACATTACACCCGAGGGTCCGAGCGATAATAGAATATCCTCGCCATATGAAGGGTGTCTAATGGGGTTACCTGGAAGCAACGCTTCAAGTTGTCGGGACCACCTTCTACCATAGAAGCTATGCATACGGTACACCGTCAATCCGTGAAGGTGTCAGAATCATATGATTTAAATGCAGGGCAGGGAATGCGCGAAATGTTTACCTCAATAATGTCTTGAATAAAAGCAAACGACATGTAAGGATTTCGATTCACAAGAAGATTGCAACAGTTATAAATTAATAAAATAATCGGACAAATATGGCGAGTGCGCCTAATTTAAACGCAGTAGTTGTGAATAGCTTAGTTTCAGGAGCCCACATATTTATATATCAGCATGGCCATATTTCGGTTGTGCAGTCCCCAAGAGGGGCCGCTAAAGCAGTTTAATAAGTCGTAATGCTGAATAGCTTTTGTAACAAATCCTTTCCATAAATATAACTTATGCCTGCCCTTGACATATATATGTTTCCATGCCTAACTTAGAGCCTGTTTATGTTGGCACATATTTTAAGCTGCCTTGGGCCGTGAATATATCAACACCCGTTGATCATAATTGACATGGTACGTTTTAATGTGGAAAAATACAGTTTATGCAAACCAATAGAATCAGTTATTCGCAGTCATTGCAAAGTTACTGACCGCTTAAATCCGTTAGCCCCGCACAGATATATGGGCAGCTATCGCCATGTAAAATAACTGAGATACGCTTCCATTACCTCAATGCGAGCTGTGATAGCATTGATCTTACCTTTGTCTAATCTACTATAGATACCCAGCTACCTTAGTGGTATCATTCTGAACACGACAGATGGGGTAACTGGACTGTTGACTGCTTTATGTCATGATGTGCTGTAATACGCATCGGACATATATGCTGTGAAAAACTAATTACGTTGACAACAACGTTGAATGACCTATAATGATACATAAGGAGATGAATCGACATGTAAGATAAGATTAGATAAGAAATCATGGATTCAGCGAAGCTTAAGGGGGAATGCAGGAGTCCCCTTCCAACTGAGTTTGTTATCAATCACGGTGCCCAACAAATTCATGGGTCAACCTTTTCCAGTGAATTACTATCCAAAGTTATTAAAAGATTATCTGAAAATTCCTGTTGATTGAATATCAAATATTTTGATTCATTTGCATTGACTAAAAACTTATTGTCTCAGGACCAAGTTGTCAGCTTAGTGAGCTCATTGTTAACAGAATATATAGCCTCATTGACATTTTGATTATTGTAGTACATGGTTGTGTCATTAGCACATAGGGTGTATTTTAGCAGAAATAAGACGCATATCACTATATTATCATACAATTACCTGAGCATTCGGTGATATGCTTGCCCACTAAGGAATACCTATTATAAATGTAAATGTGTCTAAACACTTGAATGGAATTTATGCAACCGGAAGTCGAATCAGAAATAAAATCAAGACGTTTAGTTCACGTCGAACTTACAAGCAAACACTTATTCACTCGGCCGATATAAACACATAAAATGACTACTGCATCGCTCAGTTTTTTTGGCATCAGAAGAGCAATTTGGATATGCTGCTATAAAACATTGCTCCCTAGACATTTGCGCCTGCGTTTGATGTCGTTGAAATACGTCGTTGCTAAATATCGCGGATATTTGTTTTGTACTCTCTTGCAGCCTGATGTTTTGGGGAATTGCCACTTATTATCGCAGCCTTCCAGGACAGATGTTGGTTGCAATTATAAAACATTGGAGCATTAAATGAGCATTTATCATGACTACCAAGTAAAAGCCTATTTTTGGAGGGTCACCTGTTGTTTTACAAGAACGAACAAGCGTGCAAATGGGGCGACTGTTTTGGTTGTTGCTAGTAATTAACCCTACATCCCAATGATTGCGCATTACATATCGCATTTGTGGCAAGATAATGGTTTTTATTACGCTGTATTTGCAACCGCTCCAGTCACCCGACTGATGTTGTACAAGTTTGGACTCCATACTGCTTGATCATGATATGACAATTATGGGCGTCACAAATGCGCCCAATTTACTTTTCATCCCTCCAAAGTGTTCTTTTCTAGAAATAAATTCCAATGGCTAACGTTGCTTGATATAGCCTAAGAGGCAAATAAATCTAGAATTTTCCCGCGCTGGCATTACCTTTTCCTTATCAACTAATAATGACTTTCGTAAATTTCGCTCCTTATGAAAACCATTATTGATAAACAAGAATAGGCTAAGCTAAAAATATTTGTCTTGTTAACGCACATATTATTCGTTATACTCTCATTGCCTAACGAAGCATTATGTGTCACCATTTGGTGTTTTCTCTACACACACAGGGAGATATTTGGTTATAAGTACAGGTGCTGCCATATTACACACGACGCGGATAAGTGACCACGACGTGGCATATTACGCCCACAGGTTTTGAGAAAGATATATTAATGTGTCCTGTAAATCCCTGGTTGCTTCTAATTAAGCAGTCATGAACATGACCCAGCGTGAAAGTGCAATGTTTTTAAGCGAACGTACCATGAGAATACAGAAGCAATTAACATATTGATGTGCATTTATTCCATACTTCTATAAATTGTCTTTGCTAACTGTTTCCATTATTATCTCTTTATATAGAGTCAGCTTACACATTGTTTCACAGCTGCTACAAAGTTAGAAATAGAACATTAATTCCGCATGAATACCTCAATTAACCAGAGTACTTGTGCATAGCTTTGTTTGGGAGACCATAGTTACATAAATCAGCTGGAACATATCTTGGTTTTACAATGCCCATGAGGAACAACTAAAGCAGGTTAATAACGACGTAATGCTAAAGAGCTTATCATAAACATAACCTAAGCCTTCTCATGTGAACCATACGGCTACAAAACGAGTCCATGCCTAATTTATAGCCCGTTTAGGAAAGTTTACCATGCGAAATAGCTGTTTTAAGCAGCTCGGGGACATGAATATGTCAATATGTGTAGAATGTAAGTGATTTATTTCTGTCTAATGCGTGTAAAGACTGATCTATGCATACAAATAGTATTATTTAGGTCGAATATCAACAAGCTCTACTACGTGGAGAGTTTGCGCCGATTGTGGCAAACAACGACCTGCCTCCATTAGCTAAATGCGGCCTGTGATTGCACTTAGCTTGCGTGCCTCTTTATGGCGTAGTATCATCGTGTGGTTTCATGCATAGCATTCAAGCGATTCCATCTAGGGACATCCATAGGCTTTAGAACCCAAGGAATCGCATTGATATATTAGCGTTTATGAGGATTTTATTTTCTATTTATTATACCTTAACCACTCATATGCAGCCATTTCATACGAGCTAGTATGGGGCGAGCATCAAACATATTCGCTATTTCCGCATCAGGCGAGGTAACATCATTTGTTCCAAAGGACACATATGTAGAGACTAATGGACGCCACTAAATACATTCGGCCTACGGTCATAGCGCCACACTATCTCCTGTTTGTTTAAAGAATGATTGACATACAGCAATGCAACCGATTCATTCATCTGGCTTGTCCAATGTCAATCAAAACAATACGGGTTTAGAATTTCCGAATTTTGACGAAGCTATTGCATGCCTTGCCGTCATGCCATCAACTCACTCCTCGCCAGGTTTGCCACTGAAATACCCCGATTTAATTGCTGTTTGACATTTGGTAACAAGCAATTCCCATCGGTTCAACTGCTTGCCATGTGAAAGCATCAATATATATCAGTTCTAACATCGTTGCTCAGTGAGTGAAGGTTACGGAAATCCCATTTGTTTTTGGCTTTAAAGCAATGGCAATTAAGCTTATTGCAGCTTATAGTAGTAATCATGGTGCCAATATTGCAGAAGCAAGTTTGAAACACTCCTTTTTTTACGTCTTGTTCCGAATGCGGCAGAAGGCGAACAGTGCTCGTCATTTTGCTGCTCTTGCCGATGCTAGTTATTGACGATGTTCCTCCTTGCTATTTTTGTTCATAATGATTTATCGTTTGCTGGTGTTAGTCAATATGATATTAATTTTAGTTTGCGTTTGAGAGACATCTACCGGTGCGCATTCTGCCGCACGTTAATGTCGAATTGAGTTGCATGTTATGTTAGTGTTGGATACTGATTTCCGTGATGTTAGTTCTGAGTACATTTCACACGAAAGTGATAACTGCCATTGGCCAGAAAGACCCGTCGAGGGGAAGTCAGGGGCTAACATTACCATTAACATGCATGAAGCCGGACTTATATGACGCATGGCGATGATAAGTGACAGTTAGTTGGATGATGTTGCCTTACTTATTTATGAAACATCAATTACATGCTTCTTACCACTACCAGGAAATAGTACTGATCGCATAGTTTTCAAATTGCCATCCAATTATTGATACACAAGACCAATGTTATTAACAAATCTGCTGCACCCAAGGGGTTTACAAGACGAATTTTTCACATATATCCCAGGCACATCATATCAAATGTATGCTATCAAGTTCGAGCTATTGTAGCCCCCACCCCCCAAACCCTCCCCTTCATAACAAATTCTCCCTTTCCCAACAGCTCTGTTAGAAAATTGCATCTTTCGATCCCTTTCGGCAGATGTATCATTCTTAACCAAAGAGCTTTCTCGTGTACCCCTGATAATAAATGCGCAGAATATTTCGTATATATATTTTGGAGACATTGCGTCTGAGACAATGCATTGCATAAGTGGGAACAATATGGCTTACATAATCATCAGCCGTCGTTCCTTCAGAATGAAATACTTTGCTTCAAACACTGAACCAGTTAATGCAAATGCTGCACCAATCTAAATGATAGCAAGCATACCTCATGTAAATAATTCTCATTCGTGTATATTTGTCCGCTTGGTGATCATATATTTATATATCAGAGAAGCCATAATTCAGTTTTGCAGCTCGCCTGAGTAAGCGTTAGTGCGGGGTTTTTCGAGTTGTTGATGCGGGATAGTGCTACCATATGCTAAATACTTGCCTCCATCAACTTAACAAATTTTAATTTATTCGGACTTTGTGGTTTCCTGTTAGACCTAGTGATGTGCTAATTTGTTTCCACTGGCACAGTTATATATGTTGCTTGTAAAATGATCACTTCAGTCGTTAAATGGCGAATTACCGATGATTAAAGAATACACTAAGGAAAATATGTAGCTCATATCGCCTCATAATTTAGCAGAATCCTTTCATGTAGGACGACGATTCTATCTGCTATGAATAAATGTACGAGTTAGAAGCGAGTAATAACAAAGCGCATCACTCCTTACATCACAACGAGTAATTATATTCAAAGCGAATCCTTATTTGGTCGTTTAATTAGACGTATACAGACATACACATGTGATTCTTCCAACATAATTATCTGTATGGCTTCAAATGTGATTAGTATCCATAAAGCAACACCAGTCAATCATGGTTTCATTAAAGCAAATATTTGGCGAGGCCAACTCCATTTGCTCTCACCATTGACATCATATACTCGTCATATCTGAATTTGACGATAATTCAGTGTAATTGATGGCAATGCTTAGTCGCATTAACGTAACAAATAACTATCCGGCAGCATTTCAAAAAGCATTAATTCGGGTTATATTCTCTGTGATGCCAGTACTTAGAGACCCATGCAAACAAATGAGTTAAACCACTGCCGAGTGGAGCTGTCTTCACAATACTAGTATTGTTTGCATGGATGGATAATGATTGTGTTGTGGTTACTCATATGTATTAGCACAAATGATATTGTCGAAGAGTGTTAAAAATGTTTAACGGTGGGTTTAAGCGCACGGGTTTGTTTTCTTTCTGGGTCGGTCTTACTTTCGAGTCAGCACATAACATAAGCCCAATAAAACGTTCAAGGGTGCTCTGTTTAGAATTTTGAAATAAAAGAAGTAGAATGACAAATAATATACCTCCAATCTCCTCGTGGAATTGCCGTAAGCACGAGTGACTCACCGTGATATTTTACTCTATACAAAACATTAATGATTTATTAATATGAACGCGATGTAACAAGGGAGGAACTCACTAGTTGATGCCGAAAATTTACCTTCCATTGCATAAAGTTAACGTACTTTGCATATAAAACCGACGGTATGTTATTAGTTTCGTGTCATCTAATCCACAATAGATTTATGTGAAAGGCACGATTGCTGTTATATTGCCTAGACGATCATTTGATAGATATTGTCGCCTCCCGTCCGGAGCGTTTAGCTTAATATGCGCAGTAGTCAATAAAGTTTTCTGTTTATTTTAGTGAGGTGCCATATTAGTTGAAACTTGCTAAGTGATATGTGTCGCCTATTAAATCATCGATGGAGCCGCTAAACGGCGCAAAACAGCTAATTTAACATAATGTCAAAAGAAACATGTAGTGCACATCGCCTCGTAATCAGGAAAAACCTTCGATGCTTATAAATCTGAAGGTATTTTATAAGTTTCATGCCATTTAATGTTCCGCGCCATTGCATTTCCTTTACAACGCTTTCAACAATTGTTTATTTGGAGATTACAGGATATTATCCATTTGCCATCTTTAACATGCAAAGGGACATCGTGTAGCAAAGTGACGTTATATGGATATGTAATGTGACTGATATGCGACCAGGAGAGTGTGACCATATTTGCATTCAATAGTTGACCTTTTTGTTAATTAACTGCGGTACATTCACCGGCATTGCAGAAAAGTGAGCATTGCTCACTTAAGTCATGAGCAAATATAAAAATGAATCATTTTAAATATAGCAATTCATGTACAAACTTAAAATGCTACAGCGTTGAAAAAGTTACCACAAGTAAAATGATGGGGGAAAATATGGCTAGGATACAGTTTCTGATCCTGAAACACAATTTTACACGTAATTGTAGCAGTTGACCGCTTCTCAACCACCGTCAATACTATTACATTAAATCATCGTTGCAAATGTGTTGAAGGAATGCAGATATTCAATATTGCAGCACAGTTTGCGATGGGGTTCACTGTGGTCTTAAAACCAGTAAGCACTGGTTTTGTCACTGGTGCCTGGTTTTCGTTGCATCTTTGATTCTTGTTCTGCTTAAGGGAATCGGATTATGGTTGTCTTTGTGTTACCATCACTGTGCCTTGTTATTGGACGAATAGCTACTGGCGATGCAGGGTTGTGCTTTTTAAGATGTTCTGTATTTTGCAACACATGCTAATAAATACGTTAATGCTATCCAATCCGTTCGGAAACTTCGATAGGAATTATTTTACATTCGCGTATACGAGGGGTATCGTCAGAGTGGCGGGTCATATATTGGTTTTACAACATACAATGAAAGGTATAGCCACTATAGAGATGAGCCATGATTCATTCATAAGTATCACAGGCTGTTCATATATATAACTCCCAGGTTAGTCACTTCAGCAGCCGCAGTTATTGAGTCCAAGAGCAGTCATTCTCTTGGAAAATACCCGAATTGATCTATTTACCATCTCCAACAAGCGATGACTAACCGGGTACCAACGTGGTGTTCGATAGATATTTAACACGACTGACATGCGACAAGGAGAGGGTGTTCTTATTTTCAACCGACAGATAACCGTTCAGTAAATAAATAGCCGCACCGGTCGTACAAACAGCTGCATTAAAGATACGCGATTAATGCTCGCATATGCCGAGTGCATATATACTAAGCATTATTTACAACACAGCAGATGAGCTGATATTGTGATTTGCTGCCCCATTAAAAGAAGGATCGGTGGAAATATAAATAAACTTGGCAAATATAAGTACGACAGTGTATTTTACTCAAATGCCAGTGGACAACCTAATATATGAGATCTTCGATGACTAATCTTAGCAGTTGAAGCCATTGTCAAGCCCAATCAATAGTAATACATTTGATAAAAAAATATGATGATCCATGGAACGACCAAGGTATATTTGATTTTTATAGGACCTTTTGGTATTACACGTGAGCAGCCAGTAAAATAAAGGCCGCTGTGCGTAATATGTGCGCTAACGCGCATGTCAACCGCATAGATTAGTTACTCATCTCAATTACGCATCGATGAGATAAAATAGGTAACCCTGCCCTCAGCAGTCGATTACTAGTTACCACGATAACACCCTGCTTTATTGGCAGCTACGACCGTGTCTCGCTTCGACAACAGATCTTTTTGAAAGACCTTATCATATCACATAATTTGCCGCCCCTGCATTTCACGTTATGTTCAATATGCACGACAGTCCGGTTTGCTAATCTGCATTCCTTTCAAAATAGGTGTAACTGATTGTTATGCAGCTAAAGACATTATAATTATACGCTTCGCAAAACCAGGACATAAAAGCTAAAATAATAGTAACCGTGTACAATGGGGTAGTTTGGATATAAGTGTTGAAACCGCTGCATATCTGTCTTTGACCATAGAATCTGTGCGAGCCAATCAATGCTTTCCATAAACTGCGTCGCTATTACAGAAGAAGTCCGCGGTGCCTGACATAAAAGGGTGGCAAAAAAAACCGGCTATTTTAACTTCAGTACTGTCCTACCTGAAATCAGGCAACCTGTGAGCAATACTGGCCGTTTGTTTTTAACGTTTCGAAATTGCTTTGTGTGGAACCGAGCTTATATCCTGGATATTGCTGACACAATGTCGATTCGAGGGATATAAACAGTGATCATTTTAGCGCAGGTTCTTAAAAAACGCAGTAATATTCGACCGTAACACGGTCACAAATGCATCAATCAATAGAGGGTATGTTGCAACTTATATGATTTTTATATAAATAAAAATTCGCAAGTATATCTCATTTAATCAATGTATTCGAAACAAGTTTAGCCCTTAGCGACCATAAATTCATATATCAGCGGGGCCATATTCAAGTTATGGAGTGCGCATGAGGGGCCAATAAAGCAGTTTTTTTGCAACGTAATGCTGACTGGTTCTTGTCATAAATGCTTACCATAAATATATAACTTACACCTGCTCTTGACAACCAGAATGTTATAAATAAGATTAGACGCTGAATATAGGATTCGTTTTGATTTGGCGATCTTTGCGAAGTAGTTATTGTAAGCTGCTTAGGACCTTAAATATGTCAATACCGGTTGGTTGTAATCGATGTTGACCGTTCTAATACATACAGCCGCTGATATATAAATTCAAGAAGTATCATTTGTTCGCGGTCAACTGCTGCACCTGATAATTAATCAAGCCTTGCGAAGGGTCGAATACCAACAAGCTGTACAATGTATTCAGTTTGCGTCGCTTGTTCTCGATGGCAATCATCACGTATATGTGAGGTGATGATACCAATCGTTACGAAATGCCAATGCGGAGTAGGGACATTTTTCAAAAGCACGCTTGTAGATGGCGATGCAGGTAATGTAAAGAATCCATTTTTTTCGACACAGTGCCGCTAATTGTAACAACGGCAGGTCCTCGTATAGCTCGTATACTATAGGATTCATGCATATCACGAGTGTTTATTTGATATTGGGACCCTGTCCATTGTATTGATTGGCAGGCGAAATGGAGACTTAATTATTGATTGACATGACTGCTATTAATGAATGTAATAAAAGCCTGGTATTGTCAATAAGACGTACATAATACCTATTAAGAGCTGCATAGGGTATTGCATATGTTTATAAAGTTAGTTTATAATTGAAATGTGTCATTCTATGACGCACTGTAAGGTTGTCTTTGTAGAACTGCTAGTTTACAGCAAGCAATAACTGGTCCGCTAAGCTAGAAAATATCAAATGTTTTATTAAATACAGTGCTAACAACACATATATGCTGTCTTTTGCATTCGCTGATGCAATTGATGTTAGCCAGGGGGGAGGGGGGTTGGCTGTTTTTGACTAGGTGACTCCAAAGATTAGTAATTACTGACATCACCATTTCCATCTCAACTTATATGTCTTTCGTTCATAACGGCTTTTCTGGCAACCGTAGTTGATTAACAAGAATGGGATAAGCTTTCTGCCTTTGTCATGGTAACCCCTTTTAGACTTATTATACAAACGTTACCTAGCTTTTTTCAAATCTTACTTGTGGGTTAGATGTAGAAGAAAAGTAAAGCATTCATATAGAGAGAAAGCAAGGCTGGCACCAAAAGAGAACCTTTGTATAATTCCAAATTATCGCGCCAAAGTTATCGTTAATTCAAACTGAGAATTGAAACAGATCCAGTCATCCGACTTATGCCATGTGGGCCAAAGTAATTGAGTATCTATGATTCCTAATAATAGTGAGATTGTAATTAAACTAGAGCTCCACAAATAGCCTCTCTCACGCGTGTACTCCGACAAAAGAGTCTTAAAAGCTAATTTACACAAGGAACACGCTATTCCCATTCGTTTAATGGCTAGTCGTGTTCCAAATCCATCGCACACTTTTCTCATGTAGCCGCCTGGTCCATAGATTTTCGTAAAATGCCATTTATGTCGACTTTGCAAGTGGCTTATAGGGCCGAGTACGGCATTCGATGGAATTGATGAGTCAATTGTACACTTGAGATCAGGCAGCCGACGTACACTGAGCAGAATTTGTACGGCAACATAATGATCCTTCATGTATGATGCTGCTATTGATAAGCATTATGTTGATTAGACGGCAGATGCTTCGTTCTGTATAGATGTGTGCCGAGCGGACTTCTTTATTGTGTTGCTTATCATGGTGCTAATTATTTGCTCGGCTCCTTATAATTAATGAGCTGTGTGGTATACCCCATTATCAATGTGCTAATTTGTTCTCCTCACAATCAATGTGCAAGGTCATCTTCCTCGTGACGACGGCTAGTTCAAGGCTTGTTTTCTTCATGATGTTCATATTGAATGATGTCATTTAGAATGGTGTGTCATATTGCGTTGACTCATGTTGATGCAAATAAAGGCATCAATGCCGGGCTATTATGCGGAACGTTTGTTTCAACACGAGATCCTTATAATGTAAATGCTACTTAGTTTATTCGTGATGTCGTTGCTGAATGGTTGATATATAAGTACTATGTATTGTTATAATCCACTGTCCAACCCACAGGTTAGTCACTTTATTAGTGTTATGTTAATAAACACAAAATGAAACGTTGCGGTCCGCGGAACATACACGAGTTTCTCCAGCAAACAATTCGATTCCGAGCAGAACATGGCGTGCAAGGGATGTTTGACAAGATAGACATGCGAAAAATGGAGAGCTTTTCTTATGTTCAATCAGTCGTACATACAGCAGCATTTACGCGAGATTTATAATACGGATCAGAGCAAGTGAGACAACAAGTTGAAATAATTGAAAATACAATAACAAAGTCAATGTAAGCTCGACACAGCTAAGCTCATAAAACGCCACATGAAACAGTCATAGATGTTATATTCTATGTAACAATTTAGCAGTTAACTGCATAACCAAACCCAGTCAATCCCGATACATTGGATAACCAAAGACGATACACGGACGTCTCGTATTGGTGTCAAATGGTACAGTTGACTGGTGGCATGCCATATGACATAAGATATTCTACATACCCCTCTCACATGATTTGGACATCACACGGGTCTGAAAATGTTATAATTCGTTCGTTTTGGACAGAGTTAGATATTGTACGCGTCATTTTCACATGTGATAAAAATAATCAGACATATGTTCAGTAATTACAATTGAGACTGATGTGCGTGTTTAGCAATATCATAAATCAAACAGAATTCTACCTAGCGATCTCAATTACTTTTCTAAATGTGAGCTTCAGCGAGATAATTGGTACTTTTTCTTGCGGCAGATCATCGCTAGTATCAGCAAAAATATCCCACAAGCTCTGACAGTGTCTCTATCCCACAGCAGATTTATGTAAGAGCCTTTAATATTATTCTTGCTGTTATTAGGCCCGATAAGAAAATACATTGTCGACAGCCTTAAGGAGTGTTATGTTCAATATGTGCATGTTATAATACATTCATCACATAATTAGTATTATCTATTTATCGTGCGCTAGGGACATCGCTATGGTGGATGTGAACATAAATAAGGCCATTAAATGTAAAATACGGTAATAGGATATCCACCCCATGTGAAGCGTGTATAATGGGGCTAATTGGAAATAATGCGTCAAAGAGTTGGTCATAACCGTAACAAGTGCTGACACCGCTGCGTAGCTAACGTCGATAAGATAGGCTGCTCATAAGGTACAAAGCCAATAGCATGTGATCAAGGGGTAAGAAATCAAACCAGATTTAGTTTGATGCTGTGTTGCGATAATTCAAGCGAACTGTTTTTATTACACAACAAGAACAAGCTACGTATATCCGAAAAGGCATTGCTGCTAAATTATTATGCGGTTGAATAACATTTGTGCGCGTAAGAGTCCCATGTTTAGAACATTATGTCGACGATGTTTGAATATGGAACAATTCCAGGTATTGCTAAAACTATAAAGTTGTCTGGTCAGATATTCACCGAATATCATTTGTTGATGCCAATTGCATTTAAAATTGATGCTAGGGGATAAGAACTACGCCTTTATTCCACGGAATTAAGCTTCTCTACAAATATAACTTGAGCTGACAAGAAGTTTTAAATGTTTTTATGGACACCAAAGTTTCAAATTCCATCGAACGAGGCAAGCTTAATTATAAGTCAATAACGTGCAGCCATAATCTTCAGTACTATTATCCTAAACACTTGCCGTAAATAAATTAAGGTGGATCTTGGCAACTGAATGGCCGTAAATATGATTTAATGGAAGAGCATTTTATGTAAGCTTGTATTCAATGGTGCCATTATAATAGCCTTTGAATGGTAATGGTAGAATTTTTAGGTTTGGCATCGATAACTCTGACCAATACACAGGGCGTTGTTCATAGATTTTACCTCAGGTTTTTGTCTTCAGTGTTCATGTTTGTAGGTAATGAAAGCTAGAGGGCGTGTGGCTGGGGCCGTATCCTGGCGTTGGTGACAGCAGTTACTGCTTACTCTACTAAAGATACTGGTGCTATTTGGTGATTGACATGATGCTCCTTCTGGATGAGATCTCCCTGGTGCAAATGACGACTATTATTCAACATAAAGTAATATCGAGTAACCTGATGCACTATTATTTCCACCAAATAAATCCGTTACATGTGTTGCATTGACTTGATGAATCATTTGATCAATTGAAATAAAGCACTTCGTGTACTTAGTCCAATTTTTGTTCGTCTTGATGCTAATATCAAATATAGTCATTCGGAATGGTGTTTCATATTATGTTTATTCCTTAGGAATGGTCTCATATGGTACATATGTCTGCCTGGGACGAACAGGAAGGCAATTGGGACGACAAAATGCAGATGTGCATGCTTCAGCGGTTCGACGTGCCTTATATCATCAGGCATAAGTCATATGATGTTAGTTCCTGCTGGCGTTAATTAAGGCATCGGTGCCGGGCATGTTTCTGCCTAACGTTTGTGTCAACCTTTATACGTGACTGCAGCGTATATTCTCCATGTTGATGACGAATGCTGTTCCCTATGGCGTTAGTGTAGGTCATATCTCAAGTACCTTATTTTCGTTAAAGCTTCAATTTTGGCTCCCCTTTAGGTAGTCATTAGATGGATGTCGCCGTGCTGTTAGCGCTGTAAGCTGCTATTTGGTAGATACTATCCTTTGGGCTGGCGACGATTAAATTTCTTCAATGGACAATAATGTTCGGCATATTCCATCCATATGCAATAAATGAAAGCTGGTTTGGTTTCCATACATTGTAATTAATGCATTAATACTATTCCTTCCGATCGTAAATGTCGATACTGTACCTAGGAAGGACTCAACATGTGTACAATTTTCTAAGCATATCTGAGTACTACATATGAGGAAGGGAGTTTCCGATATACTGACGCACCAGAGTTTTAATTGCTAGCTATCAGGGGCTGTTAATCTTATCCATGAACCGTCGTCGGCATGGCATATGACATAAACTATGCAACATCATGTCCTTACATGATTTGATATCACACAGTCCTGAAAATGATGGATTACCGTTCGCTTGTTTTAATAATATAAGATCTTGTACGAGTCAAGTTCGAATGGCATGCAAATAAGTAAACACATGGTCAGCAAGTCCGATTTGTGTGTTAAAAAATATTACAGGTCAAACACTTAGCACAATTTTACCTTGATCTCAATCACGCGGCCAGGTTTGAGCTTCAGCGAGGTCAGTAGTCACTTGTTCTTGTTCTCTTTGCTGTTATTAGGCATGGTCAATCAGATAAGAGACAGTATCGTCTCCTTCACGGAGCGTAGTGTTAAATACGCTCACGTCTCGGATCGACAGTCCACAGTCACCACAAAATATGACAGATTATTCTTGCGCCAGAGACATCTTGATGGTGGATAAGGACAATGACAATTACATTACACCCGAGGGTCCGAGCGATAATAGAATATCCTCGCCATATGAAGGGTATCTAATGGGGTTACCTGGAAGCAACGCTTCAAGTTGTCGGGACCACCTTCTACCATAGAAGCTATACATACGGTACAGTGTCAATCCGTGAAGGTGTCAGAGTCATATGATTTAAATGCAGGGCAAGGAATGCGCGAAATGTTTACCTCAATAATGTCTTGAATAAAAGCAAACGACATGTAAGTATTTCGATTCACAAGAAGATTGCAACAGTTATAAATTAATAAAATAATCGGACAAATATGGCGAGTGCGCCTAATTTAAACGCAGTAGTTGTGAATAGCTTAGTTTCAGGAGCCCACAGATTTATATATCAGCATGGCCATATTTCGGCTGTGCAGTCCCCGAGAGGGGCCGCTAAAGCAGTTTAATAAGTCGTAATGCTGAATAGCTTTTGTAACAAATCCTTTCCATAAATATAACTTATGCCTGCCCTTGACATATATATGATTCCATGCCTAACTTAGAGCCTGTTTATGTTGGCACATATTTTAAGCTGCCTTGGGCCGTGAATATATCAACACCCGTTGATCATAATTGACATGGTCCGTTTTAATGCGGAAAAATACTGTTATATGCAAACCAATAGAATCAGTTATTCGCAGTCATTGCAAAATTACTGACCGTTTAAATCCGTTAGCCCCGCGCAGATATATGGGCAGCTATCGCCATGTAAAATAACTGAGATACGCTTCCATTACCTCAATGCGAGCTGTGATAGCATTGATCTTACCTTTGTCTAATCTACTATAGATACCCAGTTACCTTAGTGGTATCATTCTGAACACGACAGATGGGGTAACTGGACTGTTGACTGCTTTATGTCATGATGTGCTGTAATACACATCGGACACATATGCTGTGAAAAACTAATTACGTTGACAACAACGTTGAATGACCAATAATGATACATAAGGGGATGAATCGACATGTAAGATAAGATTAGATAAGCAATCATGGATTCAGCGAAGCTTAAGGGGTATGCAGGAGTCTGTCGACTTTTTTAGCTTCATTGACATTTTGATTATTGTAGTATATGGTTGTGTCATTAGCACATAGGGTGTATTTTAGCAGAGGGGAAATACAACTCATATCATTAAATTATACAATAATCTGAGCATTCGATAATATGCTTGCCCACTAAGAAATACCTATTATAAAAGTAAATGTGTCTAAGCACTTGAATGGAATTTATGCAACCGGAAGTCGAATCAGAAATAAAATCCAGATGTTTAGTTCACGTCGAACTTACAAGCATACATACTTATTTACTCGGCCGCCGATATAGACACATAAAATGACTAGTGCATCGCTCAGTAGCAATTTGGATATGCTGCTATAAAACATTGCTCCCTTGACATTTGCGCCTGCGTTTGATGTCGTTGAAATAGTCGTTGCTAAATATCGCGGATATTTGTTTTGTACTCTCTTGCACCCTGGTGTTTTGGCGAATAACCACTTATTATAGCAGCCTTCCAGGACAGACGTTGGTTGCAATTATAAAACATTGGAGCATTAAATGAGCATTTACCGTGACTACCAAGTAAAAGCCTATTTTTGGAGAGTCACCTGATGTTTTACAAGAACGAACAAACATGCAAATGGGGCGACTGTTTTGGTCGTTGCTAGTAATTAACCCTACACCCCAATGATTGCGCATGACATATCGCATTTGTGGCCAGATAATGGTTTTTATTACGCTGTATTTGCAACCGCTCCAGTCACCCGACTGATGTTGTACAAGTTTGGACTCCGTACTGCTTGATCATGAAATGACAATTATGGGCATTACAAATGCGCCCAAATTACTTTTCATCCCTCCAAAGTGTTCTTTTCTAGGAATAAATTCCAATGGTTAACGTTGCTTGATATAGCCAAACAGGCAAATTAATCTAGAATTTTCCCTCCGCTAGCATTACCTTTTCCTTATCAACTAATAATGACTTTCGTAAATTACGCTCCTTATGAAAACCATTATTGATAAACAAGAATAGGCTAAGCTAAAAGTATTTGTCTTGTTAAAGCACATATTATTCGTTATTCTCTCATTGCCTAACGAAGCATCATGTGTCACCATTTGGTGTTTTCTCTACATACACAGAGGGAGATATTTGGTTATAAGTAAAGGTGCAGTCATATTACGCAACGACGCGAATAAGCGGCCACGACGTGGCATATGACGCCCACAGGTTTTGAGAAAGATATATTAATGTGTCCTGTAAATCCCTGGTTGCTTCTAATTAAGCAGTCATGAACATGACCCAGCGTGAAAGTGCAATGATTTTAAGCGAATGTACCATGTGAATACAGAAGCAATTACCATATTGATGTGCATTTATTTCAAACTTCTATAAATTGTCATTGCTAACTGTTTCCATTGTTATCTTTTTTATATAGAGTCAGCTTACACATTGTTTCACAGCTGCTACAAAGTTAGAAATAGAACATTAATTCCGCATGAATACCTCATTTAACCAGAGTACTTGTGCATAGCTTTGTTTTGGGAGACCATAGTTACATATATCAGCTGGAACATATCTCTGCTTTACAATGCCCATGAGGAACAACTAAAGCAGGTTAATAACGACGTAATGCTGAATAGCTTACCATAAACATAACCTAAGCCTGCTCATGCGAACCATACGGCTACAATACGATTCCATGCCTAATTTATAGCCCGTTTAGGAAAGCTCACCATGCGAAATAGCTGTTTTAAGCAGCTTTAGGACATGCATATGTCAATATGTGTAGAACGTAAGTGATGTATTTCTGTCTAATGCCTGTAACGACTGATCTATGCATACACATAGTATCATTTAGGTCGAACATAAACAAGCTCTACTATGTGGAGAGTTTGCGCCGCTTGTTGCAAACTGCGACCTGCCTCCATTAGCTAAATGCGGCCTGTGATTGCACTTAGCTTGCGTGCCTCTTTATGGCGTAGTATCATCGTGTGGTTTCATGCATAGCATTCAAGCGATTCCATCTTGGGACATCAATAGGCTTTAGAACCCAAGGAATCGCATTGATATATTAGCGTGTATGGGGATTTTAATTTATATTTATTATACCTTAACCACTCATATGCAGCCATTTAATACGAGCTGGAATGTGGCGAGCATCAGACATATTCGCTGTTTCCGCATCGGGCGACGCAACTGCATTGGTTCCAAAGGACACATATGTAGAGACTTATGAACGCCACTAAATACATATGACCTCAAGTCATAGTGCCACACTATCCACTGTATGTATAGAGAATGATTGAAATACAGCAGAGCAACCGATTCATTGATCTGACTGGTCCAATGTCAATCCAAACAATACGGGGCCTAGTATTTCCGAATTATGACGAAGCTATTGAATGCCTTGCCGTTATGCCATCAACTCACTCCTCGCCAGGGTTGCTTCTGAAATCCCCCGATTTAATTTTGACATTTGATAACCAGCAATTCCCATTGGTTCAACTGCTTGCCATGTGAAAGCATCAATATATATCAGTTCTAACAACGTTGCCGAGTGAGTGAAGGTTACGTAAATCCCATTTGTTTTTGGCTTTAAAGCAATGTCAATTAAGCTGATGCAGCTGATGGTGGTTATCATTGTGCCAATATTGCAGAAGCAAGTTTGAAACACTTTTTTTACGTCTTGTTCCGAATGCGGACGCAGGCGAATAGTGCTCGTCATTTTGCTGCTCTTGTCGATGCTAGTTATTGACAATGTTCCTCCTTGCTATTTTTGTTCATAATGATTTATCGTTTGCTGGTGTTTGCGTTTGAGAGACATCTACCGGTGCGCGTTCTGCCGCACGTTAATGTCGAATTGAGTTGCATGTTATGTTAGTGTTGGATACTGATTTCCGTGATGTTAGTTCTGAGTACATTTCACACGAAAGTGATAACTGCCATTGGCCAGAAAGACCCGTCGAGGGGAAGTCAGGGGCTAACATTACCATTAACATGCATGAAGCCGGACTTATATGATACATGCAGATTATAAGTGACAGTTAGTTGGATGATGTTACTCTACTTATTTATGAAACACCAATTACATGCTTCTTATCACTACCAGGAAATAGTACTGATCGCATAGTTTTCAAATTGCCATCCAATTATTGATACACAAGACCAATGCTATTAACAAATCTGCTGCACCCAAGAGCTATTGTTTAGAAGACGAATTCATGAATTTTTCACATATATCCCAGGCACATCAAATCAAATGTATGCTATCAAGTTCGAGCTATTGTAGGTCCCCCCCCCCCAAACCCTTCCCATCATGACAAGTTTTCCCTTACCCAGCAGCTGTGTTCGAAAATAGCATCTTTCAAAGCCTTTTGGCAGATGTATTATTCATACCCAAAGGGCTTTCTCGGGTATCCCTGATAATAAATGTGCAGAATATTTCGTATATATATTTTGGAGACATTGCGTCTGTGACAGCGCAATGCGTAAGTGGGAACAATATGGCGCACAAAATCATCAGCCGTCGTACCTTCAAAATGAAATACTTTGCTTCAAACACTGAACCAGTTAATGCAAATGCTGCACCAATCTGAACGATGGCAAGCATACCTCATGCAAATAATTCTCATTCGTGTATAGCTGTCCGCTTGGTGATCATATATTCATATATCATCGAGGCCATAATTCATTAGTGCGGGGTTTATTTGCGATGCTGACGCAGGATAGTTCTACCATATTATAACACGTGCCTTCATCAACATAACATATTTCAATTTACTCGGGCTTTGTGGTTTCCTGTTAAACCTAGTGATGTGCTAATTTGTTTCAACTGGCACAGTTATACATGTTGCTTGTAAAATGATCACTTCAGCCTTGAAGCGATGATTTAAGATAATACCAAGGCAAATATGTAGCTCATAATTAAGCAGAAACCTTTGATGTATGACGAGGACTCTATCTGCTATGAATCAATCTACGCGTTAGAAACGAGTAATAGCAACACGGAATGCTCCGAACAGCACAGCGAGTAATTATATTCAAAGCGAATACATATTTGGTATTTTAATCAAACATATACAGAAATGAACATGCCATTCTTCCAACATACGTCTCTGTAAGGCTTTAAGTATGATTAGTATCCATCAAGCTGCACTCATGGTTTCATCAAAGCAAATACTTGGCGAGGCCAACTGCATATGCCATAACCATTGACATCATATGCTCGTCATATCTGAATTTGACGATAATTCAGTGTTATTGATGACAAGTGAAGCTTAGTGCCTAGTGTGCAACACAGAGCGGGAAAAGGAATAAAGATGACGCGTCACAGCTACCGCAATGTGATTAGAAAATAGCCTGGTTGAATTCCATTCGTGTTAGCATTGTACGTAATTTGTTTTGAATCTATGTTTTTGCATACGAAAGGCTGTTTGCGTTACATATGCTATTAATTTACACCTTGCGATATGCTATATACTTTGGAAGCCTTAATAGTATCGATCTGTTTAGATGATTGGTAATAACTGATAATGTATTGCGCATAATGGCTTTTATCTCAACAACACAGCAAAGGGGAACTATCGGTTCGTCAGCATTTCCGACTGAAACTCTGCGGGATTCGTTCTTTAACTAGGAATGCATCATTGTAAAGCATTGCCATTTTTAAATCCAAGCTTGTCGTATTAAGAGGCTATCACCCATATCACATTGGTCTGGCCCGATATGATATTGTTGGCATCATTGTGTGAGTCAGTCAACGCATAAATGTCATGATATCCCATGCACTGATTTGCATAGATGTACTGACTTAAGTGAAAGCCAGTTACAAATATTCTCCGAGAGCATAAATTGACAGACCATAATAAAAGGTCAAAACGCGTGATGCAATGTTGGATGAATATAAAATGATTCATTGGAAGGAGTAACGCCTAAAGTCGCTGTCGAAAAGCCCCTCATAAGTGACATGCCTTCCTGACCTAGACCTATATCATCATGGGATAGTACAGTGGATGTCAGTATTGCTAATAGCTAACAATGCCTCTCGTTTGTTATCCTCCTCCGTCACTGTAATTCACCGACAAGTTTACCATTAACGTTGACTGAGAAGCATGATCATATACAACGTTGATGCTATCTTTAAATCGACCCCGCCGACATGAATAGAAGTATAGTCTTAAATGGGAGCCCGTTACAAATATTATCAGGCTGTTAGCTAACAAAGCCTCTCGTTTGGTACTCTGTCACCATAATACCCCGACAAGTTGCCCTATAATTTAGATCGAGAAGCATGATCATTTGCAACGTCGAAGCCAAACATCTAAGAATTGTCCACCAATATAACAATATCTACAAAGGCAGCATTCGGTCACGCAGCAGTGATATCAAACTGAATGTGAAACCATTGCTGCACTATACTTGCGCTGGTTAAAAGTACATACATAGTACATGATTGCAGAAACATAACTTTGGTCAATCCAGTCTATTATTCATGAACTATTCTTGAACTTAGTCAGGCGGTGAAAGCGTTCTTAGTGGTTACAGCAGTATAACATGCAATAATAATGCTCGCGAGCATCAAGACGGTAATATCAGAGCAAACTATAGGATAATATAATATGCATAGGCGATATGTGACTTAGCTTAGCGTCAGCAGCTATAATGAATGGGATGTGTATTTATATAAGCCATCGATATAAAGCAATCCTTGTACATGTAAAACCGACAATGAATCTAGATGACAATAAGCCTATTATCAGAATGCGACGCGATTAACAAAGCAAAGGTGCTCTATCTAGCAATAGCTTAATTCCCTCTGCTTAAAGTAACTCAAAGGGGTTTACTACAGAAAGGTCATTCATATTTATTGAGACTTGTTGCAGTTCACATGCACCGCCGATTTCTCTGCAGTCTGTAATTGGAGTCTGACACGTGCACAATGTTGATATGTAGTATTGTATGCAAGGTGATATGACGAATTTCTGCTGACACAAATTTAATCCAGTGTGCTTGTTCTACACCTGCGTACTTTTCAATGTTTTGTCTATCGAGCCAATGTTGAGATATTTCCCGCCTTTGTCCTGCTAAATGGGATCACGCATAATGTTAGAATTTTTAAGTATGTCGTGTAAACTTACTTCAGCCATTTCCTACCTCAAATGACAGAATAGCCCTATTCTTTATAGGTAACAATTAATTGGGAATTATTTTATTAGGTCGAGGGAAGGGTTGGGGTCGAGGAACAGTAATAAAATAATACGACAAAAAAATCTTTGATGTGACTTGAAATTATCATTTTACCTACAAGTGCCCCTCTCTCTGGTAAAAGTAATTCAATGTTCACGCCAACAGCATCCAATTTATACTCTAAGGAACCCAAAAAGAGACGGATAATTGAATTAATCGGTGAAAAGACATTGCTTTGTCTAGCCATATGTGTCTGCAGAATCCCTAATTGACTGAAATCTTCTTACTGAAATTGAAATATGCTAAGTAGCAGATATATCACCTGCACCAGCGGGTAGAGCAATACCTGCGAAAATGCTTGCGAAAGCAACGCACGAGCTTATTACAAGGAGTGATAATGCTTAAATATTGTCAGATAAACGAAGTAAAATACGTATTTTCGGATAACCTTGTTTGCGGATCATATTGTTTAGTATCAGTACCATAATAACATTAGTTATGATACGTTTTGTACCTGAAATGATTTACGTTGATCTCCCTTTGTAAGTCACCATACTGTTAACTGGAAATCGATGGTGGATTGGAAGGGAGTCTCATAAAGTTTAACTTAACTGTCTTCGGTACAAGCTGGTCTACTTAACAATGCATCATTTGTTTTACATTCCAATCCGTATAACTTTCAAAATGATACATTATCGACTGACCTGATGACTTCGCATTACATTAACTTTAATTTCAGTGCAGTCGTTTGCAGTGCGGTTTGGAATGCGGATATATCTTTCAATCACTGATGTTGGTTCATAGGGTGTGATAGGCCAAATCGTTATGCGCGACGTCATCGTTGAGCGGTCCATCTTAGGAATGTGGTCAGAAGCAAAGATAGTCCGTAATGTAATTTGAGTTAGTTGTGAGGGTATCTGTGCATTCTAGCACGGTTCATATCAATTTGATTTTACATAACAGGCCATAACATTTCTAATATGGATTAGAAGTTGAGAAAAGATATATACATTTTGAAACATTTAAAGGGGCCTTGATGTTTTATGCCTTCGCTGAGCGACACCGAATGTTGCTGCTCTCCATATCAGCCCAATCCTGCGGGCGATATAAAAGATATCATAACTTGTGGAACACAAAACTGCCCTTAGCCAAATCGCAAGCACCTTATGTGGTAGAGCTCCTGCTGGCACATTGTGTGCATTGCATGTTTAGAGAGAACATACTCAACGAGCTAACGAACCGTTATCAAGGCATGTCTGTCCAAAGCAAATCAGAACTTGGTCGTAAAGTGTCGGGGTAGTAGACAAGAATCAGAGCAGCAGTTGAAAGCTATAACTGCGCCATCAAGCCATCAAATAATTCCTCTACTGTGTGCGTTAAGACAGGAAGAAAGCGTGTATCAGTTAAGTCAGTGAAGTTGTGATACTGGGCACCATAACATTTTATAATATTATCAATTCACATAGGTAAACTAATCAGTTACAATCAATATATCCAGTCTCCAGTAATTGTGTGCAACGATCACCAAAAACCACACCATGAATGCCACCATTATGACACTCATTGTCGCATCACATATTCCAGATATGCAATTATCAACTCCTTAACTGCAACACTGCTATTGCACCAGCACCTATGAAATGTTCGCGCTCTTTTACGAGCGAGTTACTTCAAAGTCAATAAAAGGCGATGTCCAGCGTAAACATGAATCCAATCCTAATATTTGCATTATCATTAAATAATTTTGTAAGCTATATAAAGGGCAGACATACACAAGCCTCTCAAAATAGCTCGCTCGTTGGCAAAAGAAAATCAACTAGCCACGCAGCATAAAAACACTATCCACGACCGCACAGCACGTGACCCTGCTTATCAAATAGGGCTACATAGTCCTAAAACGCTGAAAGGAAAAAAACCAAAACTAATCAAATTTTGGATCGAAATATTCTATATCTACCATCGTACAGACGATCACACATATAAATTAGCTCGTTGTGATACACATAGACTATTACGATCAAGAATTCACACAAATATATTCAAGCTTTACATGATCCCGTCAAAAGACTGACAAACATACTGACAGAAGAACACTTAGTTAGAGATAACCCGGAAGAAACAAATATAAGTTAACCACGGTCACATTATGATGTTCAGCACGCTTTGATATAGTGTGAATAGCATTATTCATCCGCAGGCTTTGTGAAAAGCCCGCTACAAATATCCAAAGCAAGCAAATGGAAAGACTTCTCCGCCAAACACGCCTTACCTGATAGCATAGACTGATACGAGGTAACCATCTTACCGCCATCACGCGGTAACATAGTCATAACCGTATAGAGCGAGAGAAAAAAAAGGAAATGTACTGTTTAAGAAAAACAACGAAAGATTGAGTGAGAGGATTGAACTGTCTGTAAACCCCTCTTATGCTGTATGCCTTTGTTAACTCTATATTCTTAATGAGGCTATCACTCAATGACCGCACTTTAACACTCATCTCATCGAAAAGGTCCAGGGGTTTGGAGATAACCATTTTTTCGATCATTTGCACTGGATTGGACGGAATTTACTACCGTTCGCTACGGATGTGTTTTGTAACCAATCGTTTGGTATCTTATGACTGTTCCTTGAATAGATCAAGCAGAGTGAGGTCACTCGGTCCCATCGTTTTACTGACCTAGGTTATACCATTACGGGATGAGACAGGGGATGCCAATCTTGCTATTAGTTTATAAAGGCTCTCGTTGAATACTTTCATCAATCACCGTAATAGCTGCAAAAGTTGAAAGGGGTCGACAAGTTCACCATTCACTTTGATTGATAAGCATGATCATTCACAACGTCAATTGTGAAATCGACCCAGCACCGAAGCATCTACACTAAAGACAGAATTGGGCGCATCGAAACGAAACACACACGACTGATCATGTGTGAAAGATATCGATAAGCGCGATGAAAGGTAATTGCGTTATGTTACCAAGACTCTGTGTCATAGTCGTTAAAACATAGACTTTCAATAATCGAAATTAATTCATAATCAGGACCAATAGATCCTAACAATAATCCAGCGATTACATGGGCATAGTCTACATTAGATATACCCTCCTCAGAGTCAAACTTATCCCAGCTGTCCTCATAGGGGAAGACTCCCTTACGCAACAGCAACCGCCACTTCATCTGGTCTGGTTCATATTCCGCCGTCACAGCAAAGGCATCTGGGTTGTTAGCAGACACCAGCTTATCAAGAGAGGCCAGGAGGAACTGCGAGCTGTCAATGAAGCGCAACTGTCAACGCGACAAGGAAATATATTTCTCAATGTTGTTGGGGATACAGTTGATGCCCCCCCCCCACTGTGCTTATACCCTGCATCAAGAGATGGGAGTCATAGCCCCGCAGGTTATTGAACACCACAGGAATGGGTGTTGTCATGGGACTTAGCCGAATTTTCAGGTTGCACACGTTATGGGCCGGCCCTCTGTAAAAGCCTGTTATATGGCAGTGATCACAGCCCTGTTTTTTCTTGCACACATGACAGTGGGTTGCAGCCTTATGTGCCCTTCTATCCTCCAGAGTAATCCGCATAGGGACAGGCTTGGAAAGAACTGCTTTTATCTTTTGCTCCTCCTGCTGCAGAGCCTGTAAGAACTTCTCCACAGCATCGCTTCCTCTGTACACCACAGGGGGTTCGGTCTTACCGTCACAACGAACAACCACATAGCCGTAGCCGCATCACTGTGAGTGCCTCAAAGTCAGCATAGATGACGTAGGGTGCAGCAACCTGCTTAGGCCAGTTCTGGAAGGCATATCCACTCACACAACAGTTTGCCCTATACCCATGCACTCAGATTTATGCGCCAGGAGCAGACCCTCTGTGATATATCCATGCAGACATAGCTCACAGAAGAACTTGCGCTCTTTATCTTTGGTCTGCTCATACAGCAAGCGATTCAGGTCTTTGATTTGCATGTAATGAAACATGCCGTTCTTCTCAATCAGCAGGAGGTTTATACGAGTATCAGAGTGCTTACTGATGCGGTGTACAATAGTAGTCTTAAAAATCCCAGCCAAAAACATTCCAGGCTAGGTTAGTATGCTTTTCTATTTTCTCAACATGCGACACTGGTGCAAGATATTCCACACCTGCACCCTGCAGCAGATCCAAGAGCCACTGAATGTAATATTTAGATGGTAGCTGTGGGTTTCTTGGCAACCGGGTGCAGAGCAGCTACAATAGCCCATAGAATGAAGAAGTCATTCCCGTCCTTTATGTTTATGATGGCCAGCGCAGCCGGAAGTCGCAGGTAGGAGCCACCCTGCAACGGTTGTTAGTTGGCAATATCAATCCACAGAGTTGTGACCGCCTCAAACTCCCAGCCAGAACCTTGGCTGATCCACTTCTCTAACCGCTCTTGGATATTAACAACACTCTGGTCCAGCGCAACGTTCAGGTCTTCCAAGGAGAGAACCACCTGCTGCTTATTACGCAACACAGGCTCAACATTCTCAGTGCTGTCATCATCGGCGTGCTTGGAGAGTCGTACCTTAATGGCAAACTGATATTTGATTCCACCTAGCTCTTCCAGCTCACCAGTCAAAACTTTATGCATCTTCCAACGCATGCCCTTAAAGATCATCATAAGGTCCGAGCCAAGAGGGTACGACTCAGGAACATTCATCACCCGTCCACGCAAATAGTTTTTAACAGACCACTTCTTTTTAAACTGAAGACGCGCGGTGGGGACTGGGTAGCGGGGACTGGTCTGCGTGGAGCAGGGACTGGTCTGCGTGGGGCAGCAGTGGGGACAGGGGTGCGAGCAACCCCGGCCCTTAGTCTAGCCAATATCTTCTTGTATGTACGGTCATATTCATTAGGCACTTGGAGTGCTTGGAGTGTAATCTTAGAGTGTGGATAAGGAGGCTTAAAACCGTGAATTGAAACATAATCGTTTCGGGCTTTACCTGCTTGCTGATTATGAGTCATGTTTACTATTCAGTTCCATCAGTCTGAAAGGTAATTTGTTGATACACAAAAGACAGCGACTATAAAGCGAGCGGAATTTGCCTTTTCTAGCAGCACCACAACTTTTCTATTCAGTGGCGTCGGCTGGCGAGTCAGTGTCCCCAGCTATAGACTTGTGATGCAATTTTTTGGGCAAGACGAACACAACTGTGGTTGACTTTATCGAACACACAATCCATGCACAATCCTACCTTATTATTTTTTATAGCCTTCTGACAACCCGTACAAAGACGATTAAAGACACCAATTTTTCATCTTATATCTGTGTAATCCACAAAACCCTTTCTCTTGGGAACAGGGCCTGTTACAGGGGTCTTTCTTCCGGAGTAATGTCTATGGGTACTTGTTGTCATATACTACCATTGTTATATATAAAGATCTCTATAAGTCTAATTGGTTATACCGTCTGGCGGCAACTTGGTATCAGAAGGCACCACAAACAACTCCTCCTTTACAAAGCCACGTTCTACTATAGGCTGATCTCGATGGATATTCACACGGCCACGCCTGACTGATACTCCATGTTTTACTAACAGCTGATTTGCTGCACCCATAAGCTTCGGTCCGGGGTCGACCTGAAGTAGTCTGGGCCACCCTATCGGTCCTCACTTGTATATCCTCTCCAGTGCACCTGCGACCTCATTAAGGCCCGGTCACACCGCAAGAACTTTGCTGGAGTGTTCCTGGAGCGGTGAAAAAAATTCATCACCGCTCATTACCGTTCACCAGAAGTTGGCTCCCGTTAACGCCATATACGCTCGGCCACCGCTTATGGTCCCTCCTACTCTCCGAAAGTTTTGAGCTGCACAAAATAGTGCGAGCAGTGAGGAGCGGGCAACTTTCTGCTCCGGCAAAGTTCACCACCGATCCTACAAGGCCCAGTCAAAGTTTGGCACCGCTTGACGCAAGTTCGTGGACGCTTGGGTCCGATAGGCCAACGCAGAAATCTTGAACCCTGGACCACCGCTGCTTCGCCAGCTTTGCCCAGGCGGTGATTAAACGTTGCACAAACTTTGGTGGAGCAGTTGTAAGCGTTTTTCGAGTGGACACGGGATTGCTGGAACGGTGTCGTTTGTTGAAGCAGTGATCCATTGCGGGATAAACTTTGGTTTGGCGTTGGTATGGAGGTGTTGGAGCGGGACCAGAATTTGGCTATAAATACGGGGAGAAATGGACCAGGAGCCTATTTGGAATCGAGCTGCTGTTGAGTGCAGACCTCATATACATCACATTTGCTCAAAGTTACAGTAAAACTGTACTACCATGGATGCTGAGAGACTTGCTATGATTGGTGCACTAGTCCAGCAACAGAATCAGAACCTCCTCAGATTGCAACAAGCTGTTGACAGAAGGAGAAGAGAGCGAAGACGGAGAGACAGAGTTGTGTGGGTCAGACAGTAGATACTGAGAAGGCCTGAACATGGACTGTATGACAAGCTGATGGTGGAGCTGAGGAATGAGGATCCACGAGCCTTCCAGCACTTCATGAGGATGCCAGCAGCCATGTTTGATGAAGATGAACAGAGGCTGACCCCCAGATTGACCAAACAAGACACAAATTACCGAGCAAGCTTGGAACCTGGTCTCAAAGTGGCAATCACCCTACGGCACCTGGCCTCTGGTACAGAAACATGCAATACGCCTGGCGGGTTCCCCACAACACCATCAGTGTGGTAGTCAGAGAAGTGGTAAAGGCCATCATTGAGGAGTACACAGATGAACAAGGATGGAGAGACCTGGCTGACCAATGGTACCAGAGATGGAACTTTCCCCACACAGTTGGTGCCATTGATGGCAAGCACGTGGCCTGTAAAGCTCCTCGTAACTCTGGCTCAGAATTCTACAACTACAAAGGATTTTACAGCGTGATCCTGTTTGCCATGGTGGATGCTGACTACAAGTTCACCTACATTGACCTATCAGGCAATGGCTCATCCTCAGATGCTAAGATCTACAATAAAAGTGATCTCCATCGTGGGCTGGACCAGAACAGGATTCATGCCTTTCCCCAGCCAGACCCCTACCCAATGACAATCAGGATGTGCCTTACTTCATCATCGGGGATGACGCCTTCTTACTGCGGACCTACCTCATGAAGCCGTACAGCGCCAGAAACCTCTTCAACTATCGGCTGTACAGGGCAAGACGGGTCGTGGGGAACGCCTTCGGCATCCTGGCCAACAGGTTCCAGATTCTGCTCACCACCATGCAACATCACCATGAAACTGTCAGAACCATCGTGGAAGCTTGCTGCTTCCTCCACCACCTGATGCGCACCCGCTTCCCAGTGCTCCAGAACAGACTTGTGGACCGTGCAAAACCAGATGGGAAACTGCAGCCTGGGGCATAGAGATTACTTTGTTGTAAATGTTATTTGACATTGTTACGAAGGACACAGCATATCGTTGTGCAAGGCCCCAACACAGCATCACTCAAGCGTTAATGGGGCCCCAGTATTGGAAATGCAATGAACAAACTGTGCTTGTGTTTGTTTGAAATGTTATGATAGATTATTAAAGAAACTTGCGATACGATTCATTCTTGATGTCATACTACATTTATAAAAGCACTTTCGATTTAAAACATGTCTTTTGTTAAAGTTTGAAGTTCCAGTAAAGGTCTTTAATCTTGTTGTTGTTGTATTTTCAAAATATTTATTCAGGATAAATACATGTATCAGCACAATGGCTGTTTTACATCATGGTCCTGAAAAGGACAAAATAATACAGTAGCAACAATACAAATATAAGATACAAACACAAGTAGATAAGAATAATAAAAATGCTGTTTATTAATGCTCAAAGCTTTTGAGACCACCCAAACACAAATGCACATGCAAACAATAAACAGCAAACATCAGAACAGCTGGTCAGCTCTTTCCTTAAACAAAAATCACATGAAATGTCTGAGCAGTCCCTTCAACACATCACGAGCAGTCTCAAGCCTCCTCGGTGGTGGTCCTCATCTCTGCAAGTACATCAGCAGTCCCTTGAGTTGAGGTGGTGATTGGTATGGGTGGAGCGTTCATCTCCTGCCTCTGGAGGTCCTGGAGAATCCCCCATTCGGCGCTCATGTTGGTGTGGTTAATGGAGGTTCTGCATGTCTGACAACATGAGTCCTTCGTTGGAGCTCCTTGGGGTGGAGGATGGCTGGCTAACTCTGGGTGTCTGCAATTGCTGGAAGTGCTGATTCTGATGCTCAGGCTGAGACTGTTGCTGGAAGTGGAGAGGCTGCTGTTGGAAGCCGTGATGCTGAGGCTGGGGCTGGAAGTAATACGGCTGCTGCCGCTGGGAGAAGGTGAGTGTGGGTAAAAGTGCAGATGCTGGACGTGGTGGAGCTGGAGGAAGGGGATGGGGGATGGGTCGCTGAATCTCGTGGAGGATGGCCGTCATCCTCTCCACTGTGAGCTGGAACTGGGCCTCAGGTAGTCGTTGGAGAGACTGAGACATGTACGTGATGAAGGGCAGCCTTGCATGGTTGATCTCCTGGGCTTGGACCAGTCTCTCCATGAGGGCGTTGGTGGCTTTCATACAATCCCTCATCTCCAGCATCGCAGGGGAGTCTTCAGGCTCGGCGCGGGTGGCGGCACGGCGTGGTGTGGTGGTGGTGAGGAGGGAACTGATGAGGGGGTGCCCTGGGACCTCGTGACTACCGCTTGAGTTTCAATGAGCGAGAGGGAGCCCTCGTCCTCTTCCTGTTCCTCGACGTCGTGGGAAGGCTGGCGAGAGGCGCTGGCCGAGGGCGAGGGCTGGGCTGCTGGAGGCTGTCTGGCTACAGGTTCCTGTGTGAGGAGTATGCTTCTAAGTGGCTGACCTTTCCTGGGCTTCACCTCCTTGTGCATGAAGGCGCAGTTTCTCTGGATGAACAGTTCTCTGTCCGTCTTCTTGGATAGAAGCTTAGCGTAGAGGTCCCGGACTGACTGACACCATGTCCTGAGAGCTTCGGCTCCCTCCTCAATGTCCAGCTCTCTTGTCTTCCTGGTCCAAAGCTCCGTCTTCTTCTTTGTATCCTTGTAGTCGGTGGCTCCCTTCCTCCACAAAAGTTCGTGCTCCCAGACCCACTCGATGAGTTGCTCCTGAATGTCATTGTCGAGCAGGAGGGCCTTGCGGCAAGACTTCTTCTGAGGCTGACGCTGTTCATCGTCCCTCTCCAAGTGTGGGTGCTGAGAGTTAGAGTCTGAAAAATATAACAATTGAATAAAAATAATAAATGTATAAATGAAACATATATTATTTAGATCAATTTGTATTGATTGAGGTAGCTCCTCATCGTCAGGCTGGTCCTGTGTCAGGGCCTTCTCGGGCTCGTCATGAGAGTCTGCAAAATATAACAAATGAATAATAAATGAGCAATGTCAATGTGAAAGAAAGATAATGGTAATTATTATTATTATTATTTATTATTATTATTATTTTTAAATTTCATGCATTTTCATTGGTGATTACCTTCATCAGCAGCCGCCACTGCCTGGGCTGTGGTAGCAGTGGCTGTGGCTGTGTTAGCAGTGGCTGTGCTAGCAGTGGCTTCTGGTGTGGCCTGACGGGTCTCTGCAAAATATAACAATGGAATAATAAATTAAAAATGTTGAAGTAAAAAACATAACAGTATTTTTTCACAGTTGTTAAATATTTCTTGACACCAGTGGGCCACATATATTTACCTGACTCCATTGGTTCAGCTGCCTGCTCAGTAATGATATTTTTGGAGGCTGTTGCCTTTCCCTCTCCAGCCTTCCTCTTCCTTTGTCCACGTGGCATGATGAACTTCAACTATCGACTTCTATCAAAAATTTATCAGAACTCCTATCAAAGTGATCCGTTCAGCTACGCAGTGAAAAGCGGTATGCCGCTAAACCAACCTTAAACCCCCGAGCCAACGCCCGCATGTGCAGAACGCCGCTCTATCAACGCTCGCGTCGCCGCTTAACCAACGCTAGCAACGCCGGCTTCAGCGGTGCACCGCTAAGGCAACACCCGTGTTTTCGATTTTTTCCCATTTTGTGCGCGGTGACGAGCGTTATAGAAATTCGGTCCCCTCTCCCTATCGTTCAAGGAACGATCCAACAAAGTTCGGGCGGTGTGACCGGGCCTTAAACCTCTTTCGTAGTCAATGGCTCAGCCGCTTTGTAACACGAGGCCACATCAACCACTGTTAGGGCATACTTGTAAGACCGGCACTTCACAATGTCATGAGGAAGAAATAAGAGATCGGCTTGGTAACCTCATTAGGGACCGGGAAATCAAACTTTGGCTTGGGAATGAGTTTTGGCACTGGCAGGTAGATTTGCCATATAGCTTGCTTTGTTAGCCACCCCCTGGCAACTTCCTCAGAAACCCTCGCTTCTGTTGCAAGCTTCTTGATAGCTGTTATGCCTTTCCAGTAGCCCTAAAGACTGTAGCATATCTTCTGCATGCGAAGATCCATACAAATTAAACGTCCGAGTCTCCATGTGACCTACTTGGCAAGCCTGTATGTAACCAGCCGAGTCGCAGCCATACCCAGTATATTGAAAGCCGCCTAACGCCCTTATTGACCATCTGAGGGCTCTTAAAAGTCTCAAAGCTGCCGCTCAGAGCCCAACGGGTCGACGGTTTTATTCGTGATCAGGGAGTACTCACGCATTGTCTTATCCACATCCCAAAATGCATGCTCGGCATGTCCCTGGCGGCGCAGTTCCTCATTGATGTAGTCTAAACGCTCAGTTCTCTTCTTGGCCTATGCTGCCTGAGCAGATTGAAGCTGCTCGATTGCCATATCATGGTGTTTACGTTCCGAGTATACTTGACTGTCTCGTAATTTAGAGAATAAAAAGTTGCTCCCAGAGAATGCAAGGGCGTTAACAAGAGCACCTCCAACAATAAGCACAATTGTGTCCATTACTTCAGTATATTAACTGGTAAAATTCCTTGTTTAATTACCATATCATTTTTGGCATAGCTAGTGATACATCGGCAACAGCCATAGCCAGGTCGCGTAGGGTGAAATCATGACGTGGCACCCCAACACCCAGAGCCATCTTAGCAAGCTTGGCATAACCTATTGAAATCCAGGAAACAACTGCACCGTGGTACAGCGCGTTGACGAGCTTTTCCCGTCTGTAATTGGTGTTGTCATCTTATTCCATATAAAAAAGATCCTCTAAATGAGTGTCCAGAAGCTTTTGTACCACAACCTGTTTAGGGTGTGAGGCTACCATCTGGTGCCTGTAGCAATACAATGCTAGTCCAAACACCCCAACGCCGCCGACAACCCAAGGTACAGCCTATATTTGCCACGCCCACCTTTCCGGAGGCTTGATTGTTGATATTGGTTCGACAGCTTCGACTCTAGCATCTGTAAGCGCGGCTTTAGCCTCTCGGAGCTCTCTCAGAAGCTTATTTTGATTGGCTTTTCGAGCTGCAGCACCCTCTCGTCATGCCGCAACCCTTTTAGCGTTTTTTGTAGTGGTCACTGACGTTATCTCCCCTGGTGTTGTCTCTCCTTGATTCGTGTTCGTTTCTTCCATGTTTACTTACTATATTTATTTGTCCAATTGACAGCTCTTAGTAAGCACCCGTTATAGCGGAGTTAAGCACATGCTATTGCAGAGTTAAACACATACTATAGCAAGGAAGTGGTGTCTTCCTCACTACCGGCTCCTGTCGATTCGGTGTTTGTTTTTCCGAATTGACAGTGCTTAATTGTTGTGAAAGCCACGGTTAATGGAGCTAAAAACATACCATAGCGATGATAAAGCTCACAAGTGAGAGCCACGCATGCCCTGGGCATAGAGTTGGTTAGGGATGCCCTCAATGGTCACCTCAACTTTTGTAATCTTTGGGTTGTAGAACGACTCTGTCTTCTTGGTGAATGAGGCACCTTGGGGGTCTTCAAAAAGCAGTAGTATGCCCTTCATGCTGCGAGAAGGCACCATTAGGTTGAGGTTCCACAGTGTATCTCTTTTATTGTATACAAGCTTCTTGTGACGAAGTACACGGTCATACAGAATCGAGAGCCGACCTGTGTACTGGGTGCATATCATGCGGGCCAACTCTGTTTGAGTAACCATGTCATACTCCAGCGAGATGCCATCAATTTTGTAGCTGGCAGCGGTGTCGCCTGTTGCGTGAATCACGGTTGTAGTCATTGAACGTGAGCTCGTATTCCTGTCTGTCATTTAGCACGCTCTGGTAGAATAGCATGTGACTCTCGAGGAGTTCAAAGTCAAGCCCAACATAGAACCTATTACCATACACATCGGCTACGGCCTTGTCTCCTGCCCCCACTCGTATCTTAGTTGTGTCATCTGATAGGTCAATGCCTTGGTACTGGAGGCCCTGTCTCTCCTGTGCAGCCCGCCACAAGTCGTTGTAATAGTGGTACACATCGCTGTCATCAATAGACATGACCTCATTGCCAGAAATCTTGATTATCAATTTCTTAACCACGGCGCGACACAGGTTTTGTACAACGCATCTGTTAACATCAGTCGAAGTCAGCGTGATTGTTAGAGCCAGCCATGCTTGTCCCTGGAACAATGACGTCGTCTGCGCCTAGATTAGGGTAACGAACCAGCAGTTGTTGGTTCTGGTCAATTGTGCTTGGATTGTTTGTAACGACTACAGACTGTTGCACGCCCTTAACCTCAAGCGGTTCGCGTATCGGGCTGTGTGGGTTTAGTTTGCTTCCGTAAGTACTAGTCATGTTGAATGTTTAATAACAATTATATCTTTAACACACAGCCATGGAGTTTGATAACCCAGCATTTGACGACCCAGAGGAGGAGGGGCTATGGGAGGGGAATGGAATGAGACTAGCTTTTAATGATGAGGAGACTCTCCCAGAGGCCACTCACCCACCTGTTACAGAAGGGGACATTGGGATGGATCGGTCTATACCACAGGACGGCCGACTCGTTATAGGCGCTGTCAATGATTATTACGATGCAATAGCTGAAAAAGGCCACACATCCGACCTCGGTCGTGATTATACAAAGTTTAAACTTGTGAGAGGACAGTTACGTTTGAAGGACTACCCTGACTTAATTATTATAAATTCTCTTACTAAAGACCCGCTTTCACTTCAAACAAAAACTAGTAAAGGTGGGGGGACTAAGGCCGTCCGTGATGGTTTGGGGTTCACTTGGTGATCCCAAAAAGCGGTGTCAAGAAAGGAAGCAAAAGCCCTCCGAGGCATTGACCAAGCAGCTGCTAAAGCCGCAGATAATTTAGAAATGAGCGGCTCTGAAGCCGTGACAGGGCAAGGTGGTGTGGAAGAAACAAGCTTCCTAGAGGACGTTCATAACACCATCCAAGACCTAGGTACACAAACAGAAACGAACTACCACTCAGAAAGCTTATTGGGCTTGACAAAGCTATGCAGAATCGAGGGGTGAGCTGGTCAATGACCTAGCTAAGATATCTGAGATAGAAAGGGATATGGACGGGCGGAAAGCTAAAATGGCAAGCCTGGAGGAGGAAGGGAGGGGTGATAATCGAGCATGGAAATTCCAAGCAATTGAGCTTGAAGTGCTTAAGGATCAGCAGAGTGCTCGTGTTGAGGCTGCCTCTGTAAACCATGAACGTCTGCGAACCCAAATTAACCGCATCAGGGAAATCATCAACAGACTTCTTAACGAGGACACAACGCTAGCTGAACGTGTACGTACCCTGTTCCGGGAGCAGGGCATAACAATCGCCTCCATCCTCAATGCGATTGGATTGGCAATCTCGACCCTGGTAGTTGCTTTGACGAGTGGAGGGAGCATTAGTGCAACCCCAGCACCAACACCGACGCCAGCTGATAAACCCGGGTGAAAGGAATGTATTAAAAAACAGCAAACTTCCTGAAGGGCCTGGCCGGTAAGGCAGCCGCTGCCCTTTCAGGAATCATTGGCTCCATCGTATCATGGCTGCTTAAGTCAGCTGCAAATGTGGCTGGTTGGATGGCAGAACATGTATGGGCCGCAGTTGTGGCGGTGGGGGGAGTTATCCTCCAGATACTCCGTGACTTACTACGTAGCAAATCAAAGCACAGTTAAGCCTATAGTTATTCCGCTTACAATAAAAGCAGTTTTCTCATCCTCGTGCACCCCACGCATACCGGTCTCGGCCACGCAGACAGCGACCGGCCCTGAATAGGGGACTCCCATATCTGTATCTGGCGGAGGGTCAAAGCTTCCTCTATCTGGATCCACCGGAACCGAGTTGATATCAGTATTGTTGTACCAATCAACGTTTCCAATGGCGAGGCTCATATCCGACGGAGCCATATAAAGGCCCGTTCCAAACACATAATCAACCTTTGAGGAAGCACTCTTGAGGACGTTCTGAAACCGTCGGATGGATTACGGAATGTCCACTGGGGAGTTGATGGCATCCTCAACGTTGGCCTGAAATTGCTTTTGAGCATCAAAGGACTTGCCAACACCTAGTATCTCTGAGCGGGTCTGCGCCTGAGCACTAAGAATGGCCCAGACATAGGTCCTAATGCTGTCGTTGATCCGTGTGACACCTGGGGCGGTGAACCCCGCTGATTTTTCCAGGATGTAAGTACTCCAGGCGGTGTTTGCTCCATCTTGGTCTTGCTTTATAAAATCAATATGTAGCTTGCCGCCTTGAAAAACAAAGCCGTTGGTTGATTTCTCAACGGTTTGACTAACGGATTCGCACAGGTGGGTGTTTCCAGAATGAGTGATCACCCGTACCTTGCGTGTTTCAGGGTCGGTGAAGTAGACCCGCCCTAGGGCCTGGTTACCGCCTTTTCTCCTCCAGTCGCTGTTTTTGTCAACCCCAAACTAGTGGCAGGGCCAGTGGTAGATTCTCTTGTCAAAGGTGTTGTTGGTGGCTGACCATGTGGCGTCATCTTGCAGAGCTATTCTCATTTCGTCTAACAGTCTCCGGATGGTGTAGTAGACGTTGAACCTGTAAAGGTTACTTAGTGCTGGGGAGTCAGATCTGAGGTGGTCCAGGGCAGAAACTCCGCAGCCACTGGTTGCGCACCATACAGCAAAGTTTACTTAGTTCTGCCAGTATTGCATTTGGTTGGTTCTCCAGTCAACTTCAAGGCTGCTGTCGCTAATATTTGGCACCAAGTATTTATCGAACAGGTTGGAGAACTCTACACCAAACGCATCTGTGATATTACTGATTTTACCTGGATGAGATGTGTCAGATCCTTGCGGGCAATATGGGATACGTATACCGGCCCATTTTTGTTCGTTTTATTCGTATTGAAACTAAACGCTTGCTTATTCATAGTGCTATGTATCACACTCTGTCAAATGTTCAAAGCGGCGACGCTGTGTCCCTGCAAAACGCTATTGACAATAGTGCAGGTGATCTATACGTAGGTCTAAGGTCAACCACGTATACTCTAGGCTGGTATAACATTAAATCAGCTATGCCCATCACAAAGGGGGAAATTTTTGCAGGAAAAGAATGTGTCGTTTTGCCCCTGGCCTCTGGAACTTCAAACTTGTCCAGGATGTATTTACAGCTCTAGATCTTACTTTGGAGGATAATGCTGCAGATTGGACTACTGCCCTCTCAATTCCTGATGATTGGGCTTTACACTGTGACGACGGTGTTTTGAAAATATTGGGTCTTAATACCTGTCTGGGTGGAGGATAGATTCCTTCAGGTCTTCACAAAAGCGACCGGCCTGTGAACTTAAGCATCTTTAACCCACTTCATGTCCATCTCGATCGAGTCAGTACCACGCACAACATGCTTGATGGTGTGCCCACTACGCTTCTTGAAGTTGTGGGTTGTGGGGGCCGCTCTTTCGTTGATATCATAACCACACACATTGCTAATCCTGTTGTCAAAACATGTTACAGTCAGAGCTGTGAATGAGTTGAAGGTTTGGATAAGGGATAATAAGGGACGTATATTGAACAATCACGACTTTCCTATTGGTGTTGTTCTTCAATTAACAAGATGTCAATAAAAGCGAGTATTTATGGAGCTCAATGGAAACGGATCAGGGCGCTGACCTCTCGGAATATGCCACAAAGACCTATGTAGACTCACAATAAATTGATAAAAGTGGGGGTACTATGACTGGAACCTTGATAATAAAATCGTTCAGTTGGGAGACCCAATATCGCCTAAATATGCTGCTAATAAAAAGTATGTTGATGAGAGACACAGACAGCATCGCAGGGACCTGAGAGAACACATAAACTCCCAAACAAAACCCCTAAATACTATATGGGCAGAAGCAAGTGGTGCTCTTCGCAGAGGATATGAGTGGTCATTTGGCCATGGGGTCGAGACTTCAATATAGATATTGCGCCCTGCCTCTGGGGTCAGACTTTTGAGGAGGTTGCAGTTGCGGTATTGGAAAAGGTGTACGACACCAAGGTTTACAGAAGCAATATCTTAATTCAGGGCAGCGCAACGGCCTACACTCCATATGGTTTTTGTGTGCTACCTATTCGGCGGCGGCATTGGGTGATCGGGGGTTGAGTGGATGCTGTCTGTCTGGGGCATCCTCGGAGTCTCGGAAGGATAATTCCGAATATGTATAAGCTTCAGGTTCTGTTGGGGCTGCACATTAGTCTGGTTGCAACCATCGGGGTGTTTGTCGATTGCGTTTTCAGGTTGTGCTCTTTTGAGGACCTGGGAAGGGCTGAGGTGTATAACCAGGTGTATCACAAGGATTGGAAGAAGTATAAGGAGACTGTCTTAGGAGTGGGCGTGGGTGGAGGGGCTTGTAGACGGGAGGTTTAATAATTGCCTGGGCTTGGAATAGGAGCATCACGGTCCTTGGCTGGGGAGACCAAGTGGGACTACGGAGAGGCCGACGGGGGCTTTCTACTGTTGGATGCTCTTTACAATGAAATTGATAACTGCTCACCCCGATCCAAACTTATGCCCAGTTTATACAGGACCTCGACCCCGTAAAAAATGGAACTTACAGCGACGGTCGCAGATATTTCTCACTCGATGACCTCTATGGTGACTAACTACTGGTGTGACCCTGGACCATATTGGGCTGGAAGGGCTGGTTGACAACAACATACAGTATGGAAGGGGGAGGTGCGAGCGGTTCGCTGGCTCATTTGCGACCATTTTGAAACTGTGCTCGTACCCCTCGTACCTCCTCTATACTACACGTTGGTATGAGGGTCATATCATCTGCATACCTTATGTAGCTCCTTCGTACTCCTCCAATTTTCTCACCCCAGTCCCTTCCTTCTAAGACTTGCCTCATTATATCTTCTGCATACAGATTGTACAGGGTTGGTGACAAGATACAACCTTGCCGTACACCTACACCGATCTTGAACCATTCAGATGGCAGACAGATCGTTCTTACAGCTGACTCCAGGTCATTGTACAATCTGCTCATGAGATTTATCAGATGTTCCGGGAAACCCATCGCTGTCAGGATGTTCTATAGCTGGAAAAGGCTGACCCAGTCAAAAGTCTTTGAGTAGTCTATGAAACACATGTAGAGTGGGGTGTTATGGGCCTTGCTCTTCTCTACGATCAGTCGGATGTTAACGATGTGCTCTCTTACAAAACCAGCCTTTTTTTCTGAAATCTCGGATGAGTACTATGCCTTGACCCTGTTGACGATTATTTTGAGCAGTATCTTACTGGTATGTACTATGAGGTTGATGGTCCTGTAGTTGCTAAACTCCTTTGTGTTGCCTTTCTTATGCAATGTCACAAACACTGTGCGGCACCATTACTTTGGCCATTTCAGATCCATCCAGATTCTCTTGCATAGCTTCCGCGGTATATCTATACCCTCCTAACCCGATGCAGTCCACAGTTCTGCTGGTATCTCATCCGTTCGTGGTGATTTTCCATTTGCCATTTGTTTCAGTGAACACTCGACTTCCTCTCTCATTGGTGGTGGCTCTCTCGTTGCTGTAATATGACATATTGGTCCAGCTGATCTTTCTCATACAGTTTTTTCGCAATATTGAGCCCATCTCTTCTTGATGTTTTCTTCCTCAGTCAGTTTATGTCCATCGCTGTCATTAATGACATCTGCCAGAGCAGACCACTTGCCAGTAATTTATTTTACCAATCTGAACACCTGCTTTGCGTTGTTGCTGACATGTTCTATCTGTAAGCACTTTTCTTCCCGATAAGTTCTCTTGTCCTCATTCACTTGCTTGTTGAAGTCATGGTTTAGCTTTCGCCATTCCTGATCATCTCCTACAATCTTTGTCAATCCTCTCTGTTCCGCAATCTCTACAGCTGTGGCAGACATCCCGGGCTGTTTCTGCCTTTTCCTAGTTAGTAGATGGGATTTTGCAGCTGTGGTTATGACGTATTTCATCTCGAAGTTCATTAGGAGTGCATTCAGTCTCGTCCTTAAGTAGGAGAGGGGTGAACTTGTTGTGGGCTTCCACATTGAACTGCTCTGGGATGCTAGACATGTCATAGAGGATTGAAGCTGTATGGCGTTGCTTCTTTTTTTAGTTTCAGTAGCAGGTCACCAAATGATGCCACAGTCTGCTCCTGGTCGTGTCTTTACGTTGAGAATGCTAGATCTCCCTCATTTCTTGATCATGATGTAAAACACACATTCCATAAAATATCTACATAACAGTAGCCATCACATGATCTACAGTACGCCATCCATCTCAAGTTATTTGAAATTCGCTATCACATATATATGACACTGCTGTCCGGTCCACTACATGACGTTTATAATTATCGCACAAATGCCCATGTCCATCATCCAAAACCTATTGATAAGTGCAACTAATATATTAGCATTCCGCTGATGGAAATAACCTATGTATGAACTAGCACGTTCCAGCTATGTTGGCATGTTGCATGACAGTGTGTATAGATATCCAGTGATCGTTTCTACGCAGGCCTGGCAACATGATTACTGAAATAGTATAAATTATATAACCGATCAATTTACAGAATAGTCGCATGCTTTGACGTAAGCCACCAATGCCACCCCATTGACCTGCAACGACGCAAATTACCACAATTTGCCAAACACTCAAGAGTATTGATATGCTGTTTTGTGAGATAGGGTCAATTTAGTTCGAGCATTCCTGGGTAACGGTGTGGGGGCGCCTTAGCATCCACATCTTTAAGAGCTAATAATATCAAGACAATAGTACCAACATTATTAGATGGTGCCATTCTTACAACATCACAGCGCTGTATACTTCAGAGTGAATGCCGCGTGAAAAACACAAGACGTAAAATGATTCATAGTGTCATCCCTAAAGATAAAACCATATTCTCATTTATAACAGCGCAAAGGCTATCATGCGAATTATTATGGGTTGACAGGTCAGTGGAAACCAGTTAAATTTCGACGGGCTTGGGTAACCAAGCACTGTAAAACGATTTATCCAATCCTTTGATTTGGGTAAAGTGCTCTATTGCTAGAAGATATTGTAGCCATCTACGCTCGTCATCAAATGTTGCCACCCAACACTATGCATCGTACGGCAAAGCTGGCGTATGCAACGTTCATTAAAAGGTATTTTACTTAAATTTCAGCCCAACATAAGTCAATCTCTATGACTCACATAACACATCAATTAAGTCGCCCACAATCATCATATACATATGGTCATCAATGGGCCTTTATTTGGAGCACCCCATGCATAAGCGACTAACGGCACGTGTAATTCAGTAATGATTAAGATTATGTTTAAAGCTTAACTTAGTTCTTACCTGATTCATTTTAACTAGATTCCGGTTTTTTTTTGTGATGGAAGCGGCAGCATTTAGCTTTATGAGTGATGCAATCCTATTTTTAACCCTTCGAGCTATTCACTGCTGGGAGAGATTTGAAAAGCTGCCTGGAGGCAAATTATAACAGTAATTAATGCTACCATGCAGGCTCAGTAATCTGACATGCTGCTTCACCGGCGAAGTAGCTCGCTGGCATCGGATAAGTCCGCGATGCATTAATACAATACTCGTTCTTGACGCAGTTTTAAGGATTGTTAATGATAATAATAACAAATTAATAGCAGCAGTGAAGGAACAACATATAGAGGTAGCGCTTGTACGGGATTCTCAAAGGCATTATCATTACGAAGCTATAACGTTGACCAATGACAAAACGTGTTACAAGCATTGCACAAAGAGAGCAATAGGTCGCTCATTTACGTCCTATCAAGATTGGTATTAGATTAAAAGCTATAGGTTCTCACGATTGGTAAAGTAAAGCTCAAATCATCGTCTATAGATGCTATCATATTATATTTGGCTAGTAACTGAACCAGCCATGCGGTTTTAAAGCATATGTAGTACAAGATTTCACACATTCACCTGAGACAGAGGAAGGGGAAGGCTTATATAGAGAGAGAACATAGATGATATGGAAGAGAGAGAAATATGATAAATAGATTATGAAATGTATATATATAGATATATAATTTACATAGTGGACGACCCTTTTATATATATATATATAGATGAGGAGATCGAGATATAAATATACTATATAGATATATAGAGATTATAAAGTATCGATAATTTAGATATATATAGGATATATATATATATATATATATATATATAGCTTGTTTCTGGATGGTATATGTTTATATGAAAAATTAGTATTTTTGTTTTATTTCAAATTTCTTCACCGAAAACAAATATTATGTTTCTAATCCATGAATGAAAATGATTTAAAAATTTCAGTATTCCGCAAATATTCGAAAATATACCAGGGGTTAATTTATACATATAAATTAGTGTCTTCACCCCGTGCGTGGACGTTTCGATTATACACCAAAAAGAAGTGATTTTTATTCTCATTAAACTATTTTATTGCATCAATTAAATGTGCCGAATAAATAAATGATAATTAATGATAGCATAAACGTACTATAAAAATGTTGTCCACGAAAGGTTGGAGTTTAGGAAGGGTTGTAATCGCCAATAAAGTATAAATATAATAGTATTAGAGAGATAGAGAGAGAAGATAGGAGAGAGGAGATTGAATAGAGGGAGTAGATAAAGAGATATTAGATAGAGCGATAGCAGAGAGAGAGAGATAGAGAGGATTTAGAGATAAATAGATATAGGATGTAGATAAGATAGAGAGATATCATTTTCTATATACTTAGACGGTATATGTATCTATATCTATATCTAGCTTACATATATATGTATTATATATATCTCTATCTATATATATATTATATATTTATAGTATCAATCTATATCTACG
>CM067355.1:42337782-42350282 GCA_034190875.2 Urechis unicinctus
CGGGCTTCGTGCGTGGCAATGCGTAGCAGGATATATATTGTACAATGAAGGGAACACGCCTGAATAACCCTGCGCATGTTGTCATTCTGTCCCTGTGTAAATATAATACGAAGTCCGACTGGATGATCAGAAGCCGATGGTAAAACGAACTGACCGATGCCAAAATAAGGCAATGGTTCAATAGCCAAAAGCAAGCGATACAAAAGCACCTTTTGAAAGCACTAACTTGCATCATTGGTCCAGGCCTCCACTTTTCGGAAAGCCCGTATCGGAAAAACTCTTGGTATTAAGCAAAGCTTCATCTAAATGCCGATCATTGAGTTTGCCGTATAATAAAGTGAGCTACGTTCATCAACCCCTGCACGATACATTTGATTGTGTTTACAGGTCGTGTAGATTTGATTCCACCGCTGGGCGTTCGGATTCCTAGTAACTAGCGCATTATCACCATCAATACTCCGCCAGTTTCGGGGCTGCCAAGCAAATTGAATTGACCCCTAATATGAACTCGATTTTGTTAGAAGTAATTACATCGCATACCTCTGTCCTGGGCAATGCATATAAGTAGTCGCTATGTTTACTTACAGTAGCATTTTGACAAGTTCAATTGTGATTGTATGCAAACTGTAAATATCACCCAGCTTATACAAGGCTTCAATGTTTATGATGTCTATAATTCTGGGCAAGTAAGCTGTTGCTATGCCCACCAATTAAATGTTGATGCTTGAGTTGAATTTGTCATTCGGTTACTATAATTGTCGACATTTTCAGCGAAGCTGTCGCCGTTGTCTTCATCATCATCATCATCATCATCATCATCATCATCATCATCATCATCATCATCATCATCATCATCATCATCATCGTCATCATAATCATAATCGTCATCATCATCATCAATATCATCATCATATTCATGACCATTATCATTATCATCATCATCATCATCATTTAACTTAACAGTCCCGACTGTTCAATTGCGGTCATTCTGCGATCAACAGACGTCAATAGCAATAAGTTTCGTCGTCTGACACATTTAACTTTATGTCGGTTAGTGACATTACTCTATTTAAGGCTTCACCACTCAGCGGTCGTTAAATCTATTCTGGGTTCAGGCTAAAGAAGCCAAACTGCGGTGGTCATCTCTTAGCAGTCATTACATCTTTTTAAGATTCTGACTAACGAAACAACATTGCGGTTTTCAGCATAAACAATTATTTAAGCATTGCTACAAATAAAAGAGACAGATACGCCTAATATATCAGCTTTCTGTCGATGGAAATGCTCAAAATAAAAAAATGTATATGTGATCCTATCTCTTTACACTCCTCAGTATGTTAGGACACGAGAATTCATATTGAAGGCATCCGCTATTTCGGTGCATTCTTGGGTTAGCGCAAATATCTTAATTGGCTGTTTGCAAATATACTTTGGACATTAAACATAACTCCTGTCATTCACTTTTGATAATCTTGCCCTTGTAAATGTGTATGACTGCAAAAAACAGGAAAAGGAAAGGCTTCATGCGATCCACTTGTATAACCTAACAATTGGTTAAATAATTTTGTACTAAAGCATAGACTTTTTTCATGCATGTTGTCGTCGAAGTATGGGTTGCTATGAGAAGCCGTACTCCGGGGTTTCCGGTTATTTTCTAACACCAACCGCTGCCTGAATTTAGATCGTTAACTAGAGACACTCAACATAGATACATACCTCGCAATGTGAACATGATACCATGCGTACACACACAGGCTTGGGAGAGACGTGTTTGCAAATTATAGCGGAAGTCTTTAATGCACTCACTATGTTGTAATAAATAACAAGTAATGATGTTCAGGGCATGCATTACCATTCGGACATTATTGCTAAAAATAATAAAATCATTGGGGCTGTTCAGGCACTTATGAAAGAAATTGACAAAGCGCAACATCAATTGATTTCTAACGGGCAATTTTTCCAAAATGAATTGCAAATACTTTGAGCGTGTACTGGACTCTAATTTCCATATAATTCTAGTACATCTTCTCCAAACACTACACAAGTTTCACAGCTGGTTGGGTCTTAAACTCTACATCGCCGAACCAAAAATGCTACTACAGCATGCTTCAAATAGTTAGCTTCTAATAACAGAGTTGCAGTTTCCAAACTAGGCCACAATCATATTCGTTTTCGCTATCAAATACTTAGGTGCACAATGAGTATTCATCGAATTTGTTCAATAACCAATACAGCTTCCCAAGTTAGCAGCTTGTTTTCCTTTTGCAATTAATTCATGATTTAGTGATAAATATACGGAACTGGCGTAAGCATTGAACGCCAGCAACCGGCTTTCACAAAGGCGCCTTAGCAAATCATCGATATATACACAGAATAATAATGGCGATAGCACTGCGCCTTGTTGAACACCATTTGTGCAAATAAAAGGCTAAGAGCTAGAAGCATTCCATCGGACTTTCAGGTTCGGACGTGCGTAGATATTAATAAGTACTGTACATATTTTTGGGCATCCTTTCTGCCTCAGCAGCGCCAACAATTTCACCTAATTCGCACGATCAAATGTTTGAGACGCCTCAAATCAAATTACAAAACAAGATGATCCGTGAGTTAAAAAGTGATCAACAATCTCTGGCAAAACAAACATGCATTAAGTGGTACAGTGTGACTGTTTGAAACCGCTGTCAAAATTATAGCTACCATAATGTTATTTTACGTCGGTAGAATGATATCGCACTGCGTGACAGTGTGGGTAGTAGTATTTTGTCACTAGGCTTATCAGTGATACCATCAATTATGGCGTCCGTTTCGTTTCTGTTTCTTGATGTATAGCACGCATTATCAATTTATGCTTTTGATCCCCGCCTTACTCAGTGCAGAATAACCTATCGAGACAATAGTCTAATGCAACTGGAATGCTCAAATTAATATTTCTACCTTTAAGGGGAGAATAAATTCTGTATTGATGCGAGACGGAATGTTATTTCACAGATGCCTTCCTTCTGTATCTCTGCATTACCACATTCTTTGTTAACAATAAGCGATGACTTTTCAATAAGTTTACTGGCATTTTGACACATAATTTTTCGTTTTGGATCGATTTATGTTGTTGGGCTTCGACGCTGCGAATAATCTTGCTTATCAATTACAATTATGTACACACATAGAAGCTAACGTATAAAACTAAGTAATGGATAAGCGCATCACCCGCCTCCGGAAATCGGAGTAATGATTGATTATTTCACATCAATGACACCGATGTCACATCCAGACGCAAAAGCTCATACAAACAGATCCGCAATATCTGTACAACAAATCATTGTTTGCATCAATCGTCACTGGAGCAAGTCTTGTATGTATTTATAACATCTGCATTGCTCTTCTCCATTGCGCTACTGCAATCCTTGTTCATCGACTGCTGAAACCACTAAACACGCAGCAAGGCTAATCACTTGACAACCAGAATGTGATCACATCACTCCGGTTCTGTACCCACGTTATTGGCTGCCAATGATTTAGCGATCAAGATTAGACTGATTTATGTGGGCAAATCCGTAAATAAGATCGCACTAACGTATTTCCAGGATTTTAATGCTTCTTATACTTCAGGAAAAGAATTGAATTCCTTTTAAGTTTTCAGCAGCGTAGCTGCGATTGACTGTGTTTCAATGCCAAAACCTTTATATATTGGCAGAAGCTGCGGCGAACTGAGTTAGTTGCTTCCTATTTTGCATTTTTTCTTCTACCTTATAATTATCCATAATAGTATTGTGGTAGAGGTGATCGACAGGTTGCAATTTTCATCAAATTTCTATAGACATTTTACACCACATTTCACAGTGACACAATAGCTTTCGTCATAACGCTAGAAAAAAAGCAGTTATCCACAGATACATAAATCTTCTTGATGTCCAAAGTAAGTCATCGTTATTGCGTATGGCTGTCTAAGGCATTCAATTACTGCATTATTAGACACTATATCATTTTAGTGAATGGATGATAATTACGGATCAACCAATTTATGAGTAAATAGTATGACAAGTTCAAGATGGTCGGCGCATGGAAACGATTACTTGGCAAATATTGCCCAAAGCTAAATTCAATCTAGCACAGAATATCTGTTTTCATTCTTTGACGTGATTGCAGCCATTCGTAAGCTTAGAGTTACGGCTCTGGGGTTTATTGCTGTCAATAAACCTCCCACTCAACAGAACCACGTGTACACACTTGTTTAAATGGTAATGTCACTTTAAAATGGTAGAGCCCATTTTACGTCTGTACGTCGTTTTGGCATACTATAATACACCGGCATTTGTATGACCACCTTAGTCTCAAGAGCGCTCATTCGTTACCATGGTTTATCAATTCCAAATATTAACTTGGGCCCTTCGTGGCAATCTAAAGATAATCAAATGAGCTATTCTTAGATCCATCTAAGTTATTATACAATAAGCAATGGAAACATCTGCGAGCTGTTCAAAAATGCGAAGTACGAGCAAAAGAATAATTTGCCATTCTAATTGTTATGTCGTAGAATAATAATATGCTACCGATATTTGCGGAGTCAACTGTACTTTGGCTCTTTACTCTCACGGCAAGTGAAATTAAATAATGTGCTTTATCGTATTACTCGTTTAAATGTTCAGATTAGCGGCAAAGTATTTCAATCAACTTTACTTGATTAGACACAATAATTCGTTCCATGTTTAATAACAAGAAACTATTTTCTATTAAGTTACACCATATTAATGTCAGCCATCTATGTTGAATATGCACCGAACACTTCTACAATATACATCATGAGCAAATATATATGTGCCTAGATACAAACTTCGTGAACAATCAATAAAGACCCTCCCCACCTACCCCCCAACCAACCCCTACGCATAGGTATGGCAGAAAATCTATTAAGATTGTGCAAATATATTATGCTTGATGTGGTTACCTGCTCTTTCACAGTAGCTGTGAACCTAGCCAGAACACAATCCGTGGCCTACACGGGACTGATTCATGTTAAGCGAAAGATGTCGCGGCCGAAATGCAACGTTGCATGTATGTAGAAGACCCATGTCATATCAAGTTGACTGTATTATATAATGCCGATCATTGTTAATTACAAATGTGGTACCCAACTTACCAGCCCATCTACGACAAAATAAACCCTTGTTCCGCACTTTTTAATTGATGGTCTATCCATATCTGCTGCAGCCATGCATTCTTATATCTCGAATCACGATGTTGGTAAGAATCTTTCCTCGATAGACATTTAAAGTGTTCTTCACTTACTTTGTCAAGGCTAAGGCCATTCACCCGGATCACAGTAAATGATTTAGGCTATATGAAGACAAGCAAGCAACGGTGTCATTCATGAAATATTGATAGCATGAATTCATTGTTTGCAATTTCTTGTGAAATGTTGATTTACATTCTAAAATGAACACTGGTGCTAGGCGATACGGTGTTATGAGCAAAACCGCAAAGTTACCGGTAAACGTCAGCTTCAAGTTATGTTATGAGCCATCAAAGTAATCGTATAGTTAGCGATGACGAGGCGCATGATTCAAATTCAAATCTGGGTAATAAAGCTGAGAAACAGGCTATTTCTGTTAGTGTAATATACAATGATTCATTGGAAGGAATAACGCCTAAAGTCTCTGTCGGAAAACCCCTCAGAAGTGACATGCCTTCCTGACCTAGACCTATATCATCATGGGATAGTATAGTGGATGTCAGTATTGCTAATAGCTAACAATGCTTCTCGTTTGTAACCCTCCTCCATCACTGTAATTTCCCGTCATTTTTACTAGTAACTGCCCCCCTTGCACAACTCTCTAGTTATGATACGGCGATTTCAGTGCATAGCCCTTTCCATACTTTGCCTAGAATGGTGGCCGTTGTACGTTGTCGATTTGCAAATTTATATTATTAACAGCTATATCACATGTTTAGGTTGTGTATTTATACAAGTCATCGATACAAAGCAATACTAGCACATGTAAAACCGACTATGAATCTTGATGATAATCAGCTTATTATCAACATGCGACGCGAACACATTGCAAATGTGGTTTATGTAGCAATAGCTGAATTACTACTGCTCATGGTAACTTAAAGAGGTCTACCTCAGACAAGTCATTCATACTTATATGTGACTTGTTGCAATTCACAGGCACCGCATATGTCTCTGCAGTCTGTAATGCACGATATTGATATGGAGTATTGTTGCAAGGCGATATAACGAATTCCTCCTGACGCAAATTTAATCCAGTGTCCGTGTTCTACGCCGGCGTAATTTTTAATGTTTGGCTCTTGAGTCTATTGAGCCAAAGTTTAGATATTGTCTTGTTTTGTGCTTTTTTTATTGAGGTTTTGGAATGTAAAAACACAATCAATCCAGCTCGCTTCGTATCGCATGGCAAATAATACTCGATGGTGACAGACATTTGTTATTCGATCTTATCAATGTAAAAGGAACGCAAGTGTTAGGTGACTTATTTGTTTGTGGTGTAAATACGTTTAATTTAGCTATAATTGAATTAATGTAATTTGAAAACTTTCTTGCGGATCCCATTATAAATAGCAGAGAATAATTAATTTCATGTTAACTTTCCACACTATAAAAATATTGGACTAGCAGATAGTTTACTCAGCAACAGCAGTTTGTTTTAGCTGCACCTTGTTAACTTCGTATTATTCGCAAGAAGGACTCGCTTCGGTCGTCAATATATCATTTCTCGCTTTGAAGTCGTTACTACGCAAAATTCGACGATAAGTCAATGATTCTGTCACTTGGATAAGACACATGCCAAACATTTGTTTAATTTGTACTTTACAAGTTGTATGTTAGGTAGTCACTTATGAGTTATAGACTAACACCTTGTTTTCCGTCACGAACCTTAATTTGGCCTTGTATGAGAGTAGACCAGTCACTTTCAACTGACTTTAGATTGAATAATATCATCACATTTAAAGCCCTATAATACGTAATTTGGACCTTGTTATCTTCCTTAATATACCATGATACATTAATCAAATCTAAACATGCAGGTCGCCGTTTTATATACCTAAGGTTCTACATTGATGAATGGTTTAAGAAGATGTCTACTCATCAATTGCTCTGACTTGATGTGGAAGCCATTGTTTGGACTAGTCTACAACATTGTATCGATTTAACAACCTTTAATCCATCCCACAATTGCCCGAGAGATCAATTTACACCGTCCGAGCACTTTTTTTTAAAAGTGACTTGGCTAATGACCTATATGCTTAGTAGGCAGCAACGTAAAACATGCTCGGACGGCATAGATCAAATACCTAGCACGGAATAGGGTTTGGTATATATTTGCACAAATTAAATTTTAAGAATGTAAATGATACAAGTCCGCCAAATTCAAGCTAATCTTTCGGTCAATGTTATTCATTGCAACCTATAACTATACGAAGCTTACTGGAGCAGTGGTTCTTGCAAGTGAGCCCGGTTGCCATTCAGAATTGTGGCATCATATATCCTGTTTGGGTTTATTCGGAAAGACAGTTTGACGTAAAGTCATGTACTAGGCTTGAGCTTAACCCATGTTTGGTCCCAACAGGACGTGGCAGACTTACTCGTTGGTGTCTAGAGCAGGATGAATAATCATACTGACAGCAGGTCCCGTCTTGCAACTTATGGTATATAAGGCTTTTGATCCAGAGTTCCATATTGCCTCATTCAGGTAGGATTATTATACGCGTCACTCTTTTGCCCAGTGCTTTTGATGTAACGCTATAACGTTGCGCAAGTCAGGGAATAAAACATTTCGTTAATGCTACTTTGCAAGTGGAAATAGGAAACCCTCGTGAAAATGTATCGGTAGCCAGGCTCTAAATAACCATAGCAATGTCTTATTTTAATAAACTGCGATTCGTGTGGCCTACTTGTTATGGGCTATGTGATGATGATTGATTGCAGCACGATGATAACACGATCTCTTGTACACTTCAAAAACGCAACATAACATTCTTGTGCACGTTGTCGTGCTGCTCAAATTACGGAGTAAATGGACAACGAAGACGGACTGGATGATAAAAAGAGCTGAACGATATTAAAATGAGGGAATAGCTCAATAGCCAAACGCAATCATTGCAAGAGCACCCTGTGAAAGCATTAACCTCCAACTAGATTTTGTAATCTCATCGCTTCCAACTTTTCTGGGCAATATAAATAATTAATTCCTAAGTATCCGTAAAGTTTAGTGGCAGTAGCATTTGGACTTATGTAATTGCCATTGTACGTCAACGTTGAATAATACCCGGCTAATACAATCTTTTTCAACGAAGCAGTGTACGCTGTCTTAGTCTTCATCATCTTAATCGAACTCACTCGTCTAGAATGTTCAATTGCGATCACATGGCGATCAGCAGACGTTTATAGCAAGGAATTCCACAGTGTAACGCACATTAAACCTTACGAAACAATTGTGAAATTCTCAGCATCTACAATAAATGCGGCGTTGACGCAAATAACCCAGATAATTCATCTCAAAGGGCAGATACGACTCATAATACCACCTTTCTGCGAAAGTAAATGCTCCAAATAAAAACGGATGTGTGATCCTAGCTCTCAACGCATCGGGTCCTAGACCTCATTACGCCATGACGCAGGTAATGCATATTGCACGCGTTGAGCGTTTTGGTGCATTCATGGTTAAGCGCCAACATGTTACTAAACCGGTTGGTTGTCTTTAAGTTCTTTGTAAACGTAAATTTCGATAATCGTGCTGATTGAGTAAATGTGTATGACAGCGTATCAAATTGATGCCGATGCAATAAGAGCCTTTTGACTTTGTAACTACCATCAGCCACCACCAATATGACATTACCTTAACCGGCATTTCGCAGGGTATGAACAATGTGACATTTTATCATGCTGTCAATGGATATAATTTAATCCACTGGGATCTAGTTAGCGTTTATGTGCAAATATATCAAGTTGATTTGACCGGTTTTGTAGTATACGCTCATTTTTATTGAGTGACAATTTAAATGTAACGAAACACTAAGCATGTCTATGTGTCACAAAAATTAACCAAAACAAATAAGCCTTGCCTAACGTAATATGGATATAAATTTACCCTTAATGAACACGAAGTCCTACGGCAAAGGCTCCTCGTCATACATTCTCAATTGACATGTTTGCCTCGATGAACAAAGCTCATTATTAATTACCGTAGATTTATCCATGGAAAAAGTAAATGGTATACATATTAAGGAAAGAGTATTAAATGAATCAATTATTATCAAACGATTAGTCGACTGTATTTATCCCACTGCTTGCCATTTTGAACCAATAATAAGCTTGTACCAATTCGACGGTTTTTTGACTGATGTACATGTCATAAAATGATGCTATAATTTGTCACCTTAGCATACCGGTCTTCAGATGTAGTGAGCGCTCAAACCTTCAGGAGGGAGCGATGTAAAAATGATTGGCCGGCAAATTTGGACGGATGTGTGCCATTTGTAGTTATTTCGGCACTTTTGTTTACTGAAAATTTAACGGTGTACTGCAATCGTAAATTTCAATTACGGATAATTGTCTTGAGTTTTAGGTTTGCTTAATCTAACAAAACGGACAAGGATAGGCTACTTGTGATCCGCTGTAATTACCTAACAATATGATCATTTAGTTTGTACAACAGCATATACTTGTTCCATGCATTTGCAGTTAGCGAGATATAAGTTACTATGAGTGTTTTGGATCAATGTAGCCATAAAGTGATTCTTCCAATTACTTTATTACAAAATATGCATCCTGAACTTTGATGGTTGACTTAATGCACTCAACATGATTGCATATCTGACAATTTATACATTATACCATGCTGCTTGAAGTCGATGCGCCACAAATGGTTATTTTGCATGCAAACGGTAAATGAAGTGATATTATTGAATCATGTCTTTTGATTGTGATATCTAGAACAGCTGGTTGGATAGAAAATGAAATTTATAGATCAACGCGACGCTTGTACCAGCATCTAGCGCGATGCAGTCGACATAGATGTAAGCGGCTGATTGTGCCACACGCCGCATTAAAGTTACAATTTGTGACTTCATTTTTATCTCGGAGAAAAAAGTGGAAAGGTAATGCCCGTTCGACCAAGCCCGTGAAAGAATAATGCTTTTTTAACCACATCCCAATGCGCTAGAAATCAGGATGAAGGTTGACGCACCGGATATAACGTTTGGTGCGCAAATATGAAGTCAAGACCATGATCTCATTTACGTTAGTGCAGAAGCTATTGTGGTGCAGTCGCTTTGGTTGATTCCTCAGAGGATGCCAGTTTAATTTCGATAGGCAATGATAAAACGTGATCAGAGTACGAATGTGGCTAGGATAACATAGTTATTCAGCATCATCGAATATATTTTGTATCCATTAATTATTTTTTTAACAAAATGCTCGCATTATTTAAAGTCATGATTGCTAAGACAAAATAATTTACGAGACCTGCGATGCCACCGTGACTTGAATGCAAGGGCTTATTGCGTAAATTGCTCGTGCTTGTGGCCATCATAAATATCATAATGATAATCACCATCATCATCATTATCATCATCCTTGTCATCCCAATCATAAGTGGCTGGTTGTAAAACACACATGCCATAAAATACCTGCATTACTGTCCCAGCCACATAATCTACAGTACTGCATCCATCTCAAATGATTTGAAATTCGCTATCTCATATATGCTGTCTGGTCTACAACATGACGTTAATAATTATTGCAAACTTGTCCATCATCCCAAAAGTGCCACTATTATATTAGCATACCGCTTAAGCAAATAATCTATGTATGAGCTGTCACTTCCCGGCTATGTAGGCATGTTGCATGACGGTATGTATAGCTATCCAGTGATCGTTTATACGCACGCCTGTAATAATATTAATTCTATAATCGATCAACTGACAGAATAGCCGCAGGATTTTGATGGTCATGACTCTTTGGTTATTTTCGTTGCCGTGAGCCAATCAATGCCGTCCCATTGACCTGCTACGACGCAAATTACTACAACTTGCCAAACACTCAAGAGCATTGACATGATGTTTTGTGAGATAGGGGTCAATTTAGTTCGGGCATTCTGGGCTAACGGTGTGGGGGCGCATTTTTTTGCATCAACATATTTAAGAGTGCAATAGCAACAATATAATTTGACAGATTTACCCATTAGTTGTCCGTACCTGCCTAGCCCGGTAGAGCCTACATCGCAACGCTCCCTGATATTATAAGCTTGCGTACGAGGAGCGGCACATGTCATTCCCTCCATTATTAAGCAATGATAGACAATTTTGTTGATACCATTACTCATTGAATGTAATTGGAGTGATATATGTCGATTATGTGCTAATCAATGATGTTTGGCGTGGCTGCTAAATCATCCAACACTTGTTATCAAAATTTGGTCGCAAACAAACCTATTCGATTTACCCACGGCAACGTTTAAGTTTGACTTAACCAAGACTGCATTAATAGCAAGAGTGCAAATGGAACCCCATCTTCTTATATCATACGCCGGTATGGAGGACAAATAACAGAAAATCAATTTCAGCAAGTATTGAAAGTGTCATTGCAGCCACTTCGACGAAAGCACTTCTTTTTCAGATCGGCCCGAGTAATATAATGCAGTATTTTACTAAGGCTAACATTCAAAGATCATTAGCATTCGTTCTGTTAGAGCTAGTTTCATTATTGTCAGCAAATGCGGCTAGTGCGTCGGACCGATATTTAATCAAACAGAGCAAAATTCTACCTGTTCAATGAAACTGTGCACTACACAATCGCTGACAACAGCGAGATTGATGTAAGTGGTATAGCATTAATCTGGGGAAGGCTTTAGAACAATGTTTCTGAAACAGCCTCCTACAAATGATGACTTGGACATAGTCATCACAACAAAGCTTCCGTATAAACATAGATGGCGTTGAGGGAACACAACCGACTTAATGTGATTATACATGCATGCTGCGTTTCCGATCTTTAACGTGAGTTTGGAAGTCATATACTATAGTGTGTGATGAGATATTCATCTGGATGTTCATTACGCGTTTGTTATGTGTATTAACGAAAAATAACTTTCGGTATATTACTTCCGATAACCATGGGGTGGCATGATAAAGTTACATTGCCAATTTAGTGTTGCCTATGTACTATCGCGTATCATATGCTAAAACTCGATTGTGAGTGACTATTAATAATTTTAACATTCTGTTATTAATCGATAATGACAAATACCTTTAGACAAAACGAAGCGACGACTTTTTATCAGGCGTATCGGCATCTTTGACCCGTAATCCGTCAAACCTGTTTCGATTTGGCTCAATTCTGTTTATTGTGCATGCGTAGGCAGAGGGTTGATGTCACAATTGACGTTGTAAATGATCATGCTTATCAATCAAAGGGAATGGTGAGCTCGTCGACCCCTTTCAGCTCTTTTAGCTATTTCGGTGATGGTTGAGGATATTAAACT
>CM067355.1:42355282-42387694 GCA_034190875.2 Urechis unicinctus
CGTTGAGACGATGCAATTTGAGTGAGGTCTAGAGGAGATACAATGCTTACTTATATCATCATCTATCCGTCACATACTTGCCCCAGGAGTCACATAATAGCAGGACCAAGCCGGTACCAACCATAAAAAATTCATAATGCCGCCACCTAAACGTCACATAATAGCAGGACCAAGCCGGTACCAACCATAAAGTGTTCATAATGCCGCCACCTAAACGTCACATAATAGCAGGACCAAGCCGGTACCAACCATAAAGTATTCATAATGCCGCCACCTAAACGTCACATAATAGCAGGACCAAGCCGGTACCAACCATAAAGTATTCATAATGCCGCCACCTAAACGTCACATAATAGCAGGACCAAGCCGGTACCAACCATAAAGTGTTCATAATGCCGCCACCTAAACGTCACATAATAGCAGGACCAAGCCGGTACCAACCATAAAGTATTCATAATGCCGCCACCTAAACGTCACATAATAGCAGGACCAAGCCGGTACCAACCATAAAGTATTCATAATGCCGCCACCTAAACGTCACATAATAGCAGGACCAAGCCGGTACCAACCATAAAGTATTCATAATGCCGCCACCTAAACGTCACATAATAGCAGGACCAAGCCGGTACCAACCATAAAGTATTCATAATGCCGCCACCTAAACGTCACATAATAGCAGGACCAAGCCGGTACCAACCATAAAGTGTTCATAATGCCGCCACCTAAACGTCACATAATAGCAGGACCAAGCCGGTACCAACCATAAAGTATTCATAATGCCGCCACCTAAACGTCACATAATAGCAGGACCAAGCCGGTACCAACCATAAAGTATTCATAATGCCGCCACCTAAACGTCACATAATAGCAGGACCAAGCCGGTACCAACCATAAAGTATTCATAATGCCGCCACCTAAACGTCACATAATAGCAGGACCAAGCCGGTACCAACCATAAAGTATTCATAATGCCGCCACCTAAACGTCACATAATAGCAGGACCAAGCCGATACCAACCATAAAGTATTCATAATGCCGCCACCTAAACGTCACATAATAGCAGGACCAAGCCGGTACCAACCATAAAGTATTCATAATGCCGCCACCTAAACGAAGACGGCATGGCTATCCAGCCCAGTACAGTGCTAATGTAATGAATAGTATATAAAACAATGCCAAGTTGACTGCCTGGCTAGTCAAGTACAGTGGTGATCTTATGATTAGTGTTTACCGCAATGCCACGTTGACTTTGTAAGCAAAAGGTGGAGAATTTTAAACAAATCTGACGTTTCAGCTTTCTAAGAAAATCACGTGTTTCTTAACCGTCGCAATATTCTTGCGTTGCCTAGTTCTTTCCCATGCTAGCCTTTCCATGGTGTGGTTGGAAATGCGTGGTATTTTCAAAAGTAGTCGTCAGTACAAAAGTGACAACAACCGCCATGTTTTTTCGTCGTAATTTGTAGTCAAGAAAAGTTATTATAATGAGATAGATGTGACGGCAATAATACAAATACAAATCTATCTAATGCAAATTGGGTCACAATAGCTGCAATTTATGGCCAGCAACAATTTTATAGACGTCAGATAACAGTGACAACGTGTAAGCTAGTAGAGTTACAATCAGAAGAACTGGTGTACAGCAAAACCTGGCATATACCTGCTGTTCTCTGAAAATATGGCACAACGCGAATTTTCTGCAGGACCATCATTTTCGGGCAGGCCATGATAATGGCGCCATCTTACTGCGCTATTTTATATTTGTCTGTAAGATTCATGTTGCTGCAGTCGTCAATTTCCAGGTTGATCAGCAAAGAGGCGGTTTAACACCATCCAAACATCACGCATTACGTTTCTCTATATTTGATTGTAATGATTTCAAATAGATTCATCGTGTGATCATACTGCTTCCTCTTACATACGTCTGCTGGAGCATTAAAAGCAATATGACGGCAATGGAGATTTCTTTGTTTGGCAGCAGAAGTGAAAATGCCGACCTGTGCTTGACAAATGATGATAAATGATTCTACCCGCAAATGATACTCGCAAGACAGCTACATTTATTGGATAAGGGTGTTAATGTACAGCATTGTAATTCGCAACCTTGTTTCAGATAAAGCAATAACCAAAATATTTACACTAGAATATATCATTTGGATATTATCATCACAACAGAATCTTATGTGTCTCCTTTTAAATACAATGTTAATGTTAGATCATATGCGCCGAATCTAGGTGTATCAACAAACTTATGGTCGTTTGTGAAGCTTAGTGCCTAGTGTGTAACACAGAGCGGGACAAGGAATAAAGATGACGCGTCACAGCTACCGCAATGTAATTAGAAAATAGCCTGGTTGAATTCCATTCGTGTTAGCATTGTACGTAATTTGTTTTGAATCTATGTTTGCGCATACGAAAGGCTGTTTGCGTTACATATGCTATTAATATATACCTTGCGATATGCTATAGGCTTTGGAAGCCTTAATAGTATCGATCTGTTTAGATGATTGGTAATAACTGATAATATATTGCGCATAATGGCCTTTACCACATTCAACAACACAGCAAAGGGGAACTATCGGTTGGTCAGCATTTCCTACTGAAACTCTGCGGGATTCGTTCTTTAACTAGGAATGCATCATTGTAAAGCATTGCCATTTTTAAATCCAAGCTTGTCGTATTAAGAGGCTATCACCCATATCACATTGGTCTGGCACGATATGATATTGTTGGCATCATTGTGTGAGTCAGTCAACGCATAAATGTCATGATATCCCATGCACTGATTTGCATAGTAGTACTGACTTAAGTGAAAGGCCGTTACAAATATTCTCCGAGAGCATAAATTGACAGACCCTAAAAAAGGTCAAAACGCGTGATGCAATGTTGGATGAATATAAAATGATTCATTGGAAGGAGTAACGCCTAAAGTCGCTGTCGAAAAGCCCCTCATAAGTGACATGCCTTCCTGACCTAGCCCTATATCATCATGGGAAAGTATAGTGGATGTCAGTATTGCTAATAGCTAACAATGCCTCTCGTTTGTTATCCTCTCCGTCACTGTAATTCACCGACAAGTTTACCATTAACGTTGACTGAGAAGCATGATCATATACAACGTTGAAGCTATCTTTAAATCGACCCCGCCGACATGAATAGAAGTATAGTCTTAAATGGCTGCCCTTTATAAATATTAGCAGGCTGTTAGCTAACAAAGCATCTCGTTTGGTACTCTCCTCTGTCACCATAATACCCCGACAAGTTGCCCTATAATTTAGATCGAGAAGCATGATCATTTGCAACGTCGAAGCCAAACATCTAAGAATTGTCCACCAATACAACAATATCTACAAAGGCAGCATTCGGTCACGCAGCAGTGATATCAAACTGAATGTGAAACCATTGCTGCACTATACTTGCGCTGGTTAAAAGTACATACATAGTACATGATTGCAGAAACATAACTTTGGTCAATCCAGTCTATTATTCATGAACTATTCTTGAACTTAGTCAGGCGGTGAAAGCGTTCTTGGTGGTTACAGCAGTATAACATGCAATGATAATGCTCGCGAGCATCAAGACGGTAATATCAGAGCAAACTATAGGATAATAAAATTGAAATTGAAATTGAAATATGCTACGTAGCAGATATATCACCTGCACCAGCGGGTAGAGCAATACCTTGCGAAAGCAATGCACGAGCTTATTACACGGAGTGATAATGCTTAAATATTGTCAGATAAACGAAGAAAAATACGTATTTTCGGATAACCTTGTTTGCGGATCATATTGTTTAGTATCAGTACCATAATAACATTAGTTATGATACGTTTTGTCCCTGAAATGATTTACGTTGATCTCCCTTTGTAAGTCACCATACTGTTAACTGGAAATCGATGGTGGATTGGAAGGGAGTCTCATAAAGTTTAACTTAACTGTCATCGGTACACGCTGGTCAGTATTGCTAATAGCTAACAATGCCTCTCGTTTGTTCCAATCCGTATAACTTTCAAAATGATGCATTATCGACTGACCTGATGACTTCGCATTACATCAACTTTAATTTCAGTGCAGTCGTTTGCAGTGCGGTTTGGAATGCGGATATATCTTTCAATCACTGATGTTGGTTCATAGGATGTAATAGGCCAAATCGTTATGCGCGACGTCATCGTTGAGCTGTCCACCTTAGGAATGTGGTCAGAAGCAAAGATAGTCCGTAATGTAATTTGAGTTAGTTGTGAGGGTATCTGTGCATTCTAGCACGGTTCATATCAATTTGATTTTACATAACAGGCCATAACATTTCTAATATGGATTAGAAGTTGAGAAAAGATATATACATTTTGAAACATTTAAAGGGGCCTTGATGTTTTATGCCTTCACTGAGCGACACCGAATGTTGCTGCTCTCCATATCAGCCCAATCTTGCGGGCGATATAAAAGATATCATAACTTGTAGAACACAAAATTAGCCAAATCACAAGCACCTTATGTGGTAGAGCTCCTGCTGGCACATTGTGTGCATTGCATGTTTAGAGAGAACATACTCAACGAGCTAACGAACCGTTATCACAAACAAGGCATGTCTGTCCAAAGCAAATCAGAACTTGGTCGTAACGTGTCGGGGTAGTAGACAGGAATCTGAGCAGCAGTTGAAAGCTATACTTCCGCCATCAAGCCATCAATGAATTCCTCTACTGTGTGTGTTAAGACAGGAAGAAAGCGTGTATCAGTTAAGTCAGTGAAGTGGTGATACTGGGCACCATAACATTTTATAATATTATCAATTCACATAGGTAAACTAATCAGTTACAATCAATATATCCAGTCTCCAGTAATTGTGTGCAACGATCACCAGAAACCACACCATGAATGCCACCATTATGACACTCATTGTCGGATCACATATTCCAGATATGCAATTATCAACTCATTAACTGCAATACTGCTATTGCACCAGCACCTATGAAATGTTTGCGCTCTATTACGATCGAGCTACTTCAAAGTCAATAAAAGGCGACGTCCAGCGTAAACATGAATCCAATCCTAATGTCAAGAAACCTCAACGACATGGACGACAACCAAGCACTAGAGGCTCTGCATTGCTACAGAAGAGCATTTCAATGCAAAAGAAGCAACAGATTCGAGAATGATAATATGTGCATTATCATTAAATAATTTTGTAAGCTCTTTGAAGGGCAGATATACACAAGCCTCTTAAAATAGCCCGCTCGTTGGCAAAAGAAAATCAACTAGCCACGCAGCAGAAAATCACTATCCACGACCGCAAAGCACGTGACCCTGCTTATCAAATATGGCTACATAGTCCTAAAACGCTGAAAGGAAAAAAAAAAACTAATCAAATTTTGGATCGAAATATTCTATATCTACCATCGTACAGACGATCACACATATAAATTAGCTCGTTGTGATACACATCGACTATTACGATCAAGAATTCACGCAAATATATTCAAGCCTTACATGACCCCGCCAAAAGACTGACAAACATACTGACAGAAGAACACTTAGTTAGAGATAACCCGGAAGAAACAAACATAAGTTAACCACGGTCACATTATGATGTTCAGCACGCTTTGATATAGTGTGAATAGCATTATTCATCCGCAGGCTTAGTGAAAAGCCCGCTACAAATATCCAAAGCGAGCAAATGGAAAGACTTCTCCGCCAAACACGCCTTACCTGATAGCATAGACTGATACGAGGTAACCATCTTACCGCCATCACGCGGTAACATAGTCATAACCGTATAGAGCGAGAGAAAAAAAAGGAAATGTACTGTTAAAGAAAAACAACGAAAGATTGAGTGAGAGGATTGACCTGTCTGTAAACCCCTCTTATGCTGTATGCCTTTATTAACTCTATATTCTTAATGAGGCTATCACTCAATGACCGCACTTTAATACTGATCTCATCGAAAAGGTCCAGGGGTTTGGATATAACCTAACCATTTGTTCGATCATTTGCACTGGATTGGACGGAATTTACTACCGTTAGCAACGGATGTGTTTTGTAACCGATCGGTTGGTATCTTATGACTGTTCCTTTAATAGATCAAGCCGAGTGAGGTCACTCGGTCCAATCGTTTTAGTGACCTAGGTTATTCCATTACGGGATGAGACAGGGGATGCCAATCTTGCTGTTAGTTTATGAAGGCTCTCGTTGAATACTTTCATCCATCACCGTAATAGATGCAATAGTTGAAAGGGGTCGACAAGTTCACCATTCACTTTGATTGATAAGCATGATCATTCACAACGTCAATAGTGAAATCGACCCAGCACCGAAGCATCTACAATAAAGACAGAATTGGGCGCATAGAAACGAAACATACGCGACTGATCATGTGTGAAAGATATCGATAAGCGATGAAAGGTAATTGCGTTCTGTTACCAAGACTATGTGTCATAGTCTTTAAAACATAGACTTTCAATAATCGAAATTAATTCATAATGAGGACCAGTAGATCCTAACAACAATCCAGTGACCTTCTATGCATGGGCATAGTCTACATCAGATATACCCTGCCCAGAGAGCTTGCTATAGAACTCCTGGATTGGCGGCAGAGGGGAGTCAAACTTATCCCAGCTGTCCTCATAGGGGAAGACTCATCTGGTCTGGCTCATATTCCGCCGTCACAGCAAAGGCATCTGGGTTGTTAGCAGACACCAGCTTGTCACGAGAGGCCAGGAGGAACTGCGCGCTGTCAATGAAGCGCAACTGTCCACGCGATAAAGAAATATATTTCTCCATGTTGTTGGGGATACAGTTGATATCCCCCCCTACCACTTTGCTTATACCCCGCATCAAGAGATGGGAGTCATAGCCCCGCAGGTTATTGAACACCACAGGGATGGGTGTTGTCTTGGGACTTAGCCGAATTTTCAGGTTGCACACGTTATGGGCCGGCCCTCTGTACAAGCCTGTTATATGGCAGTGACCGCAGACAGAGTCACAGCCCTGTTTTTTCTTGCACACATGACAGTGGGTTGCAGCCGTATGTGTCCTTCTATCCTCCAGAGGCATCCGCATAGGGACAGGCTTGGACAGAACTGCTTTGATCTTTTGCTCCTCCTGCTGCAGAGCCTGTAAGAACTTCTCTACAGCATCACTTCCTCTGTAAACCACAGGGGGTTCGGTCTTACCGTCACAACGAACAACCACATAGCCGTAGCCGCATCCTTGGTGTTCCTGTGTTCTCTGCGTGTTGCTCTTACCATGATTTAAGCCCAGGAAGCTTCACTGTGAGTGCCACAAAGTCAGCATAGATGACGTAGGGTGCAGCAACCTGCTTAGGCCAGTTCTGGAAGGCATATCCATTCGCACAACAGTTTGCCCTATACCCATGCACTCAGGTTTATGCGCCAGGAGCAGACCCTCTGTGGTATATCCATGCAGACATAGCTCACAGAAGAACTTGCGCTCTTTATCTTTGGTCTGCTCATACAGCAAGCGGTTCAGGTCTTTGATTTGCATGTAATGAAACATGCCGTCCTTCTTAATTAGTATGAGGTTTATACGAGTATCAAAGTGCTTACTGATGCGGTGTACAATAGTGGTCTTAAAAATCCCAGCCAAAAACATTCCAGGCTAGGTTAGCATGCTTTTCTATTTTCTCAACATGCGACACTGGTGCAGGATATTCTACACCTGCACCCTGCAGCAGATCAAAGAGCCACTGAGTGTTATATTTTGATGGTAGCTGTGGGTTTCTTGGCAACCGGGTGCAGAGCAGCTACAATAGCCCATAGAATGAATAAGTCTTTCCAGTTCTTTATGTTTATGATGGCCAGCGCAGCCGGAAGTCGCAGGTAGGAGCCACCCTTTAGCGGTTGGCAGTTGGGAATATCAATCTGCAGAGTTGTGACCGCCTCAAACTCCCAGCCAGAACCTTGGCTGGTCCACTTCTCTAACCGCTCTTGGATATTAACAACACTCTGGTCCAGCGCAACGTCCATGTCTTCCAAGGAGAGAACCACCTGCTGCTTAGTACGCAACACAGACTCAACATTCTCAGCGCTGTCATCATCGGCGTGCTTGGAGAGTCTTACCTAAAGGGCAAACTGACATTTGATTCCACCTAGCTCTTCCAGCTCACCAGTCAAAACTTTGTGCATCTTCCAACGCATGCCCTTAAAGATCATCGTAAGGTCCGAGCCAAGGGGGTAGGACTCAGGAACATTCATCACCCGTCCACGCAAATAGTTTTTAACAGCCCACTTAGTCTTTTTAAACTCAAGACGCGCTGTGGTGACTGGGTTGCGGGGACTGGTCTGCGTGGAACAGGGACTAATCTGCGTGGGGCAGCAGTGGGGACAGGGGTGCAAGCCACCCCAGCTCTTAGTCTAGCCAATATCTCCTTGTATGTACGGTCATATTCATTACGCACTTGGAGTGCTTGGAGTGTAACCTTACAGTGTGGATAAGGAGGCTTAAAACCGTGAATTGAAACACAATCGTTTCGGGCTTTACCTGCTTGCTGATTATGAGTCATGTTTACTATACAGTTCCATCAGTCTGAAAGGGAATTTGTTGATACACAAAAGTCAGTGACTACATAGCGAGCGGAATTTGCCTTTTCTAGCAGCACCACAACATTTCAATTTTATACAGTGGGGAATCCCCGTTCAGTGGCGCCGGCTGGCGAGTCAGTGTACCCAGCTATAGACTTGTGAAGCATTTTTTTGGTGCAAGACGAAGACAATTGTGGTTGACTGTTTTTAGCCTTCTGACAACCCGTACAGAGACGATTAAAGACACCTGTTTTTATCTTATATCTGTGTAATACACAAAACTCTTGCTCTTGCGTACAAGGCCTGTTACAGGGGTCTTTCTTCCCGAGTAATGTCTATGGGCACTTATTGTCAAATACTACCATGGTTATATATATAGATCTCTATAAGTCTAATTGGTAATACCGTCTGGCGGCAACTTGGTAACAGAAGGCACCACAAGCAACTCCTCCTTTACAAAGCCACGGAGAGGTCCATCCAACAAATAGTAAAGTACAGGCTCACCAGAGCTTCGAATCCGGTAAACATTGAGTGACCACACAGGGTCAGTGGCCCGCCGGCGGTGGTCTTGCTCTGCCTCACCAGGCTGGCAGAGGTAGCGAACGCCAACACCAGAGTGAAACTTTTGCTCTTTGACCCCCAGCGGGCGCCTTGTTACGACTGCAGAGGGCTTTTGTGCAACTCGTTTTGCCTTTGTAACATCTTTAGGTTTTTTTCCAGTCAACCGGGTTACCTCATTATTATCGCAGAGACTACAGCCTGCAGTCGAGAAACCCACTCAGTCGATCGTTTTTCAGTATCCTTTAACTCTACGGCATACTGGTGACGAAAAAGTCGCTCAGCCAGTATTCGGTTAAAGAGTTCTACTATAGGCTGATCTCGATGGATATTCACGCGGCCACGCCTGACTGATACTCTATGTTTTACTAACAGCTGATTTGCTGCACACATAAACTCCGGTCCGGGGTCGACCTGAAGTAGTTAGGGCCACCCCAGCGGTCCTCACTTGTATATCCTCTCAAGTGCACCTGCGACCTCTTTAAGGTCCGGTCACATCGCAAGAACTTTGCTTGAGTGTTCCTGGAGCAGTGAAAAAAATTCATCACCGATTATTACCGTTCACCAGAAGTTGGCCCACGTTAAGGCAACGCCGTAAACGCTCGGCCACTGCTTATGGTCCCTCCTACTCCTCTGAAAGTTTTGAGCTGCACAAAATATTGCGAGCGGTGAGGAGCGGGCAACTTTCCGCTACGGCAAAGTTCACCACTGATCCCACAACGCCCATTCAAAGTTTGGCACTGCTAGACGCAAGTTCGTGGACGCTTGGGTCAGCTAGGCCAACCCAGAAATCTTGAACCCTGGACAACCGCTGCTTCGCCAGCTTTGCCCAGGCGGTGATTAAACGTTGCACAAACTTTGGTGGAGCGGTTGTAAGCGTTTTTCGAGCGGACACGGAATTGCTGGAATGGTGTCGTGTGTTGAAGCAGCAATCCATTGCGGTGATAAACTTTGCTTTGGCGTTGGTATGGAGGTGTCGGAACTGGACCAGAATTTGGCTATAAATACGGGGAGAAATGGACCAGGAGCCTATTTGGAATCGAGCTGCTGTTGAGTGCAGACCGCATTTACATCGAATTTGCTCAAAGTTACAGTAAAACTGTACTACCATGGATGCTGAGAGACTTGCTATGATTGGTGCACTAGTCCAGCAACAGAATCAGAACCTCCTCAGATTGCAACAAGCTGTTGACAGAAGGAGAAGAGAGCGAAGAAGGAGAGACAGAGTTGTGTGGGTCAGACAGTAGATACTGAGAAGGCCTGAACATGGACTGTATGACAAGCTGATGGTGGAGCTGAGGATGCCAGCAGCCATGTTTGATGAAGTTGTACAGAGGCTGACCCCCAGATTGACCAAGCAAGACACCAATTACCGAGCAAGCCTGGAACCTGGTCTCTAAGTGGCAATCACCCTACGGCACCTGGCCTCTGGTAACACCTACAGAAACATGCAATACGCCTGGAGGGTTCCCCACAACACCATCAGTGTGGTAGTCAGAGAAGTGGTAAAGGCCATCATTGAGGAGTACACAGATGAACTCATGTTTTGCCCAACAACTGAACAAGGATGGAGAGACCGGGCTGACCAATGGTACCAGAGATGGAACTTTCCCCACACAGTTGGTGCCATTGATGGCAAGCATGTGGCCTGTAAAGCTTCTCGTAACTCTGGCTCAGAATTCTACAACTACAAAGGCTTTTACAGCGTGATCCTGTTTGCCATGGTGGATGCTGACTACAAGTTCACCTACATTGACCTATCAGGCAATGGCTCATCCTCAGATGCTCAGATCTACAACAAAAGTTATCTCCATCGTGGGCTGGACCAGAACAGGATTCATGCCTTTCTCAAGCCAGACCCCCTACCCAATGACAATCAGGATGTGCCTTACTTCATCATCGGGGATGATGCCTTCTTACTGCGGACCTACCTCATGAAGCCCTACAGCACCAGAAACCTCACCCATGAAGAGCGCATCTTCAACTATCGGCTGTCCAAGGCAAGACGGGTTGTGGGGAACGCCTTCGGCATCCTGGCCAACAGGTTCCAGATTCTGCTCACCACCATGCAACATCACCATGAAACTGTCAAAACCATCGTGGAAGCTTGCTGCATCCTCCACAACCTGATGCGCACCCGCTTCCCAGTGCTCCAGAACAGACTTGTGGACCGAGCACAACCAGATGGGAACCTGCAGCCTGGGGCATAGAGATCAGGACGGAACTTGGAGGACACTATCGTTTTGCAAGGCCCCATCACAGCCTCACGTGATGGGAAGAGGCAGCGAAACCTACTCAAGCATTGGTGCAACTCCCCAACAGGATCAGTGGACTGGCAGGAGAGAATGGTGGCTATCATCTGAACACTGTGCAGAACACTGAGGATACACTTGTGCATTGTACATATTATATATACTAATGTTTATTACTTTGTTGTAAATGTTATTCGACATTGTTAACGGAATTTGAACGTTAATGGGGCCCCAGTATTGGAAAAGCAATGAACAAATTGTGCTTGTGTTTGTTTGAAATGATATGAGAGATCATTAAAGAAACTTGCGATACGATTCATTCTTGATGTCATACTACATTTATAAAAGCACTTTATATTTAAAACATGTCTTGGTTAATACTTGAAGGTTTTTGTTAAAGTTAGAAGTTCCAATAAAGGTCTTTAATCTTGCTGTTGTTTGTTGTTTCAAAATATTTATTCAGGATAAATATATGTATTAGCACAATGGCTGTTTTACATCATGGTCCTGAAAAGGACAAAATAATACAGTAGCAACAATACAAATATAAGATACAAACAAAAGTAGATAAGAATAATAAAAATTGCTGTTTATTAAAGCTCAAAGCTTTTGAGACCACTCAAACACACAAGTGCGCATGCAAACAATAAACAGCAAACATCAAAACAGCTGGCCAGCTCATCCCTTAAACAGAAATAACATGAAATATCTGAGCAGTCCCTTCAACACATCACAAGCAGTCTCAATTCTCCTCAGTGGTGGTCCTCATCTCTGCAAGTACATCAGCAGTCCCTTGAGCTGAGGTGGTGATTGGCATGGGTGGAGCGTTCATCTCCTGCCTCTGGAGGTCCTGGAGAATCCCTCCCTCGCTGACGGCGCTCATGTTGGTGTGGTTAATGAAGGAAAAGTCCTGCATGTCTGACAACATGAGTCCTTCGTTGGAGCTTGCTGGCTGACTCTGGGTGTCTGCAATTGCTGGAAGTGCTGATTCTGATGCTCAGGCTGAGACTGTTGCTGGAAGTGGAGAGCCTGCTGTTAGAAGCCGTGATGCTGAGGCTGGGGCTGGAAGTAATACGGCTGCTGCCGCTGGGAGAAGTTGAGAGTGGGTGAAAGTGCAGATGCTGGACGTGGTGGAGCTTCAGGAAGGGGGAGGGGGATGGGTCGCTGCATCTCGTAGAGGATGGCCGTCATCCTCTCCAATGTTAGCTGGTACTGGGCCTCAGGTAGTCGTTGGAATGACTGGGACATGTACGTAATGAAGGGCTGCCTTGCATGGCTGATCTCCTGGGCTTGGACCAGTCTCTCCATGAGGGCGTTGGTGGCCTTCATACAATCTCTCATCTCCAGCATCGCAGGGGAGTCTTCAGGCTCGGCTCTGGTGGCGGCACGGCGTGGTCTGGTGGTGGTGGAGGAGGGAAACTGGTGAGGGGGTGCCCTGGGACCTCGTGACTAGCGCTTGAGTTTCAATGAGCGAGAGGGAGCCCTCGTCCTGTTCCTGTTCCTCGACGTCGTGGGAAGGCTGGCGAGAGGCGCTGGCCTTCGGCGAGGGCTGGGCTGCTGGAGGCTGTCTGGCTACAGGTTCCTGTGTGAGGAGTATGCTTCTAAGTGGCTGACCTTTCCTGGGCTTCACCTCCTTGTGCATGAAGGCGCAGTTCCTCTGGATGAACAGTTCTCTGTCCGTCAAGTTCGCTGCAGCCTGGCCAGACTTCTTGGAGAGAAGCTTAGTGAAGAGGTCCCGGACTGACTGACACCATTTCCTGAGAGCTTTGGCTCCCTCCTCAATGTCCAGCTCTCTTGTCTTCCTGGTCCAAAGATCCGTCTTCTTCTTTGTATCCTTGTAGTCGGTGGCCCCCTTCCTCCACAAAAGTTCGAGCTCTCGGACCCACTCAATGAGTTGCTCCTGAATGTCATTGTAGAGCAAGAGGGCCTTGCCGCGAGACTGCTTCTGAGGCTGAAGCTGTTCATCGTCCCTCTCCAAGTGTGGGTGCTGAGAGTCAGAGTCTGAAAAATATAACAATTGAATAAAAATAATAAATGTATAAATGAAACATATATTATTTAGATCAATTTGTATTGATTTGGGTAGCTCCTCGTCGTCAGGCTGGTCCTGTGTCAGGGCCTCCTCGGGCTCGTTCAGCTACACAGTCAAAAGTGGTATGCCGCTAAACCAACCTTAAACCCCAGCCAAGCCAACGCCCGCATGCACAGAACGCCGCTCTATCAACGCTCGTGTCGCCGGTAAAACCGACGCTCCCTACCGCTCGCTACCGTTAAGCCAACGCTATTGCAACACTGGATTCAGCGGTGCATTGCTAAGGCAACGCCTGTGTTTTCGATTTTTTCCCATTTTGTGCGCGGTGACGAGCGTTGTCGAAATTCGGTTCCCTCTCCCTACAGTTCAAGGAACGCTCCAACAAAGTTCGAGCGGTGTGACCAGGTCTTAAGCCTCCTTTGTAGTCAATGGCTCAACCGCTTTGTACCGCGAGGCCACATCAACCACTGTTAGGGCATACTTGTAAGACCGGCACTTCACAACGTCGTGAGGAAAAAAATAAGAGATCGGCTTGGTAACCTCATTAGGGGCAGGGACATCAAACTTTTGCTTTGGAATGAGTTTTGGCACTGGCAGGTAGATTTGCCATATAGCTTGCTTTGTTAGCCACCCCCTGGCAACTTCCTCAGAAACCCTCGCTTCTGTTGCAAGCTTCTTGATAGCTGTTATGCCTTTCCAGTAGCCCTAAGGACTATGGCATATCTTCTGCATGCGAAGATCCATACAAATTGAACGCCCGAGTCTCCATGTGACCTACTTGGCAAGCCTGTATGTAACCAGCCGAGTCGCAGCCATACCCAGTATTTTGAACACCTAACGCCCTTTTTGTATTTCTGGGGGCTCTTAGAAGTCTCAAAGCTGTGGCTCAGAGCACAGCGGGTTGACGATTTTATTCGTGATCAGGGAGTACTCACGCATTGCCTTATACACATCCCAAAATGCATGCTCGGCATGTCCCTGGCGGCGCAGTTCCTCATTGATGAAGTCTAAATGCTCAGTTCTCTTCTTGGCCTATGCTGCCTAAGCAGATTGAAGCTGCTCGATTGCCATATCATGGCGTTTACGTTCCGAGTATACTTGACTGCCTCGTAATTTAGAGAATAAAAAGTTGCTCCAAGAGAATGCAAGGGCGTTAACAAGAGCACCTCCAACAATAAGCACAACTGGTAAGATTCCTTGTTTAATTAGCATATCATTTGTGGCAATAGCTAGTGATACATCGGGAACAGCCATAGCCAGGTCGCGTGGGGTGAAATCAAGACGTGGCACCCCAACACCCAGAGCCATCTTAGCAAGCTTGGCATAACCTATTGAAATCCCGGAAACAACTGCAACGAGGTAAAGCAAGTTGACGAGCTTTTCCCATCTGTAATTGGTGTTGTCATCTTATTCCATATAAAAAATATCCTTTAAATGAGTGTCCAGAGGCTTTTGTACCAAAACCTGTTAAGGGTGTGAGGCTGCCATCTGGTGCCTGTTGCTAGTCCAAACACCCCAACGCCACCGACAACCCAAGGTACAGCCCATGTTTGCCACGCCCACCTTTCTGGAGGCTTGATTGTTGATATTGGTTCGACAGCTTCGACTCTAGCATCTGTAAGCGCCAGCATCTGTAAGCATCTTTAGCCTCTCGGAGCTCTCTCAGAAGCTTATTTGGATTGGCTTTTCGAGCTGCAGCACCCTCTCGTCATGCCGCAACCCTTTTAGCGCTTTTTGTAGTGGTCACTGACGTTATCTCCCCTGGTGTTGTCTCTCCTTAATTCGTGTTTGTTTCTTCCATGTTTACTTACTAAATTTATTTGTCCAATTGACAGCTGTTAGTAAGCACCCGTTATAGCGGAGTTAAGCACCTGTTGAAGCGGAGTTAAGCACATGCTATAACAGAGTTAAACACATACTATAGCAAGGAAGTGGTGTCTTCCTCACTACCGGCTCCTGTCAATTCGGTGTTTGTTTTTCCGAATTGACAGTGCTTAATTGTTGTGAAAGCCACGGTTATTGGAGCTAAAAACATACCATAGCGATGATAAGCTCACATGTGGGAGTGCTTAGCGAGTGTTGAACAAACGAGTCAGTCTCGAGGTCTGTAACTAGCTTTGGCTGGCGCTGTGGTGGGATCGGTAGAAACATAAAAGCAATACTTGAGTATAGCTGTAGCAATAATTGACCTAGATTTCGCGTCATGCTAGCGCCTAGCCAAGCCACGTATCTCACATACAGCTTTATGATCTCTTCATCAGACATTGATTCAACCTGGTCAATTGCAAGGCGCTCCAAACCAAGGTACTAACGGGCCTGACCGCCCGCTATGACGGCAGCAAGCCTATCTCTCTTAGAAGACATGTTTACACCAGGGATGCAACTAGATTCCGCTCCCCCTAAATTTGTCTCCACTAAGCTAGTTGTGTCCTGTTCAAGAAGTTTATCAATAAGGGTATCAGGATCCATGAATATACGTATACGCCTTCAAGCTTCAAAATACAGCACCGCTACCCAGATGAAGAAACCTAAATTGATTACTGAGGCAGCAGCTGCTATCAAGGCCAATATGACTTCAATCGATGGCATATGCAGTAAGTTGATCATTCTTCAGCAGCAGTTTTGCGCGCTTGGTCTTTGCTAGTAGTTGGCATACTGCGTAATGTTCCTCCTTTGATGGAATTACATCATTTTCACGTAAGGCATCTTCAAACGAGTCATGGTCCTTGGTGTGAAAATGCACCATCCAGCGAGTCTGCTAACGTAAGTCCTGAAGCATAGAGCTGTACTTTTGAGTGAGGATCCAGACACTTTGCTGCGCATGACAGCCGCTAAAGGCCAGTTCGGATAACGTCTTTCTACTTGGTTAGGGCCTTCATTGCCGAACAGTCATCAATAATGTAGAGGGTAGGCTCGGCCTTAAAACAATGGTAGAAAGCCCTCAGGTGGTCATGGAGCCGCTCCCCTGAATCATCCCACACCCATGACCGTGTCTGATATGCCTCGTTGTAACGTATGGTAGGGCAGAGGATTACAATATGCTCGAAGGCACCGACGAAGGGCCCTTCAAGTAGGTCGAGGATGAATGCGGTTTTCCCTCATTCTGTCTGCCCACAAACAATTGCCGAGCAGGGAACATCTGGAAATGTAAACTCAGTTTTTGGTTTCATCAAAACATTGTTAGTAGACTGCGCTGACGAACCTACCATCTTTAATGTTAAGCTGTCTGTCCATTACAATATACATATAAACGTTTAATGCGCCGGCCGCCACTGCCTTTTTTGTCAGCTGAATGGTGATACCCTAAGACGCATTCTCCATGGCCCTGCCACTATCGTGCAGCTGATCGTCATCAGTCGTCCTTAAGTCGAGCCACAGAGCTTACTTGGTGGTTAGGTACTCTCCTAGGGAAACGTCTGACAATGCCAAATCTTTTGCAGCTATTGATACATTGATGGTAGCCACGCATGCCCTGGGCATAGAGTTGGTTGGGGATGCCCTCAATGGTCACCTCAACTTTTGTAATCTTTGGGTTCTAGAACGACTCTGTCTTCCTGGTGAATGAGGCGCCTTGGGGGTCTTCAAAGAGCAGTAGGATGCCCTTCATGCTGCGAGCAGGCACCATTAGGTTGATGTTCCACAGTGTATCTCTTTTATTGTATACAAGCTTCCTGTGACGAAGTACACGGTCATACAGAATCGAGGGCCGACCTGTGTACTGGGTGCGTATCGTGCGGGCCAACTCTGTTTGGGTAACCATGTCATACTCCAGCGAGATGCCATCAATTTTGTAGCTGGCAGCGGTGTCGCCTGTTGCGTGATTCACGGTTGTAGTCATTGAACGTGAGCTCGTATTCCTGTCTGTCATTTAGCACGCTCTGGTAGAATGACATGTGACTCTCGAGGTGTTCAAAGTCAAGCCCAACATAGAACCTATTACCATACACATCGACTACGGCCTTGTCTCCTGCCCCCACTCGTATCTTAGTTGTGTTTCTGTCATCTGATAGGTCAATGCCTTGGTACTGGAGGCCCTGTCTCTCCTGTGCAGCCCGCCACAAGTCGTTGTAATAGTGGCACACATCGCTGTCATCAATAGACATGACCTCATTGCCAGAAATTTTGATTATCAATTTCTTAACCACGGCGCGACACAAGTTTTATACAACGCATCTGTTAACATCAGTCGAAGTCAGCGTGATTGTTAGAGCCAGCTGTGCTGTCCCTGGAACAATGACGTCGTCTGCGCCTAGATTAGGGTAGTGAACCAGCAGTTGTTGGTTCTGGTCAATAGTGCTTGGATTGTTTGTAACGACTACAGACTGTTGCACGCCCTTAACCCCGAGCAGTTCGCATATCAGGCGGTGTGGGTTTAGTTTGCTTCCGTAATTACTAGTCATGTTGAATGTTTAATTACAATTATATCTTTAACACACAGCCATGGAGTTTGATAACCCAGCATTTGACGACACAGAGGATGAGGGGCTATGGGAGGGGAAAGGAATGAGACTAGCTTTTAATGATGAGGAGACTCTCCCAGAGGCCACTCACCCACCTGTTACAGAAGGGGACATTGGGATGGTTCGGTCAATACCTCAGGACGGCCGACTCATTATAACCGCTGTCAATGATTATTACGATGCAATAGCTGAAAAAGGCCTCACATCCGGCCTCGGCCGTGATTATACAAAGTTTGTACTTGTGAGAGGACAGTTACGTTTGAAGGACAACCCTGACTTAATTATTTTAAATTCTCTTTCTAAAGACCTGCTTTCACTTCAAACAAAAGCTAGTAAAGGTGGGGGGACTAAGGCTCTCCGTGATGGTTTGGGGTTCACTCGTTGATCCCAAAAAGCGGTGTCAAGAAAGGAAGCAAAAGCCCTCCGAGGCATTGGCCAAGCAGCTGCTAAAGCCGCAGATAATTTAGAAATGAGCGGCTCTGAAGCCGTAACAGGGCAAGGTGGTGTGGAAGAAACAAGCTTCCTAGAGGACGTTCATAACACCATCCAAGACCTAGGTACACAAACAGAAAACGAACTACCACTCAGAAAGCTTATTGGGCTTGACAAAACTATGCAGACTCGAGGGGTGAGCTGGTCAATAACCTAGGTAAGATAACTAAGATAGAAAGGGATATGGACGGGCGGAAAGCTAAAATGGCAAGCCTGGAGGAGGAAGGGAGGGGTGGTAATCGAGCATGGAAATTCCAAGCAAATGAGCTTGCAGAGCTTAACGATCAGCGGAGTGCCCGTGTTGAGGCTGCCTCTGTAAACCATGAACGTCTGTGAACCCAAATTAACCGCATCAGAGAAACGATCAACAGACTTCTTAACGAGGACACAACGCTAGCTGAACGTGTACATACCCTGTTTCGGGAGCAGGGCATAACAATCGCCTCCATCCTCAATGCGATTGGATTGGCAATCTCGACCCTGGTAGTTGCTTTGACGAGTGGAGGAAGCACTAGTGCAACCCCAGCACCAACACCGACGCCAGCTGATAAACCCGGGTTAAAGGAATGTATCAAAAAACAGCTGAACTCCTTGGCAAACTTCATGAAGGGCCTGGCCGGTAAGGCAGCAGTTGCCCTTCCAGGAATCATTGGCTCCATCGTATCATGGCTGCTTAAGTCAGCTGCAAATGTGGCTGGTTGGATGGCAGATCATGTATGGGGCGCAGTTGTGGCGGTGGGGGGAATTATCCTCCACATACTCTGTGACTTACTACGTGGCAAACCAAAGCACAGTTAAGCCTATAGTGATTCCGCTTACAATAAAAGCAGTTTTCTCATCCTCGTGCACCCCACGCATACCGGTCTCGGCAACGCCGACAGGGGCCGGCCCTGAAGAGGGGACTCCCATATCTGTATCTGGCGGAGGGTCAAAGCTTCCTCTATCTGGAACCACCGGAACCGAGTTGATATCAGTATTGCTGCCGATCTGCTGTTCCGCAGTTGCAATAGTAATCAAATTGTTGTACCCATCAACGTTTCCAATGGCGAGGCTCATATCCGATGAAGCCATGTAAAGGCCCGTTCCAAACACATAATCAACCTTTGAGGAAGCATTTTTGAGGACGTTCTGAAACCGTCGGATGGATTACGGAATGTCCACTAGGGAGTTGATGGCATCCTCAACGTTGGCCTGAAATTGCTTTTGAGCATCAAAGGACGTGCCAACACCTAGTATCTCTGAGCGGGTCTGCGCCTGAGCACTAAGAATGGCTCAGACATAGGTCCTAATGCTGTCGTTGATCCGTGTGACACCTGGGGTGGTGAACCCCGCTTTTTTTTCCCAGGATGTAAGTACTCCAGGCGGTGTTTGTTCCATCTTGGTCTTGCTTTATAAAATCAATATGTAGCTTGCCGCCTTGAAAAACAAAGCCGTTGGTTGATTTCGCAACGGTTTGCCTAACGGATTCGCACAGGTGGGTGTTTCCAAAATGAGTGATCACCCGTACCTTGCGTGTTTTAGGGTCGGTGATGTAGATCCGCCGTAGGCCCTGGTTACTGCCTTTTCCTCCTCCAGTCGCTGTTTTCGTCAACCCCAAACTCGTGACAGGGCCAGTGGTAGATTCTCTTGTCAAAGGTGTTGTTGGTGGCTGACCATGTGGCGTCATCTTGCAGTGCTATTCTCATTTCGTCTAACAGTCTCCGAATGGTGTAGTAGACGTTGAACCCGTAGAAGTTATTTAGTGCTGGGGAGGCAGATCTGAGATGGTCCAGGGCAGAAACTCCGCAGCCACTGGTTGCGCACCATACAGCAAAGTTTACTTGGTTCTGTCAGTATTGCATTTGGTTGGTTCTCCAGCCAACTACAAGGCTGTTGTCGCTTATATTTGGCACCAAGTACTTATCGAACAGGTTGGAGAACTCTACACCAAACGCATCTGTGATTTTACTGATTTTACCTAGATGAGGAGATGTGTCAGATCATTGCGGGCAATATGGGGTACGTATACCGGCCCGTTTTTGTTCGTTTTATTCGTATTGAAACTAAACGCTTGTTTATTCATAATGCTATGTATCACACTCTGTCAAATAATCAAAGCGGCGACGCTGTGTCCCTGCAAAACGCTATTGACAATAGTGCAGTTGATCTATACGTCTTAGGTCAATCACGTATACTGTAGGCTGGTATAACATTAAATCAGCTATGCCCATCACAAAGGGGAAAATTTTTACAGTAAAATAATAAGTGTCGTTTTGCCCCCTGGCCTCTGGAACTTCAAACTTGTCCAGGATGTATTTACAGCTCTAGGTCTTACTTTGGAGGATAATGCTGCAGATGGAACTATTGCCCTCTCAATTCCTGATGATTGGGCTTTACATTGTGACGACGTGTGTTGAAAATATTGGGTCTTAATACCTGTCTAGGTGGAGGATAGATTCCTTCAGGTCTTCACAAAAGCGACCAGCCCGTGAACTTAAGCATCTTTAACCCACTTCATGTCCATCTCAATCGAGTCAGTACCATACACAACATGCTTGATGGTGTGCCCACTACGCTTCTTGAAGTTGTGGGTTGTTGGGGCGGCTCTTTCGGTGATATCATAACCACACACATTGTTAATCCTGTGTCAAAACGTGTTACTGTCAGAGCTGTGAATGAGTTGAAGGTTCGGACAAGGGATAATAAGAGACGTATATTGAACAATCACGACTTTCCTATTGGTGTTGTTCTTCAATTTACAAGATGTCAATAAAAGCGAGTATTTATGGAGCTCAATGGAAACAGGATCAGGGCGCTGATCTCTCGGAATATGCCACAAAGACTCACAATAAATTGATAAAGTGGGGGTACTATGACAGGAGACCTTGAAATGAAGATAATAAAATATTTCAGTTGGGAGACCCAATATCGCCTAAATAGGCTGCTAATAAAAAGTATGTTGATGAGAGACACAGACAGCATCGCAGGGACCTGAGAAAACACATAAACTCCCAAACAAACCCCCTTATTACTCTTTGGGCAGAAGCAAGTGGTGCTTTTCGCAGAGGATATGAGTGGTCATTTGGCCATGGGGTCGAGACTTCGATATAGATTTTGCGCCCTGCCTCTGGGGTCAGACTTTTGAGGATGTTGCAGTTGCGGTATTGGAAAAGGTGTACGACACCCAGGTTTACAGAACCAATATCTTAATTCAGGGCAGCGCAGCGGCCTACTCTCCATATGGCTTTTGTGAGCTACCTATTCGGCGGCGGCATTGGGTGATCGGGGGGGGGGGGGGGGGGAGTGGATGCTGTCTGTCTGGGGCATCCTTGGATTCTCGGGAGGATAATTCCGAATATGTATAAGCCTCAGGTTCTGTTGGGGCTGCACATTAGTCTGGTTGCAACGATCGGGGTGTTTGTCGATTGTGTTTTCAGGTTGTGCTCCTTTGAGGACCTGGGGAGGGCTGAGGTGTATAACCAGGTGTATCACAAGGATTGGAAGAAGTATAAGGAGACCGTGTCTTGGAGTGGGCGTGGGTGGAGGGGCTTGTAGACGGGAGGTTTAATAATTGCCTGGGCTTGGAAAAGGAGCATCATGGTCCTTGGCTGGGGAGACCAAGTGGGACTACGGAGAGGCCGACGGGGGCTTTCTACTGTTGGATGCTCTTTACAATGAAATTGATAACTGCTCATCCCGATCCCAACTTATGCCCATTTTATACAGGACCTCGACCGCGTGAAAAACTTACAGCGACGGTCGCAGATATTTCTCACTCGATGACCTCTATGGTGACTAACTACTGGTGTGACCCTTGACCATATTGGGCTGGATGGGCTGGTTGACAACAACATACGGTATGGAAGGGGGAGGTGCGACCAGTTCGCTGGCTCATTTGCGTCCATTTTGAAACTGTGCTCGTACCCCCAGTCTCTATACTACTCGTTGCTATGAGGGTCATATCATCTGCATACCTTATGTAGCTCCTTCGTACTCCTCCAATTTTCTCACCCCAGTCCATTCCTTCTAAGACTTGCCTCATTATATCTTCTGCATACAGATTGTACAGGCTTGGTGACAAGATACAACCTTGCCGTACACCTATACAGATCTTGAACCATTCAGATGGCACACAGACTCCTGGTCATTGTACAATCCTCTCATGAGATTTATCAGATGTTCCGGGAAACCCATCGTTGTCAGGATGTTCCAAAGCTGGAAATGGCTGACCCAGTCAAAAGTCTTTGAGTAGTCTATGAAACACGTGTAGAGGGGATGTTATGGGCCTTGCTCTTCTCTACGATCAGTCGGATGTTAACGATGTGCTCTCGTGTGCCACTATCTTTTACAAAACCAGCCTGTTCTTCTGAGATCTCGGATGAGTACTTTGCCTTGATCCTCCTGACGATTATTTTAAGCAGTATCTTACTGGTATGTTCTATGAGGCTGATGGTCCTGTAGTTGCTAAACTCCTTTTTGTTGCCTTTCTTATGCAATGTCACAAACACTGTGCGGCACCATTACTTCGGCCATTTCAGATCCATCCAGATTCTCTTGCATAGCTTCCGCGGTATATCTATACCCTCCTTACCCGATGCAGTCCACAGTTCTGCTGGTATCTCATCCGTTCGTGGTGATTTCCCATTTGCCATTTGTTTCAGCGAACACTCGACTTCCTCTCTCAGTGGTGGTGGCTCTCTCGTTGCTGTAATATGACATATTGGTCCAGCTGATCTTTCTCATACAGTTTTTTCGCAATATTGAGCCCATCTCTTCTTGATGTCTTCTTCCTCAGTCAGTTTATGTCCATCGCTGTCATTAATGACGTCTGCCTGAGCAGTCCACTTGCCAGTAATTTCTTTTACCAATCTGAACACCTTCTTTGCGTTGTTGCTGACATGTTCTATCTGTAAGCACTTTTCTTCCCGATAAGTTCTCTTGTCCTCATTCACTTGCTTGTTGAAGTCATGGTTTAGCTTTCGCCATTCCTGATCATCTTCTACGATCTTTGTCAATCCTCTCTGTTCCGCAATCTCTACAGCTGTGGCAGACATCCCGGGCTGTTTCTGCCTTTTCCTAGTTAGTAGATGGGTTTTTGCAGCTGTGGTTATGACGTATTTCATCTCGAAGTTCATTAGGAGTGCATTCAGTCTCGTCTTTAAGTAGGAGAGGAGTGAACTTGTTGCGGGCTTCCACATTGAACTGCTCTGGGATGCTAGACATGTCATAGAGGATTGAAGCTGTATGGCGTTGCTTCTTTTTTTTAGTTTCAGTCTCATCTTGCAGGTCACCAAATGATGCCACAGTCTGCTCCTGGTCTTGTCTTTACGTTGAGAATGCTAGACCTCCCTCGTTTCTTGATCATGATGCAAAACACACATTCAATAAAATATCTACATAACAGTAGCCATCACATAATCTACAGTACGCCATCCATCTCAAGTTATTTGAAGTTCGCTATCACATATATATGACACTGCTGTCTGGTCCACTACATGACGTTTATAATTATCGCACAAATGCCCATGTCCATCATCCAAAACCTATTGATAAGTGCAACTAATATATTAGCACTGTAAAACGATTGATCTAATCCTTTGATTTGGGTAAAGTGCTCTATTGCTAGAAGATATTGTAGCCATCTACGCTCGTCATCAAATGTTGCCACCCAAGACTATTCATCGTATGGCATATATATATTATATATATATATATATATATATATATATATATATAAATATATATATATATATATATATATATATATATATATATATATATATACATATATATAATCTCGAGTAATAAATAAATGTATATATATTTATATATATATATATATATCTATATGTATATATATATAAACATATATATTTATATATATATATATCTGCATCTATATATATATGCATATATATATATGCATATATATATATATATATTGATATATATATAATATATACATATATATATTTTATATATATAGATGTATATATATGTATATATATGTATACATATATATACATATATATGCATACATACATATGTATATATATATATATATATATGTGTATATATATTCATATATATATATATACATATATCTATGAAAATATATATTTATATATATATATATATTTTTATATATATGTATATATATATATCTATATATAAGACTGTCGGGTGTGAAAATAGTACATGTTGCTAACATTTTTTCCTCTGGATGTGCACGCGAGTGCAATGTTGAGTAATATTAGACACAATGGAAATACGTTGCATTGCTTTAAGCCTCCAATGAACTTAAGTGTTCTGATAAGCTATGACATCTTCCTTTCAAGCATGAGTCCACTATTATTGCCATTATAGTATGCAGTTGGTTGTATGCGGCGTTGCCGTGTGCGGGTGCAATAATGATAACAATACTGCGATCATGATGAAACGTGGCATGATCAGCGCTCTGTTAATTTTACTTAATTCTTTTACTAGCTCCATTTACGCTGTAGACAATAAATAATGACTATTATTATTATCACCATCATCATCACCGTTATCATCATCATTATCATCACCATCACTATCACTTTCATTATTATTACCATCATCAACATCATCATAACCATCATCAGCTGTTCTGATATGTTCCATCTAAGTTTCAATACAAGGTATAATATATCCATGGCTGATCAATTCAGGTTCACAATATGTTAATTTGGGCCCTATTGGCCAGTCTCTTTGACATTACCCAAAACTCAATGCATTACCCAATCACACGCATGGGACTTATTAATAATAAGCGAAAGATCTCGTGGCTGAAATATAATATTGCACGCATTTAGAACAGCCATTTTCAAGCTGACAATATTATATAATGCCTCTCTTGTTTCATTATAAGTGTGGTACTAACAAACCAACTCCTCTGCGACAGCACTAACCCTTATTCCGCACATTTTAATTAATGGTCTACCTATATCTGCTGCAATCCATGTAATCTAATCTCTTTAATCACGATGTAATTCATAAGAATCTCTCCCCGAAAGACATGTTATGTATTCTGCTCTCACTCATTGCTTGTGGTGACCTTGTCTATGCGAAGTTTAACTGCCAGATCCCCACTGCACTAATTCAAGGCATGTTAGTGCTCAAATAGTTCATGTATTCGCTAGAAGAGCACATCGTCTGTGCAAATGGTTTTCTTTGAGCTTATTCGATTATCATGCAAACAAATCGTTTTTCCTAGTCGTATATGCACAGTAAAGGATACTTCACTTCTGGAATGTGTATGAGCAAAGGTGTGATTAACATCGGTCGCAATATAAAGATAATAATAAGTTAGCACGCTTATCTAGTTATTTGCCGCTGTCTACAATATGCCTATCTAATTTGCTGGCACCTACATATCGTATTCAGCATATCTAGGTGACCAATACGTCGCACATATCATGATTGACGGAGAAGAGGGAACCATAAATCCTATAATATGGGCCATTCAACCGGATTCTGGTGAACGATTAAGGCAAAATATGAAGACCACGAGTCGACTGAATTGTCCGAACTGTACCATTCATAAAATGTCAATAGCTTGCATTCATCGTTTGCAATGTCTTTGTGAAACTTTGTTTACATTTCAATATAGACACTAGTGTTTTGCGATGGTGGGAGCAAAACCACAAAGTAACCGATAAAGCAGGGGGGGGGAGTTATGTTTAGAGCCAGTACAGTAATCGTATGGCTCAGCTCAAATTTTTTTTTACTTGTTCGTTTCAACAATGGCAGATATACCCAAAATAGGTCTGAATAATGATACAAAGGAAAAGCTTGCTGCAAAATATTGACTAGGCGCGTGATGCAATTTCAAATCAGGGTAATAAAGCTAAGACACAAAATTTTTCTTCTCGCTACATCCACATTACCTTCTGTCTGAAGTACAATAACAATATAACTCTGTCTGAAAAAAATATTTCTGTTTCTTATCGTTACAGTCTAGCCGCCATTGCCCTGTAGCAATTTTGAAGAGAGCCGCAACTAGGGTTACAGCAGATATGTTTACTGTCTTGCTCAATAGCATATTTAGAAAGTAAAAGTAAATAAAGTACCTCAAGCACACCGGAGGCATATTTGCATCGGCCATATCATCACTTATTACCGTCATATCTCGGCAACGAACCAGAAAAATATCATTGTCATGCTTCACAGCTTATAAGATATAACTTCTGGATATGTGGTATTGTTACCAAGAAGAACACCGATGCATATTGACTGGGGTCTAGAGGAGATGCAATGTTTACTTATATCATCATCTATCCGTCACATACTTGCCCCAGGAGTCACATAATGGCACGACCGGCCGGTTACAACCATAACATATTCATAAAACGCCACCTAAACGAAGACGGACTGGCTAGGCCAACACAGTGCTAATCTAATGAGTAGTATATATAACACATGCCAAGTTGGCGGCTTGGCTAGTTCAGTACAGTGCTAGGTATATAACGCAATGCCTCGATTACTTTGCAGGCAAAAGGTGGAGAATAATACAATTAATATTTTGAAAATCTGACGTCACTGCTTTCTGAGAATATCACGTGTTTCTTAAGTGGCAATATTCTTGCGTTGCATGATTCCGTCCCACGCTAACCTTTCCAAGGTGTGGTTTAAATCGCGTATCATTTTCAGAAGTAGTCGCCAATACAAAATTAACAACAACTGCTTTGTATTTTTTGTCTTTAATTGACGCCAAAGAAAATTGTGAAAGATGTGACGGCATGAATACAAATCTATCTGATGCAAATTGGGGCCACAATAGCGGCAAGTTATGGCCAGCAGCAATTTTAAAGACAGCAGATAACCGTGACAACGTGTGAGTTAGTCGAGTTACAATCAGCAGGACTGGTGTGCAGGAAAACCTGACAGATACCTGATGTTCTTATAAAATAAGGCACAACGCGAATTTTTAGTTGGACCATCACTTTCGGGGCTGGCCATGATAACGGCGCCATCTAACTGCGCTATTTAACATTTTTCTTTTAGGTTCGTATTATTGCAGTCGTCAATTTCCTGATGGATCAGCGAAGAGGCGATTTAGCACCATCGAGCCATCAAGCATTAAGTACCTCTATGTATGATGGTATTGATTTCAAATAGATTCATCGTGTGATCATACTGCTTCCTCTTCACATAAGTCCCCTGGAACCTGAAAAGCAATTGAGATTTCTATACATGTTGCCACATTAATGCATTTGTCGGTTTGGCAGCAGAAGTGACAATGTCAACCTGTGCTTAACAAATGATGATAAATGATGCTACACGCAAATGTTAATCACACGACAGCAACAATTATTGCAGAATGTATTTGATCATGTAAGGGTGTTTATGTACAGCATTGTAATTAGCATCCTTGTTTCAGATAGAGCCATAACCAATCTTATTACACTTGAATATATCATATGGATATTTTCATCGCACACAGAATATAATGTGTCGCCTGTTAGAGAGAATGTTAATACGTCGTTTTATTGTGTGATCATACGCGCCGAATCTGAATCATGGGAAGGTGTATCAACCTACGCAGCCTTACCGCTAATAGTCGCCTATGAAGCTGTGTGTAACACAGAGCTGGACAAGGAATATAGATGACGCGTCACCGCTACCGTAATGTGATTAGAAATAGCCTAGTTTAATTCCGTTGGTGTTATCACTGTACGCAATGTTGTTTTGACGTTATCCTTTCGCATACGAAACACTGTTTGCGTTACACATTCAATAAAATACACCTTTCGATTTGCAATATACTTTGAAAGCCTAAATAGAATCTGCTTAGATTAATTGTATGACTCATTCATAACTGATAATATATTGCGCCTTATGACCTTGACCACATTCAGCAACACAACAAGGGGGAGCTACAGCTTCGTCAGCAGTTCCCAATGAAATTCTGCGGGATTTGTTCTTAAACTAGGAATGCATCCTGTAAAGCATTGCCACTTTTACATCCAAGCTTGTCGTATTAAGAGGCTATCCCCAACATCACATTTGTCTGGCCCAATAAGATACTATTTGCATCATGGTGAGAGTCAACGCAATAACGCCATGATATTCAAGGCACTGATGTGCATAGTAGTAATGTCTTAAGTGATAGCCCTTTTCGCCGAGAGCAAAATGGACAGACCATATATAAGAGGTCAAAAATGGGTGATTCAATTGAAGGAGTAACGCTTAAAGTCTCTGTCGGATGGCCCCTCATAGGTGGCATGCTTTCGTGACCTAGCCCTATATCATCATGGGATGGGGCAGTGGATATCAGGCTGGCTATTTACAATGCCTCTCGCTTGTTGGCCACCTTCGTCACGGTAATTCCCAGACAAGTTTACCATTAGCGTTGATTGAAGAACCTGATCATGTACAACGTCGAAGCTATCTTTTAATTGAACCTGCTGACATGAAGATGACAAAACGCGTGATGTACAATTTGAGAAATAAAAAGTTGATTCACTGGAAGAAAGAAGTAAGGCTTAACGTCTATGTAAAAAACCTCTTCTGAAGTGACGTGCCTTCCTGACCTAACCCTATATCATTATGGGAAGAGGCAAAGGATACCAGTCTGGCTGTTAGCTAACAAAGCCTCTCGGTGGTTACCCTCCTACGTCCCGGTTATACCCCGACAAGTTACCCTATAATTTAGATCGAAAAACATGATCATTTACAACGGCAAATGACTTAGAATTGACCTTGCGACGGAGGTGCCCCGCTAAAACAACGATCTGCAAAAGCAGCATTCGGTCATGCAGCATTGATACGAAATGAATGTGAAATGATCGCTGCACTATACTTGCGCTAGTTGAAAGTACATCCATAGTACATGATTGCAAAAACATAACTTTGTTCTATCTAGTCTATTATTCGTTATCTATTTTAAATTGACTCAAGGGTTGAAAGCGTTTTGGGGCGTTACAGCAGTATAACGTACAGTAACAATGCCCGCAAGCGTCAAGATGGTAATAACAGAGCCACCCAGAGTCTACCATAATAAGCAAGGTCGCTAGGTGTCTTTATATCAAATCAGAAAAATATTTCATCTCGGGAAGGAGTCGTTCCATAAATTTAGGTGCTGTTCATATCGATTGCGTATGGTCGTCTATTGTTATAAGCCAGGTAATATTTGCACAGCCATCCGCTTCGGTGGTTCATTGCGTTTTCTCGCTTTATTACTTTCTTTCGATCACTTCGGCCATTACTCTGCTTGTATGTAACTGCCCCCCTTGCACCACTCTCGTATTATGCTGCGCTTAATGCCGCCACATTTTGTGCATGCAAAATTAGCTATGAATATTATGTAGGTTAAGATCCTGCCGAGCCCTTTGGATACTAAACGTTGCAAAGTTGCCGTTATACGCTGTCGATTTGAAAATGTATATGATTACCAGCTATATGACATATTATGAACGGGATTTTTTATATATATAAACCATCGATATAAAGCAATCCTTGTACATGTAAAATTGACCATGAATTTGATGATAATAAGCTTATTATAAAAATGCGAGGCGATCAACAAAGCATAGCAATAGCTTAATTTCGACGGTTTATGGTTATTCAAAGGGGTATACCTCAGACAGGTCATTTATATTCATTGAGACTTGTTGCAGTTCACATGCACCGCCGATTTGTCTGCAGTCTGTAATTGGAGTCTGACAATTGCAAGGTGTCGATAAGGAATATAGTATGCAAGGCGATATGAGGAACTTCTGCTGACGTGCTTGTTCTACTCCTGCGTTCTTTTCAATGTGTGTTTTTTTTGTGACTATCAAGCCAATGTTCTGATATTTTCCCGCCTTTGGTCTGTTAAATGGATCGCGCATAGTGTTACAATAGACACATTTTGTCAGTATGTCGTGTAAACTAACTTCAGCCATTTCCAACCTCAAAAGACTGAAAAACCATATTCTTTATCGTTAAAAATTCATTAGGAATTATTTTATTAGGTCGGGGATGGTTTCAATAGAGCAAGTCGACAAATTCGAGGATCAGCAATAAATTTATGCCACAAACAATCTTTTGTGTGATTTGCAATTATCGTTTTGCCTAAATGTGCATCTCTCTCTGGTAAAAGTAATTCAATGTTCAGGCCAACAGTATCCAATTTATACTCTAAGGAACCCACACAACAAGACGGATAATTGAATTAATCTGTGAAAAGACATTGCTATATCTAGCCATATCTGTCTGCAGAATCCCTAATTGACTGAAATCTGATTACTGTAATTGAAGTATGCTACGTAGCACATAGGTCACCTGCACCACCGCGTCGATAAATACATGCGTGAATGCTTGCAAAAGCAATGCACGAGCTTATTACATGGGGTGATAATGCTTAAATATGGTCAGATAACCGAGGTAAAAAAAAATACATATATTCGAATAAACATATTTGCGGATCATATTTTTTCGTATCATTGACATAATAACAAGTTTTGTCCCTGAAATGATTTCCGTTGTTCTCCCTTTGTAAGTCTTTATACCTTTAACTGGAAATCGATGGTGATTAGAAGGGGGTCGCATAAAGTTTAACTTAGCTGTCATCGTTACACGCTGGTCTACTTAACAGTGCATCATTTATTTTACATTTCTATCCGTATAATTTTCAAAATTATGCATTATCGACTGACCTGATGACTTCGTATTAAATTAAATATAATTTGTGAGCAAAAGTTTGTAGTGCTGTCTGGAATGCTGATATATCTTTCAATCACTGATTTTGGTTCATAGGGTGACAAAGGCCAAATCGTTATGCGCGACATTATCGTTGAGCTGTCAATCTGTGTGACGGGATCAGAAGCAAAGATAGTCGGTAATGTAATTTGAGTTAGTTGTGAGGGTATCGGTGCGTTCTAGCACGATCCACATCAATCGTTTTAACCTAACAGGCCATAATATTCCAAATATGGATTATAAATCGAGAAAACGATACATACATTTTGGAAACATTTAAAAGAGGCCTTGATGTTTTATGCCTTCGTTGAGGGAGACTGAATGTTGCTGCTCTCCATATCTTGCGGACGATATAAGAGATATCTTACATATTTAAGCACCAAACTGCACTTAACCAAATCGCAAGCACCTCAGGCAGTATAGCTCCTGTCGCACATTGTGTGCATTGCATGTTTAGAGTGAACATACTCAGCGAGCTTATGACCCGTTATCGCAAACGAGGCATGCCTGTCCATAGCAAATCAAGACGAGATCGTAACGTGTCTGGGTAGGAGACAGGAATCAGGGCAGAAGTTTCAAGCTATACTTCCGGCCATCAATCCATTAATGAACTCGTCAACTGTGTGTGTTAAGACAGGAAGAAAGCGCGTATCAACTTTAAGGTCCGAGCAGTTGTGATGTGGACCTCATAAATACACCTACTCAATACTTCTCTTTTGGACGGAATGTAACTTGCCACAAGACACGTTACAGCTCCCCCCCCCCACACACACACTGTGTCTGTCAGAGACAACAGAAAAACACATGACAGACATACACAAGCCTCTTAAATAACCCACTCGTTGGCAAAAGAAAATCAACAAGCCGCACAGCAGCAAAAACGCTATCCACAACCGCGGAGCACGTGACCCTGCTTTTCAAACATGCCTAAATAGTCCCTAAACGCTAAAAGGAAGAACTTTGGATCGAAACATTCTGTTTCTGCCATCGTACACACAATCACACAAATCAGATAGCCCGCTGTGATACACATCGACTATTGCGATCACGAATTCACGCAAATATATTCAAGCCGTACAATGATTGACAAACATACTGACAGAAGAACACTTAGTTAGAGATAACCCGGAAGAAACAAATATAAGTTAACCACGGTCACATTATGATGTACAGCACGCTTTGATAGGGTTAGAATAACACTATTTATCGGCAGGCTTTGTGAAAAGCCCGTTACAAATATCCCACATACGAGGTAACCATCTCACCGCCATCACGCGGGGAGCATGGTCTTTACCGTATAGAACGAGCAGAGAAACCACTTGTGCTGTACTGTTTCAGAAACATCCAAAGATTCAGTGATAGGATTGACTTATCTGTAAACCCCTCTTATGCTGTATGCCTTA
>CM067355.1:42387794-42491770 GCA_034190875.2 Urechis unicinctus
ATCACTTGGATTAAACTAGGCAAGGTACTCGCTCCTAGTGTTTTGATAATCTGAAAGCGCGGATAGAACATGTCATTTGTATAGCGCCTGCTTCCTTGAAAAGATTGTTATATCATCGACTACAAGGAAATGTCTTGAATTTTGATTTAAATACATCAAGCGTATTCGACCGACGAACAGCGATAGGAAGTGCGCTCCACAAAGTTGGTGCGGCATTACTTTACGCTCTGGCGCCGTATGAAGACATATTTTGAGATTTTTGGATGTGAAGCAGATACTTGTCTATGGATCGAAGATACCTTGCAGGTTGATGTTGAACAGTAAGTTCCTGTAGGTAGCATGGAAGGGTTATAATAACCGCCTTAAAGGTGAGTAGAATAATGTTTTATGCAAGCCCATAAAGGGTATGCACGATGTGTTGAATGCTATCCCCGTGCTTTCCTTTTCCACGTATTTTGTGCGTGTAGCAGTTTTGCAATAAGGAGCGACCGGGCTCCATGTAGCAGCGAATTGCAGTAATCAAGCCGAGACAGTATAAATGGGTGTACAAAAATTGCAGTTGTGGATAGGTTTCTTGAGCTGTCTAATCGTCTGATCTGATGAAAGTGAGATTGAGTTGACTTCAGAGCATGTGACTTTCTAGTAAACTGTGAGTCCACCAGAACACCGAGGTTTCACTGAGAGATCGAAAGTAGTAAGCAGCCTGGACGTGTCAGAGGCGCAGTTTATTTGCGTAGGATAAAAAGTGCTAGGTGAAAGGTGCTTGATTAAGTAAGATCGATAAGAATTTTCAAAAATCAAATGATAAGCTAGTTACTTGCAGTTATTACTATTCCAATGGGACTTACCAATCAATATTTTGAAGACGGTCTATTTTCCAATTATCACTCCTCGGACGCGAGAATCGGTCCTGTGACTGCCAGATTCGCATGCGCTGTTTTTGGACAAATGTGACTCAAATCTGAAAGGCTCAATACCAGCCAAATTCTCTGGATCAGAGTGCTCAAGCATATGTGATTCTTTTAGCCAAGACGCCATCGCCAAATCGTCCAAATCAAAGACATCGCTCTCGGAAACGTCAGCATTCGCGATGGTTTGCGGTAAAAATTACTGATTTGTCAGGGACGAGTTTTTTGAGTGACGTCACGAGATGCCGGGCCGAAAATTTAGAAAATGGAAGCGACAGCCGAAAAATCTACCTATTTTTGATATATTCGGGTGATTGTTCAAAAATTTAACCACAAAAACGGGGCAAACACAACTCGGTTTCATTCGGTTTTATAACCTAAACGTACAAGTTTGATGCCTCAGGCAGTTTAAAGATTGTATAAACAACACGTAGAACACCCGCAGATCGCCCGTAAAACATTTAACCACAGCATCGAACGAGGATGGTTTATTCCTACCTTCGGCCCATGGCCTTGTTCAGGCTGCGTAGGCACATGTAGGTCTCATGTGACCTTGGCTTTAATGATAACCTTCATCAAATCAACATTTGATAATATTTATGGCATGCATATTGCAGGGCTACTATGCATATTTAAACCAGTAATGCATTGGATTATTCCCAGAAGGAATCTGAAAGAAAAAACTTAAATATCCCTGCACGAAACAAATAATAAAACCCAAGAATAACATCGAAGATACGAACTAGAGCCACTTTGTACAGTTAGTGTTTTAGTTCCACTCGTTGCTCCTTAAGGGGTTGTCTATTTGATTTATTATTGAATTCAGCCCTCTGCCAACCGAATATTTTTCGGGTTCAATGACGCACTATCGCAAATAGCTACGCCATCAACATATAACACGCTAGAAGCCTAACAAGAACCTGGCAAACACATTGGAGATCACAGTAGGTATTATCAGTCTACGCATAAACTGCTGGGTGATTTCTATTCAATACATTCGACCGTCAACGTCATCGCTGCAAATGTCTTAGCGGCTAACATGTACATTTTGCCAGAATACGGTCGTAGACACATAATGGCACCAGATTTATGCTTATAAACATAAACACCCTGCATCGACAGTGTTGATTGAACAAGCGCCACAATCCACATTGAGTGTGGCGTGTCAAATACGCTTAGCCGAATAGACGATGATGATGGAAAATGGTGCGCTGCTCATTTCCCGCAAGCCAGCATGAAACAGCATTATTGTACCAAGAAACCTACACATTGAGCAAAATTATGTAAAATGAAATAAGGCTCGACCATGGCGATACGACTTGCTGGTGAGTAATATGGTCATGACGTCTACGTGCACATAGGTAAATTCCTCATGCATATGATACTTGGCCACATCAAGCTCTCAACGTGGTCTATTTCCTTTTGATCCAAACCGTAACCAAATCTTTAACTTAAAACACAATTTTTACTTATGCCATAACAATAATCTCATTTACTATTTCATTTGTTTATGACGGAGCAACATGTGAAAGGAGTTTTACAGCTTGCAATCATCAAAATGTTGATATTGAAAGGATCTGTAAATTGAAGGTGAATGGACACCGAAATATTTGCCAGGCACTTGCAACAATGAATACGATGATATCCTAGACACAATTGTATAGCTAGCTGGAAGAGTGGGTTCATTATTACCATATATGCAGCCTGACAGCAATACTAATGATTTATACAGGTGGTGCAAAACCGTTGTAAAAACAACCAACAAACAGATAGAAATTCATTTAAATAATAGAAGGCACAGAGCGAACTATATAAAACTTTGTGAAATGTTTATCGCGAGCGAAAGATTTACATTGAAGCTGGGCCATAATTCAGGTTTGCAGTGCTCCACAGGGGACACTAAACCAGTTTCATTACGACGCAGTGCTATGTGGAAACTGCAATAAATGCTTACCAGGAATGTTACTTAAGCCCGGTCGTCGCAACCAGATGGCTACATATATGACTATATGCATAATTAAGCGCCATGCATATCATGCAAAGTAGTTATTTAAAGCTGCATATAGACTTGAATATGTTAACAGCGTTTGGTATTGATTGATATTTACCATTCTATAACTGTATTTCCTCATCACGAGAGCCGTTGATCAGCTTCATAAACTGATTGCTGTCTCGCATTTGCTAATGTAATCGATGTTGGCGGAAGGGTGTGTTATCTTATAGCCTTGTTACTCATAGGATATCCGTTTAAGCCCTGGCTGATAAGCATGTTAACCATGCTACGCTTGGACTGGATGCAGTGGACAAAGCAACGCAATGGCCGATCATGATTGCATGAGCTTCTAAAGCTAGTATAACTGTCCAGCTTGTGTGGTCTCTAGACAGAAAAATAGCGGCGCTGCCCAACGTCAGATATGCAAACACTGCGTATTGTGACCAATGCCTACATTCAGTATATGACTGCATTGGGGTTCGTAAGTTTTTTTAAAACATACGGTTGGATTTTCAAATCGCGCTCTTAATCAATCGAAAACTGATAATTTCTTTCGGCTTTCCAAGATGGACGGTTAAGGGACAAATTTGCCCTTTACAGTACCTCGTGGAATTTGTGAGTCGCTTGTACATTTGAGATTACGCGACTTACCTACTATGAGATGACTCTGTGAACGTAAAAAATGTGGAATGTACTGTGTTGTAGCTACCAAATGATCCCTAAAGTATAATGCCGTTATTGACATCCATTAGGTCGACTAGACTGCGTAAGCAATCGCGAATTTCTTATTTCTGATATGGTCTGGAATTAATTCAGCAGGTGGACTTCTTCAAACTAGAGCCACTTTGTACAGTTAGTGTTTTTGTTCCGCTCGTTGCTCCTTAAGGGGTTGTCTATTTGATTTATTATTGAATTCAGCCCTCTGCCAATCGAATATTTTTCGGGTTCAATGACGCACTATCGCAAATAGCTACGTCATCAACATATAACACGCTAGAAGCCTAACAAGAACCTGGCAAACACATTGGAGATCATAGTAGGTATTATCAGTCTACGCATAAACTGCTGGGTGATTTCTATTCAATACATTCGACCGTCAATGTCATCGCTGCAAATGTCTTAGCGGCTAACATGTACATTTTGCCAGAATACGGTCGTAGACACATAATGGCACCAGATTTATGCTTATAAACATAAACACCCTGCATCGACAGTGTTGATTGAACAAGCGCCACAATCCACATTGAGTGTGGCGTGTCAAATACGCTTAGCCGAATAGACGATGATGATGGAAAATGGTGCGCTGCTCATTTCCCGCAAGCCAGCATGAAACAGCATTATTGTACCAAGAAACCTACACATTGAGCAAAATTATGTAAAATGAAATAAGGCTCGACCATGGCGATACGACTTGCTGTGAGTCATATGGTCATGACGTCTACGTGCACATAGGTAAATTCCTCATGCATATGATACTTAGTCACATCAAGCTCTCAACGTGGTCTATTTCCTTTTGATCCAAACCGTAACCAAATCTTTAACTTAAAACACAATTTTTACTTATGCCATAACAATAATCTCATTTACTATTTCATTTGTTTATGACGGAGCAACATGTGAAAGGAGTTTTACAGCTTGCAATCATCAAAATGTTGATATTGAAAGGATCTGTAAATTGAAGGTGAATGGACACCGAAATATTTGCCAGGCACTTGCAACAATGAATACGATGATATCCTAGACACAATTGTATAGCTAGCTGGAAGAGTGGGTTCATTATTACCATATATGCAGCCTGACAGCAATACTAATGATTTATACAGGTGGTGCAAAAACGTTGTAAAAACAACCAACAAACAGATAGAAATTCATTTAAATAATAGAAGGCACAGAGCGAACTATATAAAACTTTGTGAAATGTTTATCGCGAGCGAAAGATTTACATTGAAGCTGGGCCATAATTCAGGTTTGCAGTGCTCCACAGGGGACACTAAACCAGTTTCATTACGACGCAGTGCTATGTGGAAACTGCAATAAATGCTTACCAGGAATGTTACTTAAGCCCGGTCGTCGCAACCAGATGGCTACATATATGACTATATGCATAATTAAGCGCCATGCATATCATGCAAAGTAGTTATTTAAAGCTGCATATAGACTTGAATATGTTAACAGCGTTTGGTATTGATTGATATTTACCATTCTATAACTGTATTTCCTCATCACGAGAGCCGTTGATCAGCTTCAAAAACTGATTGCTGTCTCGCATTTGCTAATGTAATCGATGTTGGGCGAAGGGTGTGTTATCTTATAGCCTTGTTACTCATAGGATATCCGTTTAAGCCCTGGCTGATAAGCATGTTAACCATGCTACGCTTGGACTGGATGCAGTGGACAAAGCAACGCAATGGCCGATCATGATTGCATGAGCTTCTAAAGCTAGTATAACTGTCCAGCTTGTGTGGTCTCTAGACAGAAAAATAGCGGCGCTGCCCAACGTCAGATATGCAAACACTGCGTATTGTGACCAATGCCTACATTCAGTATATGACTGCATTGGGGTTCGTAAGTTTTTTTTAAACATACGGTTGGATTTTCAAATCGCGCTCTTAATCAATCGAAAACTGATAATTTCTTTCGGCTTTCCAAGATGGACGGTTAAGGGACAAATTTGCCCTTTACAGTACCTCGTGGAATTTGTGAGTCGCTTGTACATTTGAGATTACGCGACTTACCTACTATGAGATGACTCTGTGAACGTAAAAATGTGGAATGTACTGTGTTGTAGCTACCAAATGATCCCTAAAGTATAATGCCGTTATTGACATCCATTAGGTCGACTAGACTGCGTAAGCAATCGCGAATTTCTTATTTCTGATATGGTCTGGAATTAATTCAGCAGGTGGACTTCTTCAAACTAGAGCCACTTTGTACAGTTAGTGTTTTTGTTCCGCTCGTTGCTCCTTAAGGGGTTGTCTATTTGATTTATTATTGAATTCAGCCCTCTGCCAATCGAATATTTTTCGGGTTCAATGACGCACTATCGCAAATAGCTACGTCATCAACATATAACACGCTAGAAGCCTAACAAGAACCTGGCAAACACATTGGAGATCATAGTAGGTAGTATCAGTCTACATATAAACTGCTGGGTGATTTTTTATTCAATACATTCGACCGTCAATGTCAATACTGCAAATGTATTAGCGGCAAACATGTACATTTTGCCAGAATACGGTCGTAGACACATAATGGCACCAGATTTATGCTTATAAACATAAACACCTTGCATCGACAGTGTTGATTGAACAAGCGCCACAATCCACATTGAGTGTGGCGTGTCAAATACGCTTAGCCGAATAGACGATGATGATGGAAAATGGTGCGCTGCTCATTTCCCGCAAGCCAGCATGAAACAGCATTATTGTACCAAGAAACCTACACATTGAGCAAAATTATGTAAAATGAAATAAGGCTCGACCATGGCGATACGACTTGCTGATGAGTCATATAGTCATGACGTCTACGTGCACATAGGTAAATTCCTCATGCATATGATACTTAGTCACATCAAGCTCTCAACGTGGTCTATTTCCTTTTGATCCAATCCGTAACCAAATCTTTAACTTAAAACACAATTTTTACTTATGCCATAACAATGATCTCATTTACTATTTCATTTGTTTATGACGGAGCAACATGTGAAAGGAGTTTTACAGCTTGCAATCATCAAAATGTTGATACTGAAAGGATCTGTAAATTGAAGGTGAATGGACACCGAAATATTTGCCAGGCACTTGCAACAATGAATACGATGATATCCTAGACACAATTGTATAGCTAGCTGGAAGAGTGGGTTCATTATTACCATATATGCAGCCTGGCAGCAATACTAATGATTTATACAGGTGGTGCAAAACGTTGTAAAAACAACCAACAAACAGATAGAAATTCATTTAAATAATAGAAGGCACAGAGCGAACTATATAAAACTTTGTGAAATGTTTATCGCGAGCGAAAGATTTACATTGAAGCTGGGCCATAATTCAGTTTTGCAGTGCTCCACAGGGGACACTAAACCAGTTTCATTACGACGCAGTGCTATGTGGAAACTGCAATAAATGCTTACCAGGAATGTTACTTAAGCCCGGTCGTCGCAACCAGATGGCTACATATATGACTATATGCATAATTAAGCGCCATGCATATCATGCAAAGTAGTTATTTAAAGCTGCATATAGACTTGAATATGTTAACAGCATTTGTTATTGATTGATATTTACCATTCTATAACTGTATTTCCTCATCACGAGAGCCGTTGATCAGCTACAAAAACTGATTGCTGTCTCGCATTTGCTAATGTAATCGATGTTGGCGAAAGGGTGTGTTATCTTATAGCCTTGTTACTCATAGGATATCCGTTTAAGCCCTGGCTGATAAGCATGTTAACCATGCTACGCTTGGACTGGATGCAGTGGACAAAGCAACGCAATGGCCGATCATGATTGCATGAGCTTCTAAAGCTAGTATAACTGTCCAGCTTGTGTGGTCTCTAGACAGAAAAATAGCGGCGCTGCCCAACGTCAGATATGCAAACACTGCGTATTGTGACCAATGCCTACATTCAGTATATGACTGCATTGGGGTTCGTAAGTTTTTTTAAACATACGGTTGGATTTTCAAATCGCGCTCTTAATCAATCGAAAACTGATAATTTCTTTCGGCTTTCCAAGATGGACGGTTAAGGGACAAATTTGCCCTTTACAGTACCTCGTGGAATTTGTGAGTCGCTTGTACATTTGAGATTACGCGACTTACCTACTATGAGATGACTCTGTGAACGTAAAAATGTGGAATGTACTGTGTTGTAGCTACCAAATGATCCCTAAAGTATAATGCCGTTATTGACATCCATTAGGTCGACTAGACTGCGTAAGCAATCGCGAATTTCTTATTTCTGATATGGTCTGGAATTAATTCAGCAGGTGGACTTCTTCAAACTAGAGCCACTTTGTACAGTTAGTGTTTTTGTTCCGCTCGTTGCTCCTTAAGGGGTTGTCTATTTGATTTATTATTGAATTCAGCCCTCTGCCAATCGAATATTTTTCGGGTTCAATGACGCACTATCGCAAATAGCTACGTCATCAACATATAACACGCTAGAAGCCTAACAAGAACCTGGCAAACACATTGGAGATCATAGTAGGTAGTATCAGTCTACATATAAACTGCTGGGTGATTTTTATTCAATACATTCGACCGTCAATGTCAATACTGCAAATGTATTAGCGGCAAACATGTACATTTTGCCAGAATACGGTCGTAGACACATAATGGCACCAGATTTATGCTTATAAACATAAACACCTTGCATCGACAGTGTTGATTGAACAAGCGCCACAATCCACATTGAGTGTGGCGTGTCAAATACGCTTAGCCGAATAGACGATGATGATGGAAAATGGTGCGCTGCTCATTTCCCGCAAGCCAGCATGAAACAGCATTATTGTACCAAGAAACCTACACATTGAGCAAAATTATGTAAAATGAAATAAGGCTCGACCATGGCGATACGACTTGCTGATGAGTCATATAGTCATGACGTCTACGTGCACATAGGTAAATTCCTCATGCATATGATACTTAGTCACATCAAGCTCTCAACGTGGTCTATTTCCTTTTGATCCAATCCGTAACCAAATCTTTAACTTAAAACACAATTTTTACTTATGCCATAACAATGATCTCATTTACTATTTCATTTGTTTATGACGGAGCAACATGTGAAAGGAGTTTTACAGCTTGCAATCATCAAAATGTTGATACTGAAAGGATCTGTAAATTGAAGGTGAATGGACACCGAAATATTTGCCAGGCACTTGCAACAATGAATACGATGATATCCTAGACACAATTGTATAGCTAGCTGGAAGAGTGGGTTCATTATTACCATATATGCAGCCTGGCAGCAATACTAATGATTTATACAGGTGGTGCAAAACGTTGTAAAAACAACCAACAAACAGATAGAAATTCATTTAAATAATAGAAGGCACAGAGCGAACTATATAAAACTTTGTGAAATGTTTATCGCGAGCGAAAGATTTACATTGAAGCTGGGCCATAATTCAGTTTTGCAGTGCTCCACAGGGGACACTAAACCAGTTTTTCATTACGACGCAGTGCTATGTGGAAACTGCAATAAATGCTTACCAGGAATGTTACTTAAGCCCGGTCGTCGCAACCAGATGGCTACATATATGACTATATGCATAATTAAGCGCCATGCATATCATGCAAAGTAGTTATTTAAAGCTGCATATAGACTTGAATATGTTAACAGCATTTGTTATTGATTGATATTTACCATTCTATAACTGTATTTCCTCATCACGAGAGCCGTTGATCAGCTACAAAAACTGATTGCTGTCTCGCATTTGCTAATGTAATCGATGTTGGCGAAAGGGTGTGTTATCTTATAGCCCTGTTACTCATAGGATATCCGTTTAAGCCCTGGCTGATAAACATGTTAGCCATGCTACGCTTGGACTGGATGCAGTGGACAAAGCAACGCAATGGCCGATCATGATTGCATGAGCTGCTAAAGCTAGTATAACTGTCCAGCAAGTGTGGTCTCTAGACAGAAAAATAGCGGCGCTGCCCAACGTCAGATATGCAAACACTGCGTATTGTGACCAATGCCTACATTCAGTATATGACTGCATTGGGGTTCGTAAGTTTTTTTAAACATACGGTTGGTTTACAGTACCTCGTGGAATTTGCGAGTCGCTTGTACATTTGAGATTACGCGACTTACCTACTATGAGATGACTCTGTGAATGTAAAACATGTGGAATGTACTATGTTGTAGCTACCAAATGATCCCTAAAGTATAATGCCGTTATTGACATCCATTAGGTCGACTAGACTGCGTAAGCAATCGCGAAATTCTTATTGCTGATATGGTCTGGAATTAATTCAGCAGGTGGACTTCTTCATTGTGCTGGTGTTCGTGGTGCTAGTTTCTGATGCTCTTTGTTAACAATGCGCTAGGTGCTGATGCTTGTAATGACATGCTGGGGTGATGTTTAAGTTTAACGTAAATTTTCAGCATGATACTCATATTGAATGGCGTTATTTAACATGGCATTAATTTGTGTTGATGAAAATAGAGGCGTCAAGGCCTGGGGATATCCTTCTTAATCCTCGTTCCAATAAGAGATTATGCGGGATTTTTTCTCGATGATAGTAACGAATGGCTTTGAAAAATAAGTAGTGATGGTTTTGTCGCTAAATCTCGGATTCCGTCATAGCTTAAACTACTGATCTAGGCGATTTAATCGTCGGTTGGTCGTCGTCATCCAGTACCCTGCTGATGACACAGGTTATTATTGATGCTTGCACTGGGTTATGTTGTACTCGGGGCCAATTATTGACAGAGTTCTTTTCGTACGTTAATGCGGGATGTGCTCTTCGGGAAATTGTTATTGTTTAAATACGTGTAAACAAATGCATTTTGCTTTCCCTGCCGTTCCCAAATGTTAAACATGTATAGATGAATGCCGTCCATGTGGAGAGTGAAATATTGAAATGTTGCTTCATGATTCATACAGATATACGAGGTGCCGTTAATCCACATTATGTACCGTTCAACCTTAAGGTTAGTCACTTTAATATCGTCAGTTCATAGACTCCAAGAGCAAGAACGTTTTTCTCGGGACATACAAGAGACGTCCAGATTGTCACATCCCACGAGCGATAAGAAATCCGATGAAAACGTGACGTTCTATATATGTATAACACGACTGACACGCGACAAGGGGAGGATGACCCTATTTGCAACTAATAGATTAGCGTTCAGTTAATAAACACAGGAGCTATAAAGATCAATGATTCAAGCTCACATATGACGTGTGTATTTGGACTATGAATCATTTCCAATATAACAAATGGGCAGGCACATGCTTTGTAACACCCTTAAATAATATCCCGGAAGATAGAACGCAGCAGCACGATTTATAGACCAAAAATATGAGTGGGCTCATAGACGTTTTCTTCATAATTAAGCGCCAGGCATATCAAGCAAAGTAGCTATTTAAAGCTGCATATAGACTTGAATATGTTAACAGCATTTGGTATTGATTGATGTTTACCATTCTATAACTTACTTTCCTCATCAGGAGAGCCATTGATCAGCTTCAAAAACTGATTGCTGTCTCGCATTTGCTAATGTAATCGATGTTGGCGGAGGGGTGTGTTATTTTATAGCCCTATTACTCATAGGATATCCGTTTAAGCCCTGGCTGATAAGCATGTTAACCATGCTACGCTTGGACTGGATGCAGTGGACAAAGCAACGCAATGGCCGATCATGATTGCAGGAGCTACTAAAGCTATTATAACCGTCCAGCATGTGTGGTCTCTAGACAGAAAAATAGCGGCGCTGCCCAACGTCAGATATGCAAACACTGCGTATTGTGACCAATGCCTACATCCAGTAAATGACTGCATTGGGGTTCTCTGCGTTCTCAACGCTTAAGTTCATCGACAAAGCACATATATATTATTCAAACAATGACATAAAAAGAGGATCGTAAGTTTTTTGAAACATACGGTTGGATTTCAAATCGCGCTCTTAATCAATCGAAAACTGATAATTTCTTTCGGCTTTCCAAGATGGACGGTTAAGGGACAAATTTGCCGTTTACAGTACCTCGTGGAATTTGTGAGTCACTTGTACATTTGAGATTACGCGACTTACCTACTATGAGATGACTCTGTGAATGTAAAAATGTGGAATGTACTGTGTTGTAGCTACCAAATGATCCCTAAAGTATGATGCCGTTATTGACATTCATTAGGTCGACTAGACTGCATAAGCAATCGTGAAATTCTTATTGCTGATATGGTCTGGAATTAATTCAGCAGGTGGACTTCTTCATTGTGCTGGTGTTCGTGGTGCTAGTTTCTGATGCTCTTTGTTAACAATGCGCTAGGTGCTGATGCTTGTAATGACATGCTGGGGTGATGTTTAAGTTTAACGGAAATTTTCAGCATGATACTCATATTAAATGGCGTTATTTAACATGGCATTAATTTGTGTTGATGAAAATAGAGGCGTCAAGGCCTGGGGATATTCTTCTTAACCCTCGTTCCAATAAGAGATTATGCGGGATTTTTTCTCGATGATAGTAACGAATGGCTTTGAAAAATAAGTAGTGATGGTTTTGTCGCTAAATCTCGGATTTCGTCATAGCTTAAACTACTGATCTAGGCGATTTAATCGTCGGTTGGTCGTCGTCATCCAGTACCCTGCTGATGACACAGGTTATTACTGATGCTTGTACTGGGTTATGTTGTACTCGGGGCTAGCGCCAAATAGTATTCTGCATGATGCTAATTATTGACAGAGTTCTTTTCGTACGTTAATGCGGGATGTGCTCTTCAGGAAATTGTTATTGTTTAAATACGTGTAAACAAATGCATTTTGCTTTCCCTTCCGTTCTCAAATGTTAAACATGTAGAGAGGAATGCCGTCCATGTGGAGAGTGAAATATTGAAATGTTGCTTCATGATTCATCCAGATATACGAGGTGCCATTAATCCACATTATGCACCGTTCAACCTTAAGGTTAGTCACTTTAATATCGTCAGTTCATAGACTCCAAGAGCAAGAACGTTTTCCTCGGGACATACAAGAGACGTCCAGATTGTCACATCCCACGAGCGATAAGAAGTCCGATGGAAACGTGACTTTCTATATATATATATAACACGACTGACATGCGACAAGGGGAGGATGACCCTATTTGCAACTAATAGATTAGCGTTCAGTAAATAAACACAGGAGCTGTAAAGATCAATGATTCAAGCTCACATATGACGTGTGTATTTGGACTATGAATCATTTCCAATTTAACAAATGGGCAGGCACATGCTTTGTAACACCCTTAGATAATATCCCAGATGATAGAACGCAGGAGCACGATTTATAGACCAAAAATATGAGTGGGCTCATAGACGTTTTCTTCACGGCAAACATTAGCATTTTCAAGCACAGTCGATGCTAATACGTAGATGCATCATCGATAATGAACTATTGAAAGAACCTTGCAATTTAGACTATTACGATACAAACAATTGATTGTGACCGCTGGGGCGGTAATAGTGTTGGCGAGATGCAGATATACAGGGCTCGTTATGTTACCATGCAGTATGGCAAAACATATTTCCAAAAACGATTTCACATGATTGGGGTATCCAATTGGCCCGGACATGAAGAAATAACATCTCTTTGTTTTACGCAATTAGTTTTTGTACGAGCTTAGGTACTAAACAATATTAGAGGCCACTGTGCGTGTCCACCACATAACATATATTTATCTTGCCATCTCATCCACGCACCCAAAATTGTGCCTCAGCATGATAATTGGTCGCTATTTTTACGGCTACTTATTGACTGTATTAGCAAAAATTCTCCGTCTTATTGCTAGCTACGACAACGACTTGTAACTATCGATGATTTATGTGAAAGGTTTTATTGTCTTTCTTGCTGCCATTATGCCTGAACGACCAATTGATAGACACGGTAGCGTTCAGTATGGAGCTTTATTTTCAATATGCAAGTGCCTCAGATGGGTTTTCTTCATTCATCACATAATTGAAGTGATGGATTGTTTGCTAACTATAGACACCTTGATGATGGATAAAGATAATGAAAAGCCATTATAAACAGGGAACCTTACAAATCAACTGTAGTACAATGATATAATTCGGAAATAGTGTATCAATAAGTAAATCATTATGAAAACATCCTCATTACTTTCCCTCTTTGACCATACAAGCTGCGCATGTGGTTCAGTGCCTTCATCAACTGCTTTAACATCCGTTGAGAGGCCAAGCAGTACCTGACTTACAATTTTTACAAGGAAAAATGACTGTGTTTACCCTGATTTCGTATTGACTGAAATCAAGTGACACGTTAACATTATTAAAAATGACTCGCTGACAAAGCAAGCTTGCTATGTTCAGAGTGGTCGAATAACATTTTTGCGTCAAAAAGTTATGTTGACCATAAAAAATTGAACAGCTTGAATCATGAGGACCTAAACAGCTAAGTAGTGCTACAATAATTAGTTGTCTGGTGGAAAATTCACAGAACACCAGCTGTTGATGCAATCTCAGCCGAGTTGTGCTTGTGAACAGCCATTAACTCCTCTCTCGTGGTTCGCTTAAAGGAAGCAAGTAAAACATGACCAAACAGTAACTACAATTGTTTTTTAATGGGCATTTAAGGGCAAAAATCCATCGAACGAGGTTTTCTTATTTCTGATCTAATAGCATATACACTTGGTACAAATGCATTTGCGATGAATATCTGCAGCACTTACATGTACATCGAATTAGATCATCTAGTCTTAGTTCGTCAATTTTCGAAATGACGAATTTGTACAGCGGCTAGATATTTAATACTTTAGATAAGTGATATATCAATGTGCCCTTCAAATCCTTGGCCGATTCGAATTACGCAGTCATTAACATAACCCAGCGTGAGAGTTTAATCTTGTTAAGCGAACGTACCATTCCCATATGAATACAGAAGGGTCTAACACATTGATATGCATGTATTCCATACTTCTGCAGATTGTCTTGTCTAACTGTTTCCCTTATTACCGACTTAACTTTTATATTGAGTTAATCAATAGAATAATTGGAATGATGTTAGCTATGGTTCATATTATGATAATCGAAGTGAAGTTCCAAAGGTAGTTACGCATGATTAAGAATTGTTGTGATGAGGTTCATATATTTGGATTATTCTGTGTCAGAGATCTAAGGAAACTGCAATGTATACCGCATTATAATGATATAGCTCATACTCCATAAGCTTATCGGTGCAGTGTTGACGTTGATAGAAATCCGAATCATTTTGCATTTGCTGGATATAACTTGGCCACCGTCGGTTCACATGTATTACTCCAATTTATACCTTGAACATTGTTTCACATCGGCTACATAAATTTCACATGAATACCTCATTTAACCACAGTGCTATTGCATAGCTTTGCTTCGGAGACCATAGTTACATATATCAGCTGGAGCATATCTTTGCTTTACAATGCCCATGAGAGGCAACTAAAGCAGGTTAATAACGACGTAATGCTGAATAGCTTACCATTAATATAGTTTAAAGCTGCTCATGAAAACCATGCGGCTACCATACGATTCAATGCCTAATTTATAGCCCGTTTATGTAAGCGTTCTATGAGCATAACTATTTCTAGCAGCTTTGGGCCATGATTATGTCAATATGTGTTGATTATAATTGATGTATTTCTTTCTAATGCGAACAACGACTGATCTTTGCATACAAATAGTATCAATAGGGTCGAATATCAACAAGCTCTGATATATGGAGAATTTGCGCCGCTTGTGGCAAACTGCGACATGCCTCCATTAACTAAATGCGGCCGGTGATTGCACGGACATCTTGTGCCTCGTTATGGCTTAGTATCATCGTGAGCTTTCATTCATAGCATCCAAGCAATTCCATCTTCGGACATCAATAGGCTTTAGAACACAAGGAATCGCAAGGATATATTAGCGCGTAAGGGGATTTTAATTTACATTAAATCTTAACCACTCATATGTTGTCCATATATATGAAAACAGTTGTCCGTGTTGCAGTCATTTCATACGAGCTGCTATGGGGCGAGCATCAGACATATTCACTATTTCGGCATCGCGCGAGGCAACTGCATTGGTTTAAAAGGACACATATGTAGAGACTAATGGACTCCACTAAATACATATGACCTCTATTCATAGTGCAACACTATCGCCTGTGTGTTGAGAGCATGATTAACATACAGCAGTGCAAACTATTCATTAATCTCACAGATCCAATGTCAATCAAATCAATACGGGACTCAGCATTTTCGAACCATGAAGATGATATTGAATGCTTTTCCGTTATACCATCAACTTAATCCTCGCCAGTGTTCCTTCCGAAATCCACTGATTTAATTGCTGCTTGACATTTGGTTACAAGCAATTCCCGTCCGTTTGACTGCTTGCCATGTGAACGCATCAATATATGCCAGTTCCAACATTGTTGGCGAGTGAGTGAAGGTTTAGGAGCACCCATTTTTTTTGGCTTTAGAGCAATGTCAATTAAGCTGATGCAGCTGATTGGAGGTCATCTTGGTGCCAATATTGCAGAAGCAGGTGGGACACGGACCGATCTTATATGTCATGTTCCGAATGCGACAGCACGCAAATAGTGCTCGTCATTTTGCTATTCTTTCCGATGCTATATCTATCGTTTGTTGGTGTAATTCAAGGTATCATTCAATATGATATTAATTTTAGTTTGCTTTAGAAAGACACCTAACGGGTCGCATTCTGCCGAACGCTTATGTCGAGTGGAGTTGCAGATAAAAGTATTGTTGGATAATGATTTCTTTGATGTTAGTTCTGAATACATTTCACACGACTCTATTAACTGCCATTGGCCAGAATCACCCGTCGAGAGGATGTCGGGGGTTAACATTACCATCAACAGGCATATAACAGGACTAATATGAGGCAAGGAGGTGATAAGTAACGGTTAGGTGGATGATGTTACGCTACTTAGTTATGACATACCATTGACATGCTTCTAATCATTACAAGGAAATAGTACTGATCGCATACTTTTTAAATTGCAATCAAATCATTGATGCACCCGACCAATACTATTAACGTTTCTGCTGCAGCTAGGTGCTACCGTTAACAAAACGATTTAATAAATTCTTCACATATATCCCTGGGACATCAAATCGAACGTATGCTATCAAGTTCGAGATATTGTAGGTTCAACCTTTATAACAAGTTCTCCCTTACCCAGCAGCTCTGCTAGGAAATTGCCATTTTCAAATCCATTTGCAATTTATATTGCTCATACCCAACGGACGTTCTTGTGTACCCTTAAAAGGAATGTGCAGAATATTTAGTACATACCTATTGCTCCAGCAAAATGATGTACTATTGCTTTAAACACTGAACCAGTTTATGCAAATGCTGCACGAATCTAAATGATAGCATGTTCATAATTCTTATTCTTGTATAGCTTACCGCTAGGTGATCAGATATTCATTTACAGCGAGGCCATATTTTAGTTGTGCAGTTCGCCTGAGGAGCCATTAGTGCGGCTATTATTGCGATGTTAACGCAGGATAGTTCGTCTCACAACTAAGCAGAAACATTCAGTGTATGACATCGATTCTCTCTGCTATGATCAAATCTACAAGTTGGAAACAAGTGATAGCCACGCACAATACTCCACACAGCACAGCGAGTAAATATATTCAAAGCGAATAATTTTGTCGTCGTTTAATTAAACATATTCAAAAATAAACATGCCATTCTTCCAACATACGCCATAGTAAGACGTCAATTAAGATTTGTATCCGTAAAGCAACCCAAGTCTTTCATGGTTTCACCAAAGCAAATACTTGGCGAAGTCAACTGCATTTGCCATCTCCATTGACATCATATGCTCGTCATGTCTGAATTTGACGATAATGCAATTTTATTGATGACAACGGTGTGTCAGATTAATATTACTAATAACTATCCGACAGCAGTTCCAAAGCATTTATTCTGATTGTAGAACAATTGTCAGCTGGCTATGGTCTCTGTGATGCCAATATTCTGAGAACCAGCAGGTAAAACAACTACCGAGTGGAACTGTCTTCACAATACTAGTATTGTTGGCATGGATGGATAATAATTATGCCAGTTTCCGTGTTGCTGTTACTCATGTGTATTAACACGAATGATGGTGTCGAAGAGAGAATGCGCTGTTGTTTAATAGCTCCCAGGTTTAATAACAACGTTGAATGTGAAATGATAACACATCAAATGATGAAGCGACATATATTCGATAATCTTCCTCTCGCAGGCAGAATGTAGTCCCATGTGGCTGTTAAATCAACGGTTGATACGATGCCGGCTGATATAAGACGATTCATTGTGTCTAGTACAATGATTGCTTCAGTGTTAACCGTCTGCTTATCGGACAATCTGTCGGACGACAAGAGAATTTCAATTATGAGAGTAACAGTATTGAAGTCCATGTACAAAATTCCCATGTCGGAAAGACAAGGAAGAGATCAGATGAGGATGTGAAGCTCATGTCACACGTTTATTGATCATAGTTCTTTACGCGACCAATCGCACAGGCAACTGTCAAACAACGGGTACGTCATTCTGCATTGTCGGCATCAGCATAGTCGGAAACAATAAACTGCACCGCCGAAATTGCGACTAAGATGGATTTCGCTTTTAGCTCCTTTTGTGCAGCACGTCTACTATGTAGTGGGGTTTTCCCGCAGCTTAGTAATAATGCAAAAGTCTTATAATTGTATCCGAATCATTGCTTAAGTTGGTATACTATATGACAGAAACAATTCAACATAGTGCCCTTAAAATGAAGAAATATGGTACTTATGTTTTTAACGAACTGAGCTATTTTACGAGTCAGGTCCACGTTAATTAAAGTACTAAGGCATATAAGCAGCAAGTCACACAAACGCCGCTGTGTGTGCTAAGCTATGTAATAAGTTTTTGTCATGCCTAACACCTAATATAGTCTTCACTAAGCAATCTAATATCACAGCAAAGTTTGCACTTCTACTAGGGATTTATGTGAAAGGCATCCTTGCTGTTATTTTGCCTAGACGATCATTCGATAGACATTGTAACCTCCCCTCCAAAGCGTTTAGCCCAATATGCGGAGTAGCCAAAAATAGTTTTCTGCCTAATTTAGTGAGGCGCTGTATGTCGCCTGTAAAATTATCGATGCAGCCGCTAAACGGCGCGTAACAACTAATTTAACATAATGTCAAAAGAAACATGTAGTTCACATCGCCTCACAATCAGAACAAACCTTTGATGCAAATAAAACTGAAGGTATTTATAAGTTTCATGCCATTTAATGTTCCGCGTCATTGCTTGTCTCATTTCCGTACAACGCTTTTAGGAAATTGCCAATTTCTATCTCATTATCTTGACACATAACTCATCGTATTAGGTGTGACGTAAATGGAAGATACAATTCATATTTGACTAACGTGCAGGGAAGGCACAAAGTACGCCAGCTTGCTCTACATAGTGTTGTAACGTCACAGTGCGTGGTACTACCGGTTACAGCAGTTTCCTTTTGTATGACTAATGCTGCCAAAAAGCCACCTATCTCGAGAGTTTTAACAAATTATAGAAGGTGGTCAGGAATGTTTTTGATCCTTCCATATCATAAAAGATGCTAGCCAACTTTGTATTCTTTCCACATTTATTTGTGTAATATATTCCTATAGTGCACCTGAGAGCCCGATCAAACGACTTTCATTATAATAAGTAGGGTCCAGCCATAAATTTTAAGTCCATCAGGTCAGCTATGCATCGCGATGGTTATATATATTATTAAATGCGAAATTATGCCACAGGCCATGTAAAGGAGATATTTCGACCTGGTATATGTCAATACTCAGTATTGTCCGAATGTGAAGATCTATTGTCATCAATTGCCGGGAAATATCTTCCTCATGCACTTGTGCCTATGATTGATATCGGCATGTGTTGTGGCTTTCGAATTCCTAGGCAAATTGACGGTAAATGGCCAGTCAAGATTGTATCTACCGAGCACTGGGGTTGATAACGATGCTGTATACTTAGATCAAATGATCCTTAAAAGTGTGATGCAGTGATTGACATTAATTGTGTTGATTATCCAGCATAATCAAATGTGAAATGCTTCGTGCTGTTATAGTATGACAATGAGCTATGTGGTGCTCCTTGGCAAGATAGGGCGTAGTGATGTTCATCATGATGCTAACGTTGAATGGTGTCATTCATAATAGTGTTTCATATGATGGTTATTCTTGCTGTTGCCAATAAAGGCGTGGTATTCGGCATAGCGTTCTCGTCCATAAAAGATCCCTATAATGTTAGTGCTCCGTTGTCACTTATGTATTATTGCCGAATGGGGTTCTCTGTGGTCTTAAAATCAGACAGTACAGATTCTTGTTCTGAAAAATGGAATCGGAGGATGGTTGTCTTTGTGTTATTGGCACCTTGCCTTGTTATCGGAAGCACTAGCTCTTTGCGATGCCGAGTTGTGCTTCTGAAGATGTTCGCTTTGAGTAATTTTGCCGCACATGCTAATAACTACGCTAATGCTATCCCTGCCGTTCGTAGATGTCGGAAACGTCAATAGGAATGATTTTTCATTCGAGTATGCGATGGGTATCGTCAGAGTGACGGGTCATATATTGCTTTTACAACATACAATGAAGGGTATAGCCAATATAAAGATGAGCCATGATTCATTCATAAGTATCAAAGGCTGTACATCTATATAACGTACCGTCCAGCTCCCAGGTTAATCACTTCAGCAGCATCAGTTATGGAATCCAAGAAGAGACTTTCTCTTAGAAACTCGTAATTGATCTATTTACCATCTCCAACAAGCGATGGTTAACAGGGTACCAACGTGGTGGTCGATAAGATATTTAACACGACTGACATGCGACAATGAGAGGGTGTTCCTATTTTCAACCGACAGATAACCGTTCGGTAAATAAATAGTCGCACCTGTCGTACAAACAGCTGCATTGAAGATACGCGATTAATGCTCGCATATGCCGAGTGCATATATGCTGGGCATCATTTACAATACAGCAGATAAGCTGATATTGTTATTTGCTACTCCGTTGAAAGAATGATCGGTGGGAAAATAAATAAACTAGCCAAATATAAGTACGATAGTTTATTTTACACAAATACCAGTGGACAAACTAATATATGTGATCTCCGATGACTAACCTTAGCAGCTAAAGCCATTGTCAAGCCGAGCCAATGCTAGTACATTTGATCAGAATATATAATGACCCATGGATCGGCCAAAGTATATTTGATGTACATATTACCTTTTGGTATTACACTTGAGCAGCGAGTAAAATTAAGGCCGCTGTGCGTAATATGTGAGCTTACATGCATGTCAACCGGATAGATTAGTTTCTCCTAGCGACCTCGATCACGCATCGATGAGAAAAAAATGGTAACCCTGTCCTCAATTGTCGATTACTAGTATCCGCAATAATACCCTGCTTTATTGGCAGCTACGATCGTGTCTCGCTTCGACAGCAGGTCTTTGTGAAAGACTTTGTCATATAATATAATTATGCCACCCCGGCATTGCACGTTATGTTCAATATGCACGACAGTCCGGTTTGCTAATCTGCAATCCCCTCAAAATAGGTGTAACTGATTGTTCTATAGCTAAAGACATGATAATGATAAGCCTCGCAAATACAGGATATTAAAGCCAAAATAATAGTAACCGTGTACAATGGGGTTATTTGGAAATAAGTGTTGAAACCGCTGTATATCTGTCTTTGACCGTAGAAATTAGGCGAGCCAATCAATACTTTCCATAAACTGCATCGCTATTGCATAAGAAGTCCCAGGTGCCTGATATAAAAGTGTTGCAAGGAAAACCGGAAATTGTAACTTTAGTATTGTCCTACCTGAAATTAAGTAACCTGTAAGCAATAGTGGCCGGTTTTTTATTACGTTTCGAAATTGCTTTGTGTGGAACATAGCAGCCACTTTAACAGTCACTTGGCGGCAGATTAAAATGTCAAAATGACATAACGACCGTAATAAATAATGCTTATTTGCCGGATATTGCAGACACAATGTCGGTTAAAGGGATATAAAGCAGATTTTTGGCAACGCAATTCTGACTGGTTCTTGTCATAAATGCTTGCCATAAACCTAACTTAAGCCTGCTCTTGACAACCAGAATGTTATAAATAAGATTTGAAGCTGAATTTAGGACTCGTTTTTTTGAGCGATCCATTCATTATAGTTATTTTAAGCTGCTTGGGACCTTGAATATGTCAATATCGTTTGGTTGTAATCGATGTTGACCGTTCTAATACGTACAGCTGCTGATATATGAATTTAAAAGTATCATTTGTTCGCGGTCAATTGCTGCACCTGATAATTGATCGAGCCTGGTCAAGGGTCGAATACCAACAAGCTGTAGAATGTATTCAGTTAGCGCCACTTGTGATAAATTGCGTACTGTTGCCATCACTTAAATCCGGCAAATGGCTACAATGAGTGCCTTCCTTCTTATAGCTTAGATTAATCGACATCACGCTCATATAGTGTTTGATGGACTCCGCCCTGAGGCATCAGCATTTTTTGGGACTCAGATGATACGCATGGATTTAGCAGTTCGACCAATATTGTTACTTCCATTGCCTCTACTTCATCTACGCATTTGCCGTTCATATACGCTGCATATATCAGTCCTTTGTATGTAGAACGGAATGATACCCGCATAAAATCACTTATTACGGCCACGTAGGAGCCCCCATGGGCTATTTGGGCATCTGGGATCCCCAATGTTATGGTTCAGATACAAAGAACACATATATTGAGATATAAGATAGCTGCCCAAAAAAACGACTCCCAATCATTTCACCACACTATCTTCTGAAGAAGATAAGAGCATTCGGCAGTGCAACCGATTAAGTATAATTAGTATAGCGACAATTTATTGGCTATCAACCAATTTGTCAGCTTAGTTAGCCCATGGTTACCAATTCATATAGCTTCATTGGCATTAGTGTAGTATATGATAGTGTCATCAGCACCTAGGGTGTATGTAAGGAGAGGGCAAGTACGACGTATATCATTAATATATAATAGGCATACGATTATTATTATGAATATCCATTATAGCAAGAGTGGTGCGACTGAATGCGCAGTCACCGCTGTCGGTTCATCCGGTAAAATGCCTGCCAACAAAGGAATATCCATTATGAGAGTAAATGTGTTTCAGTGCTTGAATGGAATTTTTGCAACCAGAATTCGATGCAGAAATAAAATGAAGATATGAAGTTTACGCCCAAAGTACAAGCAAACACACTTATACTCTGGGCCAATATAGACACATAAAATGACGAGTGCATCGCTCAGTATTGTCGGCATCAGAAGCGTACTTTTGATCTGCTGCGATAAAGCCTTACTACTTAGACATTTGCGCCTGCGATCGATCTCATTACAATGCATCGCTGCTCAATATCTCGGATATTTGTTTCTACCTCTCGGTCAATTACCATTTATTATAGCAGCCACCGAGGACCGACGTTGGCAGCAACGTAATATGATCAATTACGAAACATTGGAACATTAAGTGAGCATTTACCGCCCCTACCATGTTGCTGGAGAATATCCTGGGCTGCTTTGAATTAAACATGACTCAGCGTAATAGTTCACTGCTGTTAAGCGAACGTAATACTCCCATGTGAATACAGAAGCAATTAACATGTTGATTTGCACTTCTATACTTCTGCAGATTATCTTAGCTAACTGTTTTCTGTTGTTATATTTTTTTTATACCGAGTCATGTTAATCAATAGAATAATTACAATGATGTTGGCTATGGTTCATATGATGATATTCGAAGTGAAGCTCCGAAGGCAATTACGCGTGATTCAGACTTGGGATGAGATTTATATAAATAGATTATTCTATGTCACAGATGTTAGGAAACTGCCAACGTAATCCGCATCACTGTGATCTAGTTCATACCCCGTAAGCTAATTGATGCAGTGTTGACGTTGATAAAAATCCGAATTATTTGCTTTTGCTAAATATTACTTGCCCAACGTCGGTTCAAATGTATTTCCTCGGATTTATACCTTAATCATTGTTAAACAGCTACTACAAAGTTATAAATAGAACATAAATTCCGCATGAATACCTGATTAAACCACAGTGCTATTGCATAGCTTTGTTTCGGGAGACCATAGATACATATATCAGCTGGAACATATCTTGGTTTGACAATGCCCATGAGGAACAACTAAAGCAGGTTAATAACGACGTAATGCTGAATAGCTTACCATAAATATAACTTAAGCCTGCTCATGAAAACCATGCAGCGACCATACGATTCCATGCCTAATTTATAGCCCGTTTATGTAAGCGTGTCATGCGCATAACTATTTTAGTATCATTTGGGTCGAATATCAACAAGCTATGCTGTTTGGAGTGTTTGCGCCGCTTGCGGAAAATTGCGACCTGCCTCCATTAGCCTAATGTGGCCTATGATTTTACTGCGTCTCGTGCCTCCTTATGGCTTAGTATCATCGTGTGGTTTCATACTTAGCATCCAACCGATTCCATCTTGGGACATCAATAGGCTTTGGAACCCAAGGAATCGCAAGGATATATTAGCATGTATGGGGATTTTAATTTACTTGTATTAAACCTTGACCACTCATATGTCGTCGATATATATGACAAACAGCCGCCCTTGTGGCAGCCATTTCATAGTGGCTGGTATAGGGCGAGCATCAAACATATTATTTATTTCGGCATCGGGCGAGGCAACTGCATTGGTTCCAAAGGACACATATGTACAGACTAATGAACGCCCCTAAATACGTATGACCTTCAGTCATGGTGCCACACTATACCCTGTATGTTGAGAGGATGATTGACATACAGCCATGCAAACGATTCAATAATCTGACAGATCCAATGTCAATCCAATCTATACGGGGCGTAGTATTTCCGAATGAAGCAGTTGATATGGTATGCTTCCACCAAGTTACTCTTCGCCAGTGATCCTTCCGGAACCCCCCGATTCTATTATTGCTTGCCATTGGGTTACAAGCAATTTCCATCAGTTTAACTGCTTGCCATCTTAATGCATTAATATATACAAGTTCTAATATTGCTGCCGAATGAGGGAAGGTTTACAAGCTCCAGTTAATTTTTGGCTTTGAAGCAAAGGCAATTAATCTGATGCAGATGATAGTTGTCCACATCGTACCATCATTTTGCTATTATTTCCGATCCTAGTTATTTGCGATGCTCTTCATGGTTATTTTTTTCACATAAATTTATTTGTTTGTTGATGTTATTCAAGGTATCGATAAATGTGATATTAATTTTAGTTTGCTTTAGAGATACACCTAACGGCTCGCCTTCTACCGAACGCCAATGTCGGGTGGACTTGCAGGTTACGTTAGTGTTGGATATGATTTCCGTGATGTTATTTCTGAATACATTTCATACGACTCTGTAACCTGGCATTGCCCTGAATGAACCGTCAAGAGGATGTCTGGGGTAAACATTACCGTTAACATGCATATAACAGGACTAATATGAGACAAGGAGGTGATACGTAACGGTTAGGTGAATGATGTTACGCTACTAAGTTATGACATACCAATCACATGCTTCTTATCAATACCAGGAAATAGAACTGATCGCATAGTTTTCAAATTGCAATCAAGTCTTTGATAAACCCGACCAATACTATTAACAAATCTGCTGCACCTAGGTGCTACCGTTCATAAAAAGGAATTAATAAATTCTTCACATATACCCCTGGGACATAAAATCGAACGTATGCTATGAAGTTCGAGCTATTGTAGGTTGACCGTTCATAACAAATTTCTCCCTTGCCCATCAGCTTTGTTAGGATATTGCCATTTTCAATCCAATTTGCAATTTATATTGCTCACACCCAATGGACTTTCTCGTGTACCCTTAATAGGAATGTGCAGAATATTTTGTATATAACTATTGCGAACATTGCGTCTTTGACAATAATAGAAAAACACTATGACGCACAAAATCGTCGTCGCGCCAGCAAAATATACTATTGCGTTAAACACTGAACCAGTTTATGCAAATGCTTCACGGATCTAAATGGTAGCAAGCATACCTCATGTACATAATTGTCATTGGTGTATAGCTTATACCGCTAGCTGATCAGATATTCATATATCAGCGAGCCCATATTTTAGCAATGCAGTACGCCTGATGAGCCATTAGAGCGGTTTTTATTGCGATGTAAACGCAGGATAGTTCTGCCATAATAAACAATTCCCTTCTTCAACATAACGATTTATACTTACTCGGGCTATGTGGTTTCCTGTCAGGACTAGTGATTTGCTAATGTGTTTCATCTGGCACAGCTATATTTGTTACTCGATTCAGCTGCTAAATGACGCATGACCGATGATTGAAGATGATATAACAAGGGAAAAGAAACATGAAGCTCATATCGTCTCACAATTAAGCAGAAACAATTAGTGTAGGACATCTATTCTCTCTGCTATGATTAAATCCACAAGTTAGAAACGAGTGATAGCATCGCGCAATGCTCCACACAGCACAGCGAGTAGTTATAGTCAAAGCGTCGTTTAATTAAACATATTCAGAAATAATCATGCCATTCTTCCAACATACGTCACTGTAAGGCGTCAATTGTTCTAGCGTTGTAATAGAGAACAATTAGATGCACAAAAACAGTGTTAGCTACCTTCACATGATGTAGTTCTACTGATGAAATCAAATGAACTTTGTATAATAAATGATGCTAAAACGCCACAAATCTGCTGCCTGTCTACGGAAAGATTTCCAACACATTATAAAAGGAGGTCAGAAACTTTTCATTATGCCATATAGAAGAGTTATTCCGAGCTTAAATATGTCAATATGGATCAATTGCCTTAATGGATACTATTCCGGGCTGTTCAAGGACGTTTTTTTCGAGTAGATCTGTCAAACTAAGCAGTAGAAGCTACTCGTCGGGTTAGTGCATCATGAAGAAGATGTGAAGGATACGTCTCACTATGATAAATCAAACTTATTCAGGCGGACTATGTAGGTACATTGAATAACCAGTGTATTACTCAGTATTGTCGGTACAAGAAGAGCGACTCTCATTGGGTTACCAGGAAAGATCATGCCCATTTATGGCGCCTTGAATTAATGTTAGTAGAATGCGCTGTTGTTTAATAGCTCCCTGGTTGCGCAAATTTATGGTAAATGACCACTCGTGATTGCACCTGCTGAGGACTACTATGTAGCTGGGATTGACGGTGAATGGACGGGGATGATTGTATACTCTTAGGACAGATGATCATATCAACTTAATATTGCCAGGTGTTATACATCGAAAGATAAAGCGGTATATATGCGATAATAAACTGCTTGACAAACCGAATGCCGTCCTATTATTTACATGCGGCACTGAGATTTATCGTGGCTTACAATGATTGTTGTAATACAACGATACATTGAGGCCAGAGCAGAGCGACTCACCTGAACCTACAGGAATTAATGGCAGAGATAAATTCGTCGATCGCCATTAATTATGAATATTTTTGGCCTTCTAGACAGTTATGCTTAAAGAATATATGACATAATGTATTACTCTGATAGTGCTTACTTTTTTTCCAGCATAAATGATATTAATAAGTACAAGATTCAACAGGCAAATATGTGACCGCTTTGGTGAGCGGATATAGGTGGGATTGATGTTCTGTTATACACCTTCAGCAGTACATTTGGCCCTGTTGTTGAAAGTACCACTCAAAGGTAATTCATAATCAATACCTAAATGTGATTAGGTTTTTCTGCAGCTTAGTAGCAATGCGAAATCCTCGTCATTGGATCCCCATCATGGCTTCTATTGGTATGCTATATGGTGGAAACAATTCAGTATAGTGCCCCTAGAATGTAGAAATATCTTACTTTTTGTGTTTTCTAACGAATTGAGCTATTGTACGAGTAAGGTCCTCGTATGATTAAAGTAATTAGGCATATAAACAGCAAGTTACATAAACGTCGCTGTGTGTGCTCAGCTATGTAATCAGCTTTTGTCGTGCCTAACACGTAAAATAGTTTTTGCTATGCAATCTAATATTGCAGCGGAGTTTGCACATTCACAACAGATTGATGTGAAAGGCTTCCTTGCTGTTATTTTGCCTAGGCGATCAAATGATAGACATTGTTGCCACCCGTCCGGTGCGTTTAGCTCAATATGCAAAGTAGCTCAGAATAGTTTTTTTCGGCAGTGAGGTGCTTCATTTGTTGCAGCTTGCTAAGTGGTATGCGTCGCCTGTTAAATCATCGATGCAGCCGCTAAACGGCGCATAACAACAAATTTAACATAATGTCAAAAGAAACATGTAGTTCACATCCCCCTACAATTAAGAACAACCTCTGATGTAGGACAACGATTCGTTCCACTTTGACAAAATCTACAAGTTAGAAACGAGTGATTGTGCCGCACAAACCTCCGAACAGTGGTAATTATGTTCAAAGCAAATGATCACAAATCGTCATTTTATTCAACATATTCCAAAATAAACACGCCATTTTTCAAATCTTCGCCACTGTATGGATTGAATTTGTATTTGTTTGTAGGTGAAAGAAGAAACTCGGCCTTTCTTGCTTTTATCAAAACAAATCTATTACAAGTCAAAGCGGCTTTGCCATCCCCATTGATATAACAGGTCTGTCATGTCTGAATTAGATGATTATGCAATGTAGTAGATTACAACTCTTAGCACCATCAAATAAATTTCTGACAGCAGTTCATTTATACTGAGTAGAACATCATTATTCGCCGGTTTCGTGGTCTGTGATGCGAAAATTCAGAAAGACACGCGAAGAATTGCATGAAACGACTACCGAGTGGAACCTTCTTCATAATATTATTATCATCGACATGAAAGACGAATAATTATGCCAGTTACAGTGTTGGTGTTGCTAATGTGCTTGTACACGAATGGTAGTGTCAAACAGAGGGCTATAAAATGTTCCACGTGGGGGATCGCGCATATGTTCGATTTTCTTTCTTGGTCGGTTTCATCTTGATTTTGGCACCACAACTGAGCCTGATACATGGGCGCTCTGATTTAATTTTTAGAATAACAAGGCACACGAAAGCAGTACAATGGCTAATTAAATACGACCAACAGCATCGTAGATCTGCCATAAGTCCAAGTGACTGAGTGTGATATTTTACCAGTCACAAAACGTAACATTAACGTGATTATATGTGACAACGGAGAAACTCACTAGTTGGCGGCAATGCATTTACTTATCGTTGTACATAGTTAAGGTAATATGCAAATAAAACCGGAGGTATGATATTAGTTTGATATGAGCTATATATGTTGCAACTTGGTAAGTGATATGTGTCATCGATGTAGTCGCTAAATTGCGCATAACAACTAAATTAACATAATGTCAAACGAAACATGTAGTTCACATCGCCTCACAACCAGGAAAAACCTTTGATGTAGGACAACGATTCTTTATACTTTGACTAAATCCACAAGCTAGAAGCGCGTGATAGCGTCGCACAAAGCTCCCAACAGTTGAGCATTGTTTCGAAATTAATGATATACTCTTGCCATTGGGGAGTTCGTTTTCGTGGTCGGTTCCATTTTGCGTGCGATTATTTATGGTCTTTGCATCATCAGATAGCCTCATACGACGCTCATGGGTCGCCCTTCTAAATATTGGAAAACAAGTCGAATGAGAGAGATTTAACGACTGTTATAATACAACCAACCGGAGGCATTATTTGGCAAGATCTCGTTTGATGTATTTTATATAAGTATAGTGGAATTGCCGTAAGTTCTAGTGGCTCAGGGATATATTGTACTCTCCACAGAATCTTAACAGCTAGTAAACATGAACACAATCATATGTAGCAATGAAGGAACTCATTCGATTCTTACCGTCGCATACAGTTTATATGCTATGCTTATATAAGCTGAGGAATGTTATCCTACTCAAGCCGTTTTGTCACCCCCCGCCCCCCTCCCAATCGGTAGGTTTATTTATTCAAAGTTGTATTATTGATTAAAATATTGTCCGTCTTGATCACAATTGCTGCCAGAAAACGATAAATCTCCAGCAAGTTCATCGCGATATTTGCCACAAATTATTGTATGGTGGTAACGAAATCAAATGACGCTCCAGCATTATTTCTTTGACAAGTAAACCTAGTGTTTTCATACATACATTTTTTGTAGCTAGAGTGAAAACATTTTACTGTATTCAGATGTGTAGTGCGCCTGCGAGGTCATCACAGCAGCTTACGCATGACCTAATGCTGGTAGGGTTGCGTATTATCGGCATCAGAAGAGCAACGTTACCAGCTGCGACAAAACCTTGCTCCCCGTTCATTTGCGTCTACAACTGAGGTCGGTTGACAATAGTGGCACGTAGTGGTATTTCCCTAGCAAAACAAGGATCCGTCAATTACCGTGGCCAGTATGTGATAAACATGATTGCATGTCATACTCTAATATTAATTATTTCCATCGACATGAAGCCAATTTAATATTCATACAATTCCGCACATTCGTATTAATTGGCTCTGTAACGTGACGATATTGTCTCGCTATAATCACTTGTATGGGGATCAGCATAGGCATTTGTTTCTCTACCGTCGCAATTAGCTAATGCCATCGATATAAGCAATCCATTTTTCTCAAGCCGCCATCTCATATGGACAAGATAAAGATACTTTTGTTTCTTAATCATTTACGTTAACTACCAAGTAAGAGTTGGCTATTGTAGGGCTACATGATGCTTCGCAAGAACGATTACACATTCAGAGGGCAAATGTTATGGTTGACGCGTATAATTGTCGAAAGCGTAACACCTACCACAGATTTATGTGACAGGGTTTATCGTCGTCCTTGCTGTTATAAGGTCTGGACAAACAGATAATAGATATTGAAGCTTCTTTTTAATATGCACACGTCCTGGATTGGTAGTCTGCAGTCATTACAAACGCGTATAAGCGGAATTCTTTTGCGCTGGAGGTATCATGATGGAGGTTGAGGACAATGACAAAGCCATTACACTTGAGGGTGCGTGGTAAAATTGGATATCCACGCCATATACATAGGGGTTTTTTTTGAAACAATCCGGTAAGATGTCAGGCGTTAAAAAAATAAGGGTTTATACCGCTGTGTATGTATCAGTGGCCATAAAAGCTTAGCATTAGCTAAAATATCTCCTTGAGCTCCATATTGATCCGATTACGAGCCCATAGCACTGGACATGAAAGCATGGTAAGGAAAACTATCTGAAAAATTCAGTGAGCATAGCTTTTGATACGTTTTCAATGGAATTGTGGATTGCCAACATCTACCCTTTAAATGTTCATGTAAAGACAGCAAGCTTCCCTTCAAATACAACTTGACAAAACACAAAGTCTCAGATGATTTTATGGTCACCATAGTGCCAAAATCCACCACAACAGATTATCTTATGTCTCATACATTAAAGTGTACACATTGCACGACAACAGTAGCTATCATATTCTGCAGCACTATTAACTACTTTACGTTGTTAAAGAGCACCCCGTATGTGTGGCAATGTTTTACTTCACCGATACCTTGCATTAAAAACATCTGATAGGTATCCTGTTCGGCTGAGTGATATAAACGCGTTGAAAATCGTACAGTTAAATTTCTCGCTCGTTTTAGACATTTTGAAAGAACAATTGGGTTTAAGCAAATACCTCCGTTCAGAAGCGAACCGCTACCTGAGGGCAACAAAACGTTGCTAATACCTAGCGGTATCGACAACGGCTTTGGCAGTCTCATTGGTAGCAGCGATGGGCACTGGATTAGTGAACATTCTATGCAGACAAGGAGTGGATTTGAAATTTGCCCCTTTGATAATTGCGCTTGTTAATTTCGGATTTGTGTCGCATAATTGCCCTCTAAGCGATCGACCGTGACATGGCGCCTACATCACAAAGTGCCAAAATTGGTCCCTCGGTTATAGTGTGGCGGTTTGATATACCTTGGTGTGCAAAGGATTTTTGGGATGCACAGTTTTCTCTAGGAGAATTTGACTTAACTACGGTCAATAAGATTTGGAGCACCATCAGCATCCAAAAGGGACATTTTCAGTACTTATTCTGCACAGAAATTGTTAACAACATAAGATAATCAATCATAATAATAATGTAAACAATCAATTTCATACAGCGTTTCGAAATAAATCGACGTGTGTGGTGTAATATGTAGAGTACATAATTCACCATAATGTGGTAACAGAGAGCAACATGTGATAAGACAATAGTAGCATCAGAAGTGATAGATAATAAACCGCTTGCATTGGCGCTCATGATTGATGATGGCGAAATGCCTTGTTGTTTGTCATCATTCAGGCCTTTAAAATGCACGAATATTTGTTTTACCCTCTTACGCAGCATGTCGATCATGCAGCTAAGACTGACGGCAAATGGCCTTTCATTATTGTATATCCTGACTAATTACGTTGACAACAACGTTGTATGATCAATTATGATACTACAAAGATGAATAGACATTTTATATAAGATAAAATAAGAAATATTTTATTCAGCGAAAGTGAAGGGACAAAACAAAAGTCTGTGGACATTTACAATGCCGGGCCGCGTTCATTGTTCGCAACCACCACATATTATAAGGACGATAACATATGAATATACCTGTAATCTATTTATTATGTTCAGCAAGTTAAAAAGTGACGTTATTCAACACTGATTCTTAATATCTAAGAATGCTAAGTATATGCTAAATGAAAAACCGTTAGCATAAACCCACAAGTTTTGAAATAAGGTAATTGTGATACATTGAATGTAAATGATTCCTGTTTTGTAAATGATTGATAAGTAAAATGGCATTTGAATTCTTTGTTAAGACAGTAATACTTTATTTTCCAACAGACAGGCGTGGGTTAGTCCCTATCGGTGATATTTGAGCATATGATTACACATGAGTGATTTTGTCTTGTGCAATAGCTGTGTCGTATGTATTTGTACAACCGTGGACTGCAGATGAGAAGGTAACTAATTTAAAGCTGATTTATACATGAATTGAAATTACTTAATGTAAATAACATCATAATTGTACATAGATGAAATAGTATAGTATTTGTAATAAGTATAATGCATTTCTCGTGCTAGTAAGTATCGTTCTGTTCGTATTAGCACATATTCCACTGCGGTACAAAATATGTGAATCGAGTTCGATATAGTGTACATATCGTATGTGTGTGGGAAATTTCTTTTGTTTAATATAAAACGGATATGTTTTTGGATCGCAGCTTATGAGAGTCTTTGGGCCGACAAGCACTACATTCGCATGAATGGTCACCAGTGCACAGTTGATGATTGCCGGCTGCCATGCGTGTGTTAATTGGTCCTTTAATGTCGATTAAAACACATGTGTTGTTAAATTGAGATGTGACCAGCATATGGATCCGCCAAATTTATATTCGATTGGCATTATAGTGATACTTTCCATTCCAGGCATGAACTAAACATCCGTGACCTTCTTCAGCTTTCTTCATCTAGGTCCATCTTGACACGTGTGTTACAGATATTGATGCAACTATAAATACCGATATAAATCAAGCAAGAAATAATCCGCAATACACTCTTGGAATATTGATCAACCTGAAAAATTTAAGACTAATAATACCGATTATGGTTGCTTCATTTACTAAAAAAGAGAAAGCACCACTCACAGCTTGCTTGTCGGCTGGATTAATTAAATGTTGTCGTGAGAGGCATGATGTAGTGGAGCAGCCAGTGAGCAATGCATTGTTTTTTCTTGATGGCATTCTTGTTAAATCAACGACTAAGTAACGAACAGTTTTGTTTGATAATCTGTGAGACATTTCCCGGTTGTTATTATGCTCACATTCGTCCTTCAACATGCATGATTGATCTTGTTATTACATGCATCCACCAAGAAACGTCTGCGCGTTTTTCAGCAGAATTCCGAACATCCTAATCAAATACCTCTCGTTTCTTGTAGAAACGTGCGAAATCATATTTCGGAGGTATATTGCATTGGCGACTAATATAGGTAGGCAGTTACAATTAAGGGTGAGAAAATAGACCAGTGCGACTAATTCAACAGCTTGCCTTACTTGCGTCACATATTTGATTATTAAATTCCAGTTTTTTCAGTGAGGCAAGAAATGTAGTTAATGATGTGACACACTGACGCGTCAGCTTGTCAACATTACCAGGATCATGAACATCATAATTACAATTAATATATTACCAATATTAACATCATCAACATTAATATCAACACCATCATCATCGTCAACTGAGTTATCATGATCATTACCACCATCATCCACGGCATCATTTTGGTAAACAAGGTAATGGACCGCGATCACTGATCAGCATTACCTATCAGGTGTGGACAGCATGTTGATGGTAGTTGCTGTCATGTCAAACTATGAGAAAAATCAAAGCAAGGTTAGCCCCCAGTTAGATGCAATAAGGCTGCGTAACAGAGTACCGCATAAAGGGGTCAAGTGTAAACCATACTCCATAATGCACAGTCTACATTGAAGGCTTTTGTCGTCACTGCATTTAAATAATGGTCAGCGTCTTACTTAATTGACCATTTCGTTATATAAGGCAGCCAAGCGACGATGATCATATAAATGGCATACAATGACCAGTAAATAGTGGATGTCGGTGATGCTGGCACTGGAGCACACTGCCGCTAAGCGGACGTTTACGTGATTTTCTGATCAGGGGAAACATGGCCTGGCATCCATGTGAGCCTCGATATATATACGTTCACACATATATTGCTGATCGATAGGTCATGGTTCGTTACCTTATATTAAGCTTTAATACTGGAAGAGTGTTGAATCTCTCTCTCGTGATTTGGTTACGTCCATATGTATTTGCACTCCGCTGACCCTATAGTTTCACGCCATGGTGCTCTGGCATGGACGAGTAGTAATTTTCTCATGATAATACCATGATTGTAGTGAATCATGAATAATGCATGTGAAGTGTTCATGTTAGAACAATAATATTATTTTATCACCTAGAGAAACGATTTGTTTTATAGCTGCCAACGTATACATATAGGTGAGCAAGGACTTTCTGTACACATTGGAGGGTTATAGGCACATCAACCCAGATTTTAACAATATGACGCAAGATACGTGAAAGAATCGGTAATAGATGTTTAATACGTACAATAGTGAAGGGGCACGTCAATGGGATATCCGCAATTTATGATTGTTTTAACGTTATTTGGTGTGGATCGGTATTACGTGCGTTAACCTGCGTCAAACGGAAATAACGCATATCGAAGAACACAGGTTCAAACGCCTAAATTAGCTTCCATAGAAATCACATTGTCAACCATTGATCAAAAACTTGTTTTTTTACGGACGAGTCATGCCGAAGTGCTACGTGGTCGCAAATTGTTCAAACATTCCTTCAGAAGGCATTCGGTGAATCAGTATTCCTCAGAAGAAGAAGTTGTGTCAGACCACGGGGGTCCGACAACCCAGTCGCTTTTGTGAGGCGAGCATTTTGGAACGGCATGTTTTGACAGGCTGTCGCCTGGTACATCGTATATGGTGACAACTGCTATTCCTACCATATTTGTGAAAATTTGCACGGACTCATCATCATCTAATCAGGAGCACTAATGCAGTTTATAAAAGAGAGCACTAAAAGGGCAGCTGATATTGATGGGCATTGTATAACATATCATATGGTTTACTCAGCCGGATAATTACGACCGCCACCAACCCACCCACCCAAGCAGTGAAAATAGGTGGTGTGTATATACATATACAAATCCATTCCTTTTCAAAGCAACAAAAGAATAAGTTTAACTAAGATAATCCGGTAAAAAAGTATTGCAACATACATAATCTATTAACGAATTAAGCTTCTGGGTTAGCTCATTTTATTTTATTTTTTGGCCATAACTTTGTTCAGTAAAAAAAACTTTGCTCGGAGTTTTAGGTTTTGGGAATGTTGGTGCTTGACTCGCCTCTCCATGAAAGAGTAATGACTGAGGTCTTGTTCTGGTGATCCTTCAATATCCTCCATTTGGATGCTTGATATATCTTTCAGTCTTGCGTTCATTGGCCTTTGACTGGTCGGGAGAGATACAAAGGTGTATAATGCCAGGATGTGCTAAAAGGACCAAGAGTTCCTTTATTTTCATTGAAACACACACAAATCTTATAGTTAAGTTGTTCTTTATGTCCTTAGATACGTGTTGTGCCATGGAACTGAATAAAACATTATCACCAACATACATTGGGTAGGGACATCATGATGCTTTTAAGCAATGCCGAGACCTACGCGGAGGCTTTCCACAGTCTTCTGATACATTCGATTTAAAACAAATGCTTTCATTTATGATCTGTTTTGCCAGTAAATCTGTCACCAATCTCAGTGTGATTATTGTGGAAGTTGATGTCACTTAGACTTTACCCATCAGATGTAGTTCTACAGGACGAGTTGTATCTGGTAGGGGGTTCGATAACAACAACAAAGTAAAATAAAGTAGCTGTTTAATTTCATTAAGCATCTTTATTCGTGTCTTTCACTTTAGTGATGGTTAAAGTTGATTTACTGCAGAATCCTACTAATTACAAATTATCTGTTGAGTCAGACATGATAGGCACAAGCTTATCATGTTTTCAAAATGAGAGAACGATTAATAACTGTTTTTAGATGAATCATTGCAGCTATGCATTTCAATGACAATGTTGGAGGATGTCACAGAGTGAGGATAGTGCAAAATACTCAAGTAGGAATTGTTACTAAATTGTACTTTTATATTAATATTATTTGTACTTTTAAATCAATCACTAACGCATATTTCTAATATAGGCTATGTCTCATACCTATCGTATTCAGCCTGTCAAGGTGACCAAAACGTCTCACATATGATGATTGACGGAGAAGAAGGGACCACATATCCTATAATATGGGCCATTCAACAGAATTCTGGTGAACGATTAAGGCAAAATGAAGACCAGGAGTCGACTGAATTGTCCAAACTGTACAATTCATAAAATGTCAATAGCTTGCATTCATCGTTTGCAATGTGTTTGTGAAACTTAGATTTACGTTTCAATATAAAAACTTGTGCTTTGCGGTGTGGTGTGAGCAAATCCACAAAGTAACTAGTAAAGGAGAGCGGCAAGTTATGTTTAGAGCCAAAGTAATCTTATGGCTCAGCACAAATTATTTGTACTTTTTCGCTACAACAATAGCAAATATACCCAAAATAAGTTTTAATGATGATACAAAGGAAAAGCATGCTGCAAAATATTGACGAGGCGCGTGATGCAATTTCAAATCAGGGTAATAAAGCTAAGACATAAAATATTTCTTCTCTCTACATCCACATTACCTTCTGTCTGAAATACAATAACAATATTACTCTGTCTGAAAACAAAATTTCTGTTTCTCATCGTTACAGTTTAAGCCGCCATTGCCCTGTAGCAATTTTGGAAGACATCAAGTACAAGGGTCACAGCAGATATATTTACTGTCTTGCTTAATAGCATATTTAAAAAGTAAAACTATATAAAGTTCCTCAAGCACACCGGAGGCATATATGCATCGGCCTTATCATCACTTATTACCGCCGTATCTCGGCAACGAACCTCCCCTGGAACCTTAAAAGCCCTGTGACAGCAATTGAGATTTCTATACATGTTGCCACATTAATGCATTTGTCGGTTTGGCAGTAGAAGTGACAATGTCAACCTGTGCTTAACAAATGATGATAAATGATGCTACATTCAAATGTTAATCACAAGACAGCAACCATTCTTTCAGAATGTTTTTGATTCTTGTAAGGGTGTGTATGAGCAGCATTGTAATCCCTGTTTCAGATAAAGCAATTACCGATCTTTTTCAACTTGAATATATCATATGGATATTTTCATTGCAACAGAATATAATGTGTCGCCTGTTAGAGAGAATGTTAAACGTCATTGTATTGTTTGATCATACGCGCCGAATCTGAATCAGGGAAGGTGTATCAACCTACCCAGCCCTACAACTAATAGTCGCCTATGAAGCTGAGTAACAAGTAACACAGAGCTGGACAAGGAATATAGAGCTACCGCAATGTGATTAGAAAATAGCCTAGTTTAATTCCATTAGTGTTAGCATTATACGTAATTTGTTTTGACGCTATGCTTTCGCATACGAAAGATTGTTTTTGCTACATATCCAATAAAATACACTTTTCGACTTGCAATATACTTTGGAAGCCTTAATAGAATCGATCTGTTTAGATGAATAGTATGACTCATTAATAACTGATAATATATTGCGCATAATGACCATATTCAGCAACACAACAAAGGGGAGCTATCGGTACGCCAGCAGTTGCCAATGAAAGTTTGCATTGCCACTTTTACATACAATCTTGTCGTATTAAGAAGCTATCACCCACATCACATTTGTCTGGCCCGATAAGATACTATTGGCATCATGGTGAGAGTCAACGCAAAAATATCATTATATACCAGGCGCTGATGTGCATAGTAGTAATGTCTTAAGCGATTGCCCTTTCTCCTAGAGCAAAAATTGAAAGACCATTAAAAAGAGGTCACAAATGGGTGATGTACTGTTGGAGAAATATAAAATGATTCAATTGAAGGAGTAACGCTTAAAGTCTCTGTCGGATGGCCCCTCGTAGGTGACATGCCTTTGTGACCTATCCCTATATCATCATGGGATGGGGCAATGGGAGTCAGTCTGGCTATTAGCTAACAATGCCTCTCGTTTGTTGCCCTCCATCGTCACCGTAATTCCCAGACAAGTTTACCATTAGCGTTGATTGAGAAGAATGATCATGTACAACGTCGAAGCTATCTTTTAATTGAACCTGCTGACATGAAGATGACAAAACGCGTGATGTACAATTTCAGAAATAAAAAGTTGATTCACTGGAAGAAAGAAGTAAGGCTTAACGTCTATGTCAACAACCTCCTCTGAAGTGACGTACCTTCCTGACCTAATCCTATATCATTATGAGAAATGGTAAAAGATACCAGTTTGGCTGTTACCTTAAGTCATTTATATTCATTGAGAAATGTTGCAGTTCACATGCACCGCCGATTTCTGTGCAGTCTGTAATTGGAGTCTGACAATTGCAAGGTGTCGATAAGGAATATAGTATGCAAGGCGATATGGCTAACTTCCGCTGACGTGCTTGTTCTACTCCTGCGTTCTTTTCAGTGTGTGGCATTTGCGACTATCAAGCCAATGTTCAAATATTTTCCCGCCTTTGGTCTGCTAAATGAATCGCGCATAATGTTACAATAGACATATTTTGTCAGTATGTCGTGTAAACTAACTTCAGCCATTTCCTACCTCATATGACTGACAAACCATATTGTTTATCGTTACATTTGATTAGGAATTATTTTATTAGGTCGTGGAAAAAAATGGGGAATGGTTTTACTAGAGCACGTCGAAAAATTCGAGGAACAGCAATAAAGTTATGCCACAAAAAAACGTTTTGTGTGACTTACAATTATCGTTTTGCCAATAAATGCATCTCTCTCTGGTAAAAGTAATTCAATGTTCAGGCCAACAGCATCCAATTTATACTCTAAGGAACCCACACAAAGAGACGGATAACAGAATTAATCTGTGAAAATACATCGCTATGTCTAGCCATATGTGTCTGGACTGAAATCTGATTACTGAAATTGAAGTATGGTACGTAGCACATAAGTCATCTGCACCACCAGGTAGAGAAATACATACTTGAATGCTCGCAAAAGCAATGCACGAGCTTATAACACGGAGTGATAATGCTTAAATATGGTCAGATAACCGAGGTAAAAAAATACATATCTTTGGATATCCTTGTTTGCGGATCATATTATTTCGTATCATTGCCATTAAGTCATTAGTTATGATAAGTTTTGTCCCTGAAATTATTTACGTTGATCTCCCCATTGTAAGACATTATACCTTAACTGGAAATCGATGGTTGTTTAGAAGAGGATCGCATAAAGTTTAACTTAACTGTCATCGTTACACGCTGGTCTACTGAACAGTGCATCATTTATTGTACCTTCCTATCCGTATACTTTGCGACATTATGCATTATCGACTGACCTGATGACTTTGTAGTACATTAAATATAATTTCAGGGCAATGGTTTGTATTGCTGTCTGGAATGCTGAGATATCTTTCAATCACTGATTTGGGTTCATAGGGTGACAAAGGCCAAATCGTTATGCGCGACATTATCGTTGAGCTGTCAATCTGTGTGACGGGATCAGAAGCAAAGATAGTCGGTAATGTAATTTGAGTTAGTTGTGAGGGTATCTGAGCGTTCTAGCACGATCCATATCAATTGTTTTAACCTAACAGGCCATAATATTCCAAATATTGATTATAAATCGAGAAAAGATACATACATTTTGGAAACATTTAAAAGAGGCCTTGATGTTTAATGCCTTCACTGAGCGAGACTGAATGTTGCTGCTCTCCATATCTTGCGGACGATAAAAGAGATATCTTACATTTTGAAGCACCAAACTGCACTTAACCAAATCGCAAGCACCTCAGGCAGTATAGCTCCTGTCGCACATTGTGTGCATTGCATGTTTAGAGTGAACATACTCAGCGAGCTTATGACCCGTTATCGCAAACGAGGCATGCATGTCCATAGCAAATCAAAACGTGATCGTAACGTGTCTGGGTACGAGACAGGAATCAGGGAAGAAGTTTCAAGCTATACTTCCGGCCATCAATCCATTATTGAACTCGTCAACTGTGTGTGTTAAGACAGGAAGAAAACGCGTATCAACTTTAAGGTCCGAGCAGTTGTGATGTGGACCCTCATAAATACACCTACGCAATACTTCTCTTTTGGACGGAATGTAACTTGCCACAGGACACGTTACAGCTCCACCCCTCCCCCCCCACACACACACACACACTGTGTCTGTCAGAGACAACAGAGAAACACATGACAGACATACACAAGCCTCTTAAATAGCCCGCTCGTTGGCAAAAGAAAATCAACAAGCCGTACAGCAGCAAAAACACAATCCACAACCGCGGAGCACGTGACCCTGCTTTTCAAACATGCCTAAATAGTCCCTAAACGCTAAAAGGAAGAACTTTGGATCGAAACATTCTGTTTCTGCCATCGTACACACAATCACACAAATCAGATAGCCCGCTGTGATACACATCGACTATTGCGATCACGAATTCACGCAAATATATTCAAGCCGTACAATGATTGACAAACATACTGACAGAAGAACACTTAGTTAGAGATAACCCGGAAGAAACAAATATAAGTTAACCACGGTCACATTATGATGTACAGCACGCTTTGATAGGGTTAGAATAACACTATTTATCGGCAGGCTTTGTGAAAAGCCGGTTTCAAATATCCCACATACGAGGTAACCATCTCACCGCCATCACGCGGGGAGCATGGTCTTTACCGTATAGAACGAGCAGAGAAACCACTTGTGCTGTACTGTTTCAGAAACATCCAAAGATTCAGTGATAGGATTGACTTATCTGTAAACCCCTCTTATGCTGTATGCCTTACTTAACTCTATATTCTTATGAGGCTATCACTCGATAGCCGCACTTTAACACTGAAATCATTAAAACGTTCAAGGGGTTCGGAGATAACCTGACCATTTGTTCGATTATTTGCACCTGATTGGTCGAAATTTACTATCGCTAGCAGCGGATGTTTTTTGTAACCGATCGTTTGGCCTCTTGTGATTGTTCATTGAATACATCATGACGAGTGACGTCACTTGGCCCAATCGTTTTACTGACCTAGGTTATATCATTACGGGATGGGACAGGGGATGCCAATCTTGCTGTTAGTTTATATAGGCTGTCGTTGAATATTTTCATCCATCACCGTAATAGGCGCAATAGTTGAAAGGGGTCGACAAGCTCACCATTCACTTTGATTGATAAGCATGATCATTCACGACGTCAAAGCCCAATAGCTTGAAATCGACTCAGCACCAAAGCACCCACAATAAAGACAAGATTGATCATGTGTCAAAATTGTCGATAAGCTTAATGTAAAGTGATTGCGTTTTGTAACCAAGACCATTTGTCATAGTCTATAGATCACGAGCTGTAAATAACTGTGACTAATTCATAATCAAGACCAATAGATCAATATATCCTTTCTAGTGATGATCTAGCCCGAACATGTTTGGGTAATTCATCTGTTAACCAATTCATTTTGCTGCGCTACATAATCAGCAGGAGAGCAAGAACGGCAAAGGAATGGTTTCGAAGTCAGCGAGTGAACACTATGGCACACGTTTGTCTTGTTGTACGGATAGCATTATGTTGTATCATTTAATGCATACGTGTCACCCCAAGCGGGTTTTATCCAGTCAATGCTGTGTTGGTATACAACGCTGATTCACAAGGATAGTCATACAAATCTACGTTAATTAATTACCATAATAATGTAGAGATGAGTTTGACATAAGCAAAATTGTCCGAGTTGCTATCTCACTTGCCATGTTAGCTCAGAAAGACGGCATATACTATTAAAGGGTTACATAGGATAATAAACGCAATACCCTCCGATTCTCGGATATGTCTTCTAGCTGCCTTGCCTCAGAGCAAGGTGCTCATCTATTATTTATACAGTCATCGACGGACTACACCTGGGAACCGTAATAGACTAGAATTTGCTTCACATGATAATAGAAGTGCTTCAGGCAGGCATTTCTTAGAATCTGACCCCGAACTATGCCCTCATTCCTGGTAGCGCCGGGAATAAGTCAGTTCACAAGCGTTATATAAACCAATGATTGGCCAGCGTAAATATCTTTTCGTAACTCCCATACTATGACGTATGTATTTGCAAGGGGTGCGAGACATGAGAGGTAACGCCACTGTTTATTGAACTATTGCATAGATGTTTCCTTAAATCATCCCCTTTCTATCAATATCATATTGGAGAGTGTACTGGTTATACACATGATGCACTCACTATGACAAAATATCCGTTTGATTTGAGCCTATTAAGCGCAACAGTCCGTTGGCAAAAGCTAGTGACGTTTTGCAAAATAATGTCCCTACGTTATCAATTAACCCATGACTAAGAGGAAGTAGAAAGTGCTCCTATGTCGCGGTAGCCATTCACTTCTTTTACGGAACGATTTCTCTGCACTTGTAGAGTACGAAGGTGTTCTAACAGCCATTACCTCGTCAATTATATGGTCAATAGAGCAAAATCATTAAATCAATACACAACGTTAAGAATACAACACCGTTCAGTACATATATGGGTATTGATTCCTTATCGTAATGCATAGCCTCTACATGGTACATGTACATTAATACACCCGAGCTTGGGGTTCGCAGGCAGTATTACATGTTGCCATAAAATAGCTCGCACGCTGTTAGGTTTCGTCTTTTTATCGTACCGTAGTGTGGATTAGTACAATTTATGTTGGTAATAAATTGCTTGGAGAACATTGTGAGTCGTTCAGTCCTCTAAGCTGCTTCGATCCTCATGATATCCCAAACATTCTCCCACTATGGCAAAACACATATTGTCAGAGCGAATAATGCGTGTTACGTAGAGCTAGTACACCTTTTTGCCAACAAATCACTTATTTGTATCATAAAGGCTGTGGTTTGCTATGCAAATGGTACGGCTGACATACATCATTACTGACATACCACCCAGCACACAAAGAGACCACACGTTAACCTCACCATGTATCATTATCAATTAATACGACGCCCATCTTGTTCATATGCTAGTAATTATTAGGTTCAGTATTTTGTGGGAAGAAGAACTTGCTTCGTTTGTTATTTGCCGCTTGATTGGATCACTTTTAAACATTAAGATAAATAACTGAACTCGATGAAGTGTCGCGACTTTGCAATCTATCAAATATCAATAGCTTATTCTACTATTTGTAATACCTCGTGAAATACTGACTTACATTACAACGTGGGCACTGGTGCTTGGTGATAAGGTGTTATAAACGATGTATGTCAGCGGGAAGTAGCAGGTTATTTTATTAAGTAAATAACGTAGTGGTACAATGAGGGTCCACTTGTTATACAACAACAGCCATGGTAGGAACTAAATTCTTTCCGTTGTTAAAATAGATGCATTAGCGTTTGCCATGCCGATTAATCACAGCTTATGACTGCAGGAAGTTGCTGCCAAAGTGGTCCATGACATATGTCGAGGTGCATTCGTAAGCAGCCTCCTATGGATTGCTGTTATTTAAAAGGGTACTTTTTAACTCAATCTGACCCTGTATCTATGGTAAACTCTCCTACAAGGAGGTTTCAGATGCAACTGTGAAGGGAGCACACGTTGCCAGTATTGAAGTGCATACCCCTTGCTTATTTGGTGAAGTGTGTTTGGAAGTTGCAGTGTATGGACTGATTATTGGAAATTTCATCGGTGCAACTTCGGCTGATAATCCCATCCCGCTTTGGCATGAAACGTGCGGCAATTACGTGAGCTCAATCGCGAAAGTCTCAAACGCTGAAACCTCTCATAGTGCAGGGACGTAACGACCACCACGACGTGAGCTGAGACGAATTGGTTAAGTTTCAAAATGATGATACAAGCTTGGCCAAACTATGAGACAGACGGATTCGATTGTGAGTGGACAGCAGATTGTATTTTATATGGTGGGGGAATCGTGTCACCAATCCAGACAGCATAATCAGAGTGTGCTGGTTTAGCGTTCCGTATACTTATAGTATTAATACCCATGAACTGAATCAATCGTCGTATAAATGTTGAGAATGATCCATAGTTGACTTTATAAGGAGGTTCGACGATGGGGTAGACAGTTCTCAAGAACTTTCAACAGAGTTCTCATAACAGTTGTTACACGAGTCTTGATCGTTTTTAAAGCGTCCATGGTGTGAACAATGCTGGTTTGATGTATCGTTTAATCAGCCAAATTAATATTAGCGTTTATTTTTCGGAATGAATTGTGGATATATGAACATTGTGAAAATAGAGATGGGTGTTGGTTTGCTACCCAACTTAGCCAATCTTAAAACCGGTGGCAATCACACTAATTATAAACTGTAATGCGTTGTGTGTATGCATTCACATGCATTTACGTCATAAATATCACTGTGGTAAACACGAAACCATTATTATTTACCATTAATAAACGAGTAGCGCAAAAATAAAACCATGTATATGAACGAACAATATCAACTGTCATATCTGATAGTGAAGCGAGTTCGACACCTACCAGAGCCGTAAACAACAACTCTCTTTCTTGATATCAAGCTTCCGGGGTAAGATGTATATAAAGAACTATATGCTCGTTAAGTTTGTCAAAGAAGTTTTCTATTAATTCGCCTCTAAATTTAAGCATTCTGTTGTTTCTTAAGACACGTATAGCAACCCTAGATTACCATCTTCGTTCATGGAGTAAGCGAACTTGATCGACAGCAAGGAGACATCAAGTTGTTTATTGACAGCTCTAAAGAACATTTCGTGAATAAACCAGCAAGATGCATCTGTCTTGTACCGAATGAACGTGAAGATAAGTAGAGTGCCAAATGAACATACGGAGGATATAAGCGTCCATCTCTGCCATCCTACATGGCCCAAGTCAGATACTGAGTACGGCTTAGAGGAGAAACTTCCCTATCCGTGGCTAAAGAACGTCCTACTTGTCTTGCTCGTATAACATCTTCTTAACCAAAGTTGATTTAGCTCGGATAGTCAATGGTTACTTGATGGAAACATTAGTGAATATTCAATTCAGTTCTCTCCCGACACCCGATCTCATCTTCTTCTACCCTACTGAGATAATAGATATTACATATTTATGTCAAGTAGGCGAACTAGAGCGAGACCGCTTACCAAAGGATATATTAACTGTTTACGACATATATACCATAAGTAACGCATTTGATATGGTGCGTAGGGTGCGATTGCCGAATGAAGGATTGAAAAACTTAGTACACCGAAATCATGACGACATGCTACAAAAGGCACCATTCTGCTGTATTTATGGCAATATATATATATATATATATATATATATATATATATATATATATATATATATATATATATATATATATATATATATATATATATATATATATATATATATATTATATATATATATATATATATATTTTATTATATATATATATATATATTTATATATACATATATGAATGGATATATTATACATATATTTACATATATGTATATATGGATATATTTATATATATATTTATGTATAAAACGTATATATATATTGATAAACACATCATTTGTATGTAAAAATATATATATATGTACATTATATATATACACATCATTATATATATATATATATATATATATATATATATATATATATATATATATATACATATATATAAGTTCACAAATGTGTACATGTTTGCTTTCTAATGCGCATATGTATCGATGTATATATATTTATATGTATAAATGTAATTTCATGTGCTTATATATATATTCATATCGTATATATTTATATACTTATTTATATGGCTATATATGTACACAAATATATAATCATACATATCTACACACCTTTATATATATATATATTTAATATATATATATATATATTAATATCTGAAATCATATGTTTTTTGCCACTAGCTAATATCCAAAGAACAGTGTTAGCCTGCTCTCAAGTTATGTATGCCTTTGTGAACGACAGGTCATCATAAGCAACTCATTTGTTTGAGTAAGCAGGCTGTCGCTGAATGTTCTCTGAAAACCACCGAATGTTGTTAACTTGGTGTCAGGCGATGGACTGAATAGCGCTCGATCGCAGCTTATGAAAGTAATTGGGCAAGCAAGCACTACTTTCGCATGAATGGTCACAGGCTCCAGTTGATGATTACCACCAACCATGCGTGTGTTAATCGGTCTTTTAATGCCAATTGAAACACATGTGATGTTAAATTGACGTGTGACCAGCATATGGATCCGCCAAATTTCTATTCGATTGGCAGTATAGTGATTCTCCCCATTGCAGGCATGAACTAATCATCCGAGACCTCCTTCAACTTTCTTCATCTAGGCCTAACTTAGCACGTGTGTTACAGCTAATGATGCAGCTATACATACCGGTATATATTAAACAAGAAATAATTTGCAAGGATCAATAAAAACGCACTCGGAACAGTTTTGTTGTTCTGTAAGACATTTTCCGGTATGCTCGCATTCGTGCTTTATGCAGGATTTATCTTGTTATTTCATACATCCACCAAGAAACATCTTCGCGTGCTCCAGCTGAAATCAGAACATCGTAATTGATTACCTCCCGTCTCTTGTAGAAACGTGAGTAATTTTGTTTCAGAGGTATACTGCATTGGCGCAATATATAAGTGGGCAGTTACATTTAGGAGTAAGAAAGTGGCCCATGGCGACTAATTCCACAGCTTGCTTACTTGCGTCACATTTGTCACTTTTTGAAATCGCCGTTTCGCAGACTGTATGATTCGTGGGGAAGCATATGAAGCTAATGATGTAGCAACTCGTCAGCTTGTCAACATTATTATTATAGTTAATATATTATCAATATTAACGTCGTAAACATTATCACCACCATCATCATCGTCAACATGGTTATCATCATCATTGCCATCATCATCCACGGCATTATTTGGGTAAAGAAGGTACTGAACCGTGACCACCGATCTGTATTGCTTATCAGGTGTGGACAGTTTCCTAATGGTAGTTCGCTGTTATATCAAACTATGAGTAAAATCATAGGAAGGTTAGCCTCCATTTAGATGCAATAAAGCTGCGTAACAGAGTACCGTGTAAAAAGGGTCAGTGGTAAACCTTACTCCATATTGCATAATCTACATTAAAGGATTTCGTCGTCACTGCTTCTAGATGCAGGTCAGCGTCTTACTTAATTGACCATCTTGTTTTATAAGGCGACGATGATCATATAAATGGCATGCAATGACCAGTAAATAGTGGATGTCAGTGATGCTGGCACTGGAGCACACTGCCGCTAATCGGACGATTATGTGATTTTCTGACCAGGGGAAACATGGCCTGGCATCCTTGTGAGCCTATATATATGCGTTTCATAATAGATGTCTCATATATTGTTGCGAATGCTGATCGATTGGTCATGGTTCGTTACCTTACATTAAGCTTTAATACTAGAAGAGCTAAGCGTTGAATCTCTCTCTCCAAATGTATTTGCACCCAGCTGACCATACAGTGCCACGTCCTAATGTACTGGCATGGACCAGTAGTAATGTTCTCATAATAACACCATGATGGTAATGAATCATGAATAATACATGTGTTCATGTTAGGACAATAATATCATTGCATCACCTAGAGCAACGATTTGACTTATAGCTGCCCACGTAAGCATAAAGATCAGCACGGACATTCTTTACACACTTAAAAATTATGAGCACGTCAACCCAGATTTTAACAATATGACGCAGGATACATGAACGAATTCGTAATAGATGTTAAATACGTAAAATTAAATATAATTAAGGGACACGTCAATTGGATATCCGAAATTCATGATCACGTTACAAAAATACACATTGATAGCTGTTCCTTGTCTGTATGTACTCAGGTGGTTTTGGTCCAATAGCTAATGCTTGGATCAAAATGACGTATGTTAGTGAAAACGGTAGCATTTAACGCGTGTTGACTGCCTCCCACCAACCCATACGACTTGGCCATGAAACAGCCCGAGCCTATCTCATCTTCATGTTGGTTTTTACCTAATTTTCAATAGCACATTTGGAATTAAGAAACCTGATTATAGGTGAGGATAAAGCATGAGTTAGTTGTATTAGTCTTCACTATACACGTCTGGCATTGGCACATCGCCCTTTGCGTTCACATCCGTTTTTTCATGCTAAGTGATTTTCGCGGACAAAGCATGAGTTAGTTGACCAATGTGATACAGCGAAATATATTGAATTATCACACGGGGTCGCAGCCACCCAAAGTTAATGATTTATCTAACATATCCGAGTAAGCTTGGGCTAGAACGTTATGATTTCAATTCTGACGTCATGACAGCTATATGCCGTGTCGTTATGGTGTTTCATGCAACATAAATGGTGTACTCAACGCGACTTTCAAGGTCGATCATTACTATACAATATGATAACAATATAGCAACCTGTCAGATTTAAGGGATGCAAGAGAACCTGCTTTTAATGTGAGAGGTAGCATCATTCACCCTGTGTGACAAAAACTGCTTCCTTGCGTATCAAAGCTATATCTAACAAAAGCTGCATTAGGATACGCGTGAGCACTTTGTACTTTCCATTCTCCATGTTTCTGAACCCGTTTATGCAGGGCGCATCAATAACTTACGCAGCTCTATGCAGTTATATCTATCCGCTCGAACATACAGCTTATTAAATTACTAAGTTACAACATATAACCATTTTCCATTGCAAGACCACTCGAAAGGTACCAATTCCTATTCGATTTCGGTGGTATTTTACTCACTCATCATAGGTTTACTGTCGCCGTGTTGTGTATAGTAGATAAATATATTGGTTCAATGCAAGAAGCCAAAACTTTATGTACCAAATAATAGCCCTTTTACTTGCAGACTGAGCCCTTTTACTTGCAGACTGTAAGACTACTGACGTTATTTCGTAGCTGACGCAACATCAATAACAACTTCCGGCCATCTCACTGAAACAATTGAATCCTTAACATACCGAATAAAGCTGGAATGATTCGCTAAGATTTGTGATCAATCATTACGCTGTATTCTCAGTACAGTTCAATGATTTAAAGTGGCTAGAAAATAAGTAACGTAGATTGCGCAATCATGACTATAAGTTGCTCGAAATTAGGGGAAAAAGGGTATTACGGTATTTTTGAATCAATTAACAGAATAACTAAGAAGTAGCAACACGATTCAATCATTCATTTTTACTTCATCACGGTGAAAATCTCAGATGCGTGATATCAAATGGCAATAGCAGCCTGTTACTCAGCCAGATAGCCATGAGCAACTTAAATATAACAAAGGAGTTGTGTGGAAATAGATGAACGTTATACGGATGTTGAAATTCCCTCCACTTGGATGCTTTGTTACGGGAATATCTTACTACAGGTCAATTATCTATTATCAATATGTGGTTTTACACACACAAATAATCATGCGCTATAGGTATGTAATAGTCTTTGTTCATTATGAGGACGGGGATATACACCTGGGGTAACATTGTCGATGTGAATTACAACAGCCGATAATTAAGATACGTGAAGCAGGGTTGTTGCTGTACTATATATTCCGAATGCTCCCCAAGTATTAAACTATACATGACTGCCAAGACCTATCCCGTTCGATTTCGTCGGCTTTCGAATTGATATTTTCCACTCAGCAAATGAACGTTCGTCGAATAATTCATACCATTGCATCATAATGCCTTTGAACCTTAGTAACTTTACTTTCCAGCACAAAAGTGGGCTAGTCCAAGCATAAAACGCTGGGCAGACCGGATCACATTCGGCTCCTTCCATGGTTAGAAATCTGACGATGCGCCAATTTTATTTGTTTATGCACATTTGTGTCCTACATATCCTACAAAATTGCTCAATCCATTGATGGCCGGCTTAGACTACTGTATCCAATTTAAAAACGCCTCCCCCACACTTTTATCAACACGAGAAACAATCTGGCGTAACGGGCCGGCCCCAGTGGTACGTACCGTGGCGTTTCGTCTTGGCTTATGGGTTGCCTTACTTATATTGCATGCAAATGTGTTAGGCTTTATCAATTGTGATCGCTCAACGTTATACCATACCACTAATGGTGAAAGTAGCATAGTATTAATTTTGCATCATCACACAGTGTTACTGTTATATAGTCGTACGCAAGCTCACGCAGTCATTGCATCAACATTTACCGGCATGTCAATTTAAGTATTACCAGACAACACGACATGCCCAACAACATGTACAGAAAAATAAACTGATGTCCCCGTCGACATTTTGTCCGTGAGGAAACAAAAGTGCTTAACAAGAAAACACTTCGTCAATCACCTCGTTAAAGCAACACTTGGTAACATATTTAAACCAGTAAGGTATTGAACTAATCCTTTAAGGAATATGACGGCACAGCCCAAACATCTTTGCAAGCAACGTAGAAAATAATATTTGAAATGTGTACATTTCGAAGATACGGAACTATAGCAGCCTAATGTGCCTGGTATTTTTGTAACCTCTTTTCGCTCCTCGAGGGATTTTTCTTGCAACTTCACCATTCCGCCCTGGTATAAACTATTAAATTAAGTCCTTTCTCGAATGAAGATGTTTCGGACTCAACGCTGCACAATTACAACCGGCTATGACATAAAAAAAGAATAAATTAGATACCTTTCATAGACGTAGCGAACACTTGGCAGATCAAAGTTAATATTTACAGTCTATGTATATATCTATCTGGGTGTCTATGCGATATATAATATCGTCAAAGCAGCAAGCAGTTGGAGGTTAACAACAACAAATGCGTTTTGATAGACAACAGTAGTACAACACGTGATGGCAAAACAACTTACTTGAGAAGTTTTGTTTATTTACAAATACAGCCTGCATCAGAAAGCATTACATTTGCACAAGGGATTATATAAGTATTGATACGACTTGGTATCTTTAAATTGCAGGTTAGTAAACGCTGCAGTATTTGCCAGACACATGCATCCATTGATATTAGGTGATCGTGATTTTTCGCATTCCACTTTCGAAAAAAGTTGGGCCGGATGTGTTGCAGAGACAAAATCAATTTCCCAATTTAGGACTCATTTCATCTCACAACCGATAATCCTTATCAATCCAATGAGTCATTTCGTATGATATCAGCAGGGCGGGGAGTTTGTTTGTTGGGAACCCCGTATTTATTACGCTGCTGGTGGGATAACCTTGGATGGATTTTAAGATAACGGTCGTTAACAATTGCATGAAATATTGAGAACTGACGTTGATTATGATAAATTTGATCCATTATCATGTTTCCGGAAGTAAATCAAGAGGTTGATTACATCTTTGAAGGGCAATCCATTGTTAGAATATGATATCAAATGTCTCAGAACATTATTTGCTGATATTAAACGATTTACTAAGGCTATTAAAGACCGACTGCTAACGATTTTTGGGCATAGTGTAGTCATAAAGATAGTTGCAACGTGCTTGCCCGTAAGGGGCTTCATTTCATGACAGTTTGTGCTGTTGCGCTTGTATTGAATTCACACGACAGGCAAGCGTGGCAGTGATGACGTGAACATCGGTAGCCCATAGCTACTGTAGACGCTATTTGCCTTCTTGTCTGCTCTGCTAGAAGTATGAATGTCAATAGCGCATGCTGTTCGTCACCCAGTCAGATGGCCATCAACATCTAAAGAAATGCTGCCGACCCGTCAACATATCCGGTGCTGATATCTTTACTAAACACTAGTACTCCACATATTGCTCTCCAACCTCTTGAGGAAAACAAAGATAACTAATTATCAATATTCTTCAATTTCGTATGTTGATATGCTTTGGCATATCACTAAACAATTCCAATTCGCATTTGTTTTATCCTCAATTTTAATGCAACATCAAACGAACAGTGGCAGAATGAGGATATGATTGTACGTATCTAACTGATTTACGATGACTTCCTTGGGTGTTTTGTCCCCTTAAAAGGTGTACAGGCTGTAAACCAAATTTAGATCCATAAAATGCTGGCTCTGCTATGAGTGAAAATCAAGTCAGGGTTGCCATCGTAAGTTTACTGGTCAATTAACGTGACCATAGGCTAAGTTGTAAACTTCTTTTCGTGGCTATCTATCTGTTTACGTCAAACGGGGAGAGCGGCACCTTGAGGACATGCTCTCCTTTTATTTCCTAACCTTCTCTGCGCAGCATGGTCATCACAAGGCGGCACAACTTCTTTGTGAACAGGGATTCCATGTATTGGTCGTGGTGTAGGCACTTTTTTTCCACAACCTTATTCAAGAGAGCCTATTTATGGTCAGGGCTACCACCTTGTGTGGCTTACTCTGAAAGGTAGGTAGAACCAAAATTTCATGCGAACCATGTAGCTTGCATCTACCTCACAGCTATGTTTGGCAAGAACGCAGAACCAACTTCGTCTCGTCTGCGCTGTATTAGCGAGTTAATATGCCTCAATGTCAAATGATTTAGTGGAATTGGGCCTTGCGTGATTCAGCCTGGACCAACTTCTGTAATCTGACGGAGCTTAGATAGCTCGTCAAGAATAAGATTGCTTTCTTAGTCAGAGATCATCCCATCAGTAATTGAGGTAGATATGTGACTTAAAATCGTGTCCAGTGTGCTGTCTGCCAGGAGTCGGACTCGTTGATGCTTCTTGGCTTTGATCAACAGCCTGTGGGTGATAGACTTTCCACCACTGAAAGCCGCCCGAAGCCACGGCTCCTATCTGGAGCCAAAATACATAGACATCTTGACAGTGGTGGCCAACCCACCAGCCTACGCTGACCGACACGGGGGCACCATCTATAACGTCCAATGTGGTCATCCACGACGATATTTCTGTGAAGTGTGGCTAGTTTTTCCATCAAATTCTCGCAGCCGTGTAATTTCTCAAAGCCTGAATAACAGAACTGGTTCAGTCTCCCTGGCTAGGCCTCATGAGGTGGCTCAGTCACTGGCTCACGAAATAGCTCAGAATATAGCTGTGCCGTCGGAGGGCTTTGTGTTGTTTCATGCTCAATCAGGAGTTATACTGCAAAACAGGTGCTCTCTTTAGGTGGTTGCATAAAAGCTAATAACGCTGCCATGTTCAAGTTTTCGGCTGGTCAGCAGGCTTTCTTATCTCTGCCGCTTGGTTTGTTCCATTCAGAGCAGGAAACACAATTTTAAGTATTAGTATAAGCGCCCCCACCAGAAGACAACCCCATACGATTGACAGTACCACTTAATTATATGGTAAATCTAAAGTTTGACTCTTATGAGGTTTGATATTAGGCTCCATCACCAAACGACCACCCATGTCCGCTGCGCAGGGCCCCACTGGTTTCTGCCCAAATAGTGACGATGGGCTTCTCCGATATGTTATTTATTCTCTTAGGTCTACAGAGTGCTCTGTGTAGTTTGTCATTATATCTTTTATTGAGAGCATCCTCTGGTAAAATCAGGTCTCCCAACAGAACGGTTTGATGATTTAGCATGATTAGGACACAGGTCATAGTCTTTTATGCATATGCACAACGGTCTGCTCCAATTTTGTATTATAGAAGCCCTCAATGCATGTTTTAATTGACATCTTCTAATTTTAAGAACATTTATTCGATCTAATTGATGTACAATGTCAAGAAATGCTTTTTGCATGTGATGTCATTACACGTGTCTTGTTAGAACGGTACATTTATGTTACCGAGCAAAAACTAACAAACAATCGAAAAGCGCCATATTTTGATGCATAAAACGTATATTATATGTAAAAGAGGCTGTTCTGCCCCATGTCGGGTCTCAAGGATCAGTTAGTTAATACATGACAAAGTTTAACGCAGGCATAAATAATGACATCTTTTAATTTGTGTCGCAGGATTACTTGATCAAAAATCATGTTGATAAACATTATTATTCGACTGGAAATATTAATGATGTGCTGTAGAATTCTGTTTTAAATAGTTGTGTCGTCGGTCCATCGATAACGGTGCATCCCTCAAACCGAACAAACGAAGAAACTGTAAATTTCCGACAACACTCGAAATCGACGTGTATACCGCGACAGATTTCATCAAATCTTGTACTCGGATCATTGAGCACAATTTGACCGACAAACAAGAAAGATAATTTCTGACGGATCTATTTTCTGAGACCGCAACGATGCTTGTGAATGACGAACAGCGGTCATCTCACCTGAAATTGACATATAAGCGAAAGGCACATTACTTCATTTCGGAAAAGATGGATGTCGAGTAAAGAGCGTACCATAATGCTAGAACGAATTCAGATTAAGTCTACTTGGTGCAGATGACGTGATATCCAATTGCCGAGTAACGTGATTATCTTGCTAGAATCGCTGCTGGGAGAATCGTAAACTACATTCAAGGCCTGTTATAATCCTTTTCACAACGTGTGATCCATCAACCATGCCAAGGTGATTACCCGCATGTGGCGCTAAAATTCCGTACATCTATCAACAGGAGTGGCGCCCTAAAATATGAACATAGATATTTAATGCTCTGGAATCGTACCGCTATGACAAAACAATGGATAACATCCAAGGTTAAGCAAGTTATGGTTATTTGATTAAGCGCCACTGGCTCCCGCATTGCATCATATATTGAAATAATTCTTGCACTACTTATTTATTCTGTGATGTTTTGATGGGGTAAAGAGACGCTTATTAAAAGTGAAACGATCGGTGAACGACTACGTATCATAGTAATGAATCGAGCTGGAGCGAAACGCTAGGGGTTTGCAGCAATAGTCATGATAAGCATGTACCGAGGAAGTTAATATGCTCAATATACTAACCCCTGGATAGGTCGACCTGTAACTCCGAATGAACAATCGATTGCACTGCAACACAGGCAATTGTGGAAGTAAAATTAACAAGCCAGATAACTACAATATGTTACACGTAGTTTAATAATATCAGTACTAATAATCTTATTGTGCGCTTCTACCGAATGGGCTATTAGTCTCGAATTGCTTCTTGCAAAGGATTATCTTGACCCGCTCTATTCGACCGGGGTTGAAGCTTTAAAATTGATTCCGAGAACAGCCATTAATGCGATTGTCGGTATGGCATGCGTACAGTTTCACGCATTAATAAAATGTATCAAGCGTAAATGCGTCGAAAACGAAAGGACGAGCGATATATAGGATATATCAATACATACTTAACCATCACAAACTTGACCAGACTGTCATATCATAAACAAAACCTCCTGCCTGTCATCCTGAAAATTGCCACCCAGCTAAACGATGGCGGGAACCGATGCCCTACAAATCTGGTCAATATAACATGGATTGGAAATTGCACCTGTTACACCTACACAAGATTATTGTAAAGATAACATGTATTCTGCTCTTATGATTTCCCAGCATGATTTTTAGTTAAACCTCAATAGCATGGCTGGCCATAAAATATACCAATGGCTAACACCCTATTGATATCGCATAGATTTATCCTTTTGATTGTCAGATGCTCGAAGCAGAGGGATTTATGTTTTACAAGCGGCGACGAAGCGGAAGAATTAAATCTACATATAGATGAGCGTCCCATCATTCACTTGGACATTTTACATACTAGCTCAATATGAATCGAATTGAAATGATAGCTGAATATTATGATACTGATTACTTCATCATCTCAGAATGGGCTGTGGTAATGTTCTTGATTCAATATTTCAACATTTCTTATTGGATTTGAAATATACCAGTTAAAATTATCACCCTATGCTTGCAAATTAGAGCAAGAAAATTATCCATATTGCCCGATGGTTAATAGCGTATGACTCGTGCTTATAAGCTGTGTTGATCTACTGTCAATGTTTGCATTTACATGGAGCACCGTACTAGATAAGGCATAATCTAGTTGTGATCACAGGCGGGATGTGCTTCACTTCATTTAGATCTTTTACATCTTTAAATGCTGAAGTTCGATTTCTAGAGTAATAGCGATACCTTTAGTGAGATTTTTTCTGACCTTTTGCTTAGTAGAACCAGTACCCATGTCAACTAAGAGAATACCGCATGTACCGTTACTGGAAACTATGTCAATATGTTTTTTGTCCGTATTGTATTAATAAACCTTCTTCAAATACAACAGATCTATTACATCACAAAAACAGGCAATCTATAACCACAAATTGTTCTACATTATTTGCAATTTGAACAATATATTGGAAGGAAACTAAGAGCAGCTATATGCGGGAGTTGCTTGATGAAAGTAGGCAATCAGCTTTATTATCATAACTTGTCTTGTAAACGGCTAATAAACTTAGCACTTAGCAAGGAACAGCTCAACATCAGCTTCAGTTGCTCCTTAACTCATACCTAGGGCTAGATTTATATTTGTTGATATTTAGGTAATTATTATTGCTCATTTGCTCATGAACGCTGGCAAATTTTCATTATATTCGTCATCTGGGACTGGCATTTTGCATACATTAAAACTAAACATTGTTTGATGAAGGATGAGGCCAATAGATAAGCTAACCACTTCTTGCCCAACCAGAACATGTACGCCATATCCGTAAATTATGAACCGTGTACAAAAGGACTATTTTGAACGGATGCGTCAAGTCGGGAGGTGATAACCCTAGGCATCGACGGCCATCGTGCTCTGCCTTCTCTCTTGCAGATTCCGTCTGAGGCAAACTGCGTTGGGGAACCATACTTTTAATAATATGACATCGGACCACACTTGATTGAAATGCATGGCAACGAAAATCGACCGCGTCAACTCTAATGCTGTTTTATAATCTGTAGCTGTTGTCAATACGCAGGGAATCACAATATTCACCTCAGTGTGCAAATGCTTTGTATTCAATACGTCAACCGGAATTCGTCTGTAGACAATTATCATTGCGCAATAACTTATCCTCAAATACTTTGTGTTATGTTAAAGCGGTTGCGATGACATTTGTTGATAAGATGCGAATAGTTACAAAGTTATGTTGATGATATTCCAAAGACCAGCCACTCCAATCAACTAAACCTAGCAATAGTTGAGATGCTCTCATAACGGGCTGTCGTAACCTGGTTGTCTTCTAGAGAATTTTTATAATACCAGTGGTTAGTACAATTTGAACCCATTTCGAGATGATAGGAAGACAGTCATTTGTTAACAGTCTTTTTGTCTTGGCATGCAGTGTGGTTCAAACAGTAAACGATCGGTTTACCAGGACGATATGCTGACATCCATACCGCACCCCAACATCAACACTAATAGTTGTGCAGTGAGTAGCAATCGTGATAAAGTGGGAGGGTGGCGGAACCGATACTCGCCACACCAGTACCCTTTACGTCAATGGCAAGGCCCGTCACCCTCTGGGAATGGAGCTGTGCAGGGATTGCCGCCAGTGCTTGCCATGGCAGCATGTGGACTAGGTCGCCATTATTTCCGTAAAAAACGTACTACTAGAGCACTAATAACGACGATGCACTCAGCTTCACCATGAACAGGGAACAGTTACTAGGGGGAAATAAATAGCTGTCAAAAATTGCACACTGACTAACACCGCACTAATGCAGATGATGTAGGCCTGATGTCCCCCAGCTCGCTTTGTATTGACATAGCGGGTGATAAGACGTTTGTCGCATGATAGGCAGCACAGCGTTTTAAGCAATTAGTTAACTGACCAAGGGTATCACGAGGCAATTTGTCCACACGTACCGTGATCCAAGACACCATGGAAGCTGAGCCCACGCATCATGGATTGCACCGCAGGCTACAACGCCTTCGTGCACTTTGACAGCTCTTCCTGTAGATTATCACGCCGATGTGTTGCTCGACGTGGCCCGAGGAAGGAGACGGTCGGTTGTTCTGATCTTATTAGACTCCTTTTTTGTTGGGAGAACTGCACAGATAGGTAACACCCCCCTGCGCATTAATCACAGAATTGTCCCATGGTTATATGAATTATAAACCTCAGCTTCCCAGATCCTCGAACGACATACATGTCACCTGCCATCTCCCACCTCTACTCATGCACATCCCTTATCCTATACCACATGCCTATCCTACCCGAGTGTTTTATGGGACAAGTTGTACGGGATTTATTAACCAAGTGGAATAAACCAGCTGGTTAATTTTATTAAATATCTATCTTCGTGCAATCCACTCTAATCATGATTAAAGTTAATTTACTGCTAACTCCTACATATCACCAAACATCTTATGCATCAAACATGACACGCACATAATCATCCATTTTCAAACTGAGAGAAAGATTCATAACTCATTTCTGATCAATCATTGCAACTATGCATTTCAATGACAGTGTTGGAGGAAGTCACGCAGTGAGGAAAGTGCTGAATGATCAAACTTAAGTAGGAATTGTTTCGAATTTTTTTACTCTTATATGAACATTATAATTTGCACAGGATGTTTTGGGGATCTCTTTCCAAGATAATGGCAGCATTGTTATATCACCGACTACAAAGAAATGTCTTGAATTTTTATTTAAATACATCAAGCGCATTCGACCGACGAACGGCGATAGGAAGTGCGCTCCACAAACTTGGTGCGGCATTACTTTACGCTCTGGCGCCGTATGAAGACATATTTTGAGAATTTGGGATGTGAAGCAGATACTTTTTTATGGATCAAAGATCCCTTGCAGGTTGATGTTGAACAGTAAGTTCCTGTAGGTAGCATGGAAAGGTTATAATAACCGCCTTAAAGGTGAGTAGAATAATGTTTTATACAAGCCAATAAAGGGTATGCACGATATGTTGAATGCTATCCCCGTGCTTTCCTTTTCCACGTATTTTGTGCGTGTAGCAGTTTTGCAATAAGGTGCGACCGGGCTCCATGTAGCTCTTGAGATTTAAATACATCAAGCGTATTCGACCGACGAATTGCAGTAACCAAGCCGAGACATAGTATAAATGGGTGTAAACAAATTGCAGTTGTGGATTGGTTGCTTGAGCTGTCTAATCGTCTGATCTGATGAAAGTGAGATTGAGTTGACTTCAGAGCATGTTTTTTCTAGTAAACTGTGAGTCCACTAGAACACCGAGGTTTCACTGAGAGATCGAAAGTAGTAAGCAGCCTGGACACTGTCAGAGGCGAAGTTTATTTGCGTAGGATAAAAAGTGCTAGGTGAAAGGTGTTTGATTAAGTAAGATCGATAAGAATTGTCAAAAATCAAAAGATAAGATAGTTACTTGCAGTTATTACTATTCTGATGGGACTTACCAATCAATATTTTGAAGACGGTCTATGTTCCAATTATCACTCCTCGGACGCGAGAATCGGTCCTGTGACTGCCAGATTCGCATGCGCTGTTTTTGGACAAATATGACTCAAATCGGAACGGCTCAATACCAGCCAAATTCTCTGGATCAGAGTGCTCAAGCATATGTGACTCTTTTAGCCAAGACGCCATCGCCAAATCGTCCAAATCAAAGACATCGCTCTCGGAAACGTCAGCATTCGCGATGGTTTGCGGTAAAAATTACTGATTTGTCAGGGACGAGTTTTTGAGTGACGTCACGAGATGCTGGGCCGAAAATTTAGAAATGGCGAGAGCCGACAAGCCGAACTATCTAACTATTTTCGATATATTCGGGTGATTGTTAAAAAATTTTAACCACATAAACGGGGCAAACACAACTCGGTTTCATTCGGTTTTATAACCTAAACGTACAAGTTTGATGCCTCAGGCTGTTTAAAGATTGTATAAACAACACGTAGAACACCCGCAGATCGCCCGTAAAACATTTAACCACAGCATCGAACGAGGATGGTTTATTCCTACCTTCGGCCCAAGGCCTTGTTCAGGCTACGTAGGCACATGTAGGTATCATGTGACCTTGGCTTTAATGATAACCTTCAACAAATCAACATTTGATAATATTTATGGCATGCATATTGCAGGGCTACTATGCATATTTAAACCAGTAATGCATTCGATTATTCCCAGAAGGAATCTGAAGGAATAAACTTAAATATCCCTGCACGAAACAAATGATAAAACCCAAGAATAACATCGAAGATACGGAACTAGAGCCACTTTGTACGGTTAGTGTTTTTGTTCCGTCGTTGCTCCTTAAGGGATTGTCTATTTGATTTATTATTGAATTCAGCCCTCTGCCAATCGAATATTTTTCGGGTTCAATGACGCACTATCGCAAATAGCTACGCCATCAACATCTAACACGCTAGAAGCCTAACAAGAACCTGGCAAACACATTGGAGATCACAGTAGGTATTATCAGTCTACATATAAACCGCTGGGCGATTTCTATTCAATACATTCGACTGTCAACATCAACACTGCAAATGTCGTAGCGGCAAACATGTAAATTCTGCCAGAATACGGTCGTAGACACATGATGGCACCAGATTTATGCTTATAAACATGAATACCCTGCATCGACAGTGTTGATTGAACAAGCGCCACAATCCACATTGAGTGTGGCGTGTCAAATACGCTTAGCCGAATAGACGATGATGATGGAAAATGGTGCGCTGCTCTTTACCTGCAAGCCAGCATGAAACAGTATTATTGTACCAAGAAAGCTACACATTGAGCAAAATTATGTAAAATGAAATAAGGCTCGACCATGGCGATACGACTTGCTGATGAGTCATATGGTCATGACGTCTACGTGCACATAGGTAAATTCCTCATGCATATGATACTTAGCCACGTCAAACTCTCAACGTAGTCTATTTCCTTTTGATCCAAACCGTAACCAAATGTTTAACTTAAAACACAATTTTTACTTATGCCATAACAATGATCTCATTTACTATTTCATTTGTTTATGACGGAGCAACATGTGAAAGGAGTTTTACAGCTTGCAATCATCAAAATGTTGATATTGAAAGGATCTGTAAATTGAAGGTGAATGGACACCGAAATATTTGCCAGGCACTTGCAACAATGAATACGATGATATCCTAGACACAATTGTATAGCTAGCTGGAAGAGTGGGTTCATTATTACCATATATGCAGCCTGACAGCAATACTAATGATTTATACAGGTGGTGCAAAACCGTTGTAAAAACAACCAACAAACAGATAGAAATTCATTTAAATAATAGAAGGCACAGAGCGAACTATATAAAACTTTGTGAAATGTTTATCGCGAGCGAAAGATTTACATTGAAGCTGGGCCATAATTCAGTTTTGCAGTGCTCCACAGGGGACACTAAACCAGTTTCATTACGACGCAGTGCTATGTGGAAACTGCAATAAATGCTTACCAGGAATGTTACTTAAGCCCGGTCGTCGCAACCAGATGGCTACATATATGACTATATGCATAATTAAGCGCCATGCATATCATGCAAAGCAGCTATTTAAAGCTGCATATAGACTTGAATATGTTAACAGCGTTTGGTATTGTTTGATATTTACCATTCTATAACTGTATTTCCTCATCACGAGAGCCGTTGATCAGCTTCAAAAACTGATTGCTGACTCGCATTTGCTAATGTAATCGATGTTGGCGGAAGGGTGTGTTATCTTATAGCCCTGTTACTCATAGGATATCCGATTAAGCCCTGGCTGATAAGCATGTTAGCCATGCTACGCTTGGACTGGATGCAGTGGACAAAGCAACGCAATGGCCGATGATGATTGCATGAGCTGCTAAAGCTAGTATAACTGTCCAGCATGTGTGGTCTCTAGACAGAAAAATAGCGTCGCTGCCCAACGTCAGATATGCAAACACTGCGTATTGTGACCAATGCCTACATTCAGTATATGACTGCATTGGGGTTCGTAAGTTTTCTTAAACATACGGTTGGATTTCAAATCGCGCTCTTAATCAATCGAAAACTGATAATTTCTTTCGGCTGTTCAAGATGGACGGTTAATGGACAAATTTGCCTTTTACAGTACCTCGTGGAATTTGTGAGTCGCTTGTACACTTGAGATTACGCGACTTACCTACTATGAGATGACTCTGTGAATGTAAAAATGTGGAATGTACTGTGTTGTAGCTACCAAATGATCCCTAAAGTATAATGCCGTTATTGACATCCATTAGGTCGACTAGACTGCGTAAGCAATCGCGAAATTCTTATTGCTGATATGGTCTGGAACTAATTCAGCAGGTGGACTTCTTCATTGTGCTGGTGTTCGTGGTGCTAGTTTCTGATGCTCTTTGTTAACAATGCGCTAGGTGCTGATGCTTGTAATGACATGCTGGGGTGATGTTTAAGGTTAACGTAAATTTTCAGCATGATACTCATATTGAATGGCGTTATTTAACATGGCGTTAATTTGTGTTGATGAAAATAGAGGCGTCAAGGCCTGGGGATATACTTCTTAACCCTCGTTCTAATAAGAGATTATGCGGGATTTTTTCTCGATGATAGTAACGAATGGCTTTGAAAAATAAGTAGTGATGGTTTTGTCGCTAAAGCTCGGATTTCGTTATATCTTAAGCTGCAGATCTAGGCGATTTAATCGTCGGATGGTCGTCGTCATTCCGTACCCTGCTGATGACACAGGTTATTACTGATGCTTGTACTGGGTTATGTTGTACTTGGGGCTAGCGCCAAATAGTATTCTGCATGATGCGTTAATGCGGGATGTGCTCTTCAGGAAATTGTTATTGTTTAAATACGTGTAGACAAATGCATTATGCTTTCCCTGCCGTTCTCAAACATTTAAACATGTATAGAGGAATGCCGTCTATGTGGAGAGTGAAATATTGAAATGTTGCTTCATAATTCATTCAGAGGTGCCGTTAATCCACATCATGTACCGTTCAACCTTAAGGTTAGTCACTTTAATATCCCCAGTTCATAGACACCAAGAGCAAGGACGTTTTTCTCGGGACATACAAGAGACGTCTTGATTGTCACATCCAACGAGCGATAAGAAGTCCGATGGAAACGTGACGTTCTATATATGTATAACACGACTGACATGCGACAAGGGGAGGATGACGCTATTTGCAACCAAAAAGATTAGCGTTCAGTAAATAAACACAGGAGCTGTAAAGATCAATGATTCAAACTCACATATGACGTGTGCATTTGGACTATGAATCATTTCCAATATAACAAATGGGCAGGCACATGCTTTGCAACACCCTTAGATAATAGCCCAGAAGATAAAACGCAGGGGCACGATTTATAGACCAAAAACATGAGTGGGCTCATAGACGTTTTCTTCGCGGCCAACATTAGCATTTTCAAGCACTGTCGATGCTAATTGATTGTGACCGATGGGGCGGTGATAGTTTTGGCGAGATGCATATATACATGGTTCGTTACGTTACCATGCAGTATGGCTGAACATATTTCAAAAAACGATTTCACATGATTGGGGTATTCAACTGGCCCGCACATGAAGAAATAACATCTCTTTTGTTTACGCAATTATTACTTGTACAAGCCTTGGTATTAAACAATATAAGAGGCCACTGGACGTGTCAACCACTTAACATATATCTTTCTTGCCATCTCATCCACGCAGCCAAGATTGCGCCTCAGCATGGTAATTGGTTGCTGTTTTTACGGCTGTTATTGCCTGTATCAGCTAAAATTCCCCGTCTTATTGCTAGCTACGACAACGACTTGTAACAATCGATGATTTATGTGAAAGGTTTTATTGTCTTCCATGCTGCCATTATGCCTGAACGATCAATTAATAGACACTGTAGCGTTCAATATTGAGCTTTATTTTCAATATGCAAGTGTCTCAGATGGGTTTTCTGCATTCATCACATAATGGATGTGACGGATTGTATGATAACAACAGACATCGATGATGGATAAAGATAATGAAAAGCCATTATAAACAAGGAACCTTACAAATCAACTGTAGTACAATGCGATAATTCGGTATCAATCTGTCATTCATTATGAAAACATCCTTATTACTTTCCCTCTTTGACCATACAAGCTGCGCATGTGGTTCAGTGCCCTCATTAACTGCTTTAACATCCGTTGAGAGGCCAAGCAGTGCCTGACTTGCAATTTTGACAAGGAAAACTGACTGTGTTTACCCTGATTTCGTATTGACGGAAATCAAGTGATACGTTAACATTATAAAAAAATGACTCGCTGCCAAGGCGCGCTGCTATGTTCAGATGTGGTCGAATAACATTTTTGCGTCAAAAAGTTATGTTGACCATACAAATAGAACAACTTGAATCATGAGGACCTGAACAGCTAAGTAGTGCTACAATAGTTAGTTGTCTGCTGGAACATTCACAGAACACCAGCTGTTGATACCCTTTCAGCAGAGTTGTGCTTGTAAACAGCCAGTAACTCCCCTTTCATGGCAAATAAAACATGACCAGGCAATAACTACATTTTTTTGTAATGGGCATTTAAGGGCAAAAATCCATCGAACGAGGTTTTCTTATTTCTGATCTTATAGGGTATACACTTGGTAAAAATGCATTTGCGATGAATATCTGCAGCACTTACATCTACATCGAATAAGATCATCTAGTCTAAGTTTGAAATGAATTGGTACAACGGCTAGATATATAATACTTTAGACAAATGATATATCAATGTGCACTTCAAATCCCTGGCCGATTCGAATTAAGCAGTCATTAACGTGACCCAGCGTGAGAGGTCAATCTTGTTAAGCGAACGTACCATTGCCATATGAATACAGAAGTGTCTAACATATTGATATACATGTATTCCATACTTCTGCAGATTGTTTTGTCTAACTGTTTCTATTATTACCGACTTAACTTTTATGTAGAGTTAATCAATAGAATAATTGGAATGATGTTAGCTATAGTTCATGTAATGATAATCGAAGTGAAGTTCCAAAGGTCGTTACGCATGATTAAGAATTGCTGTAAAGAGGTTCATATATATGGATTATTCTGTGTCACAGATCTAAGGAAACTGCCAATATATACCGCATTATAATGATATAGCTCATACCCCATAAGCTTATTGGTGCAGTGTTACGTTGATAGAAATCCGAATCATTTTCATTGGCTGGATATAACTTGGCCACCGTCGGTTCACATGTATTACTCCAATTTATACCTAGAACATTGTTTCACAGCGGCTACATAAACTCCGCATGAATACCTCATTTAACCACAGTATATTTGCATAGCTTTGCTTCGGGGACATATAGCAGCGAGATCATATCTTAGTTTTCCAATGCCCATGAGGGGACTCTAAAGCAGGTTAATAACGACGTAATGCTAAATAGCTCATGAAAACCATGCGGCTACAATACGATTCCATGCCTAATTTATAGCCCGTTTATGTAAGCGTGCCATGCGCATAACTATTTCTAGCAGCTTTGGGCCATGAATATGTCAATATGTGTTGATTATAATTGATGTATTTCTTTCTAATGCGAGCAACGACTGATCTTTGCATACAAATAGTATCAATAGGGTCGGATATCAACACGCTCTGATAAATGGAGAATTTGCGCCGATTGTGGCAAACTGCGACCTGCCTCCATTAACTAAATGCGGCCGGTGATTGCACGGACCACTTGTGCCTCATTATGGCTTAGTATCATCGTGAGTTTTCATTCATAGCATCCAAGCCATTCCATCTTCGGACATCAATAGGCCTTAGAACACAAGGAATCGCAAGGATATATTAGCGCGTAAGGGGATTTTAATTTACATTAAATCTTTACCAATCATATGTTGTCCATATATATGACAAACAGTTGTCCGTGTTGCAGTCATTTCATACGATCTGCTATGGGGCGAGCATCAGACATATTCGCTATTTCGGCATCGGGCGAGGCAACTGCATTGGTTCAAAAGGACACATATGTAGAGACTAATGGACGCCACTAAATACATATTACCTCCAGTCATAGTGCCACACTATCCCCTGTGTGTTGAGAGCATGATTGACATACAGCAATGCAAACTATTCATTAATCTCACAGATCCAATGTCAATCAAATCAATACGGGACTCAGCATTTCCGAACCATGAAGATGGTATTGAATGCATCTCTGTTATACCATCAACTTACTCCTCGCCAGTGTTCCTTCCGAAATCCATCGATTTAATTGCTGCTTGACATTTGGTTACAAGCAATTCCCGTCCGTTTCACTGCTTGCCCTGTGAATGCATCAATATATGCCAGTTCCAACATTGTTGGCGAGTGAGTGAAGGTTTAAGAGCACCCATTTGTTTTTGGCTCTAGAGCAATGTCAATTAAGCTGATGCAGCTGATGGTGCCAATATTGCAGAAGCAGGTGGGACAAAGACCGATCTTATATGTCATGTTCCGAATGCGACAGCACGCAAATAGTGCTCGTCATTTTGCTATTCTTTCTGATGCTATATCTATCGTTTGTTGGTGTTATTCAAGGTATCATTCAATATGATATTAATTTTAGTTTGCTTTAGAAAGACACCTAACGGGTTGCATTCTGCGGAACGCTTATGTCGAGTGGATAAAAGTAGTGTTGGATAATGATTTCTGTGATGTTGGTTCTGAATACATTTCACACGACTCTATTAACTGCTATTGGCCAGAGTCACCCGTCGACAGGATGTCGGGGGTTAACATTACCATTAACATGCATATAACAGGACTAGGAGCTACCGTTTCCAAAACGATTTAATAAATTCTTCACATATATCCCTGGGACATCAAATCGACCGTATGCTATGAAGTTCGAGCTATTGTATGTTCACCCTTGATAACAAGTTCTCCCTTACCCAGCAGCTCTGCTAGGAAATTGCCATTTTCAAATCCATTTGCAATAGATATTGCTTATACCCAATGGGCGTTCTCGTGTACCCTTAATAGGAATGTGCAGAATATTTAGTACATAATTATTGCTCCAGCAAAATGATATACTATTGCTTTAAACACTGAACCAGTTGATGCAAATGCTGCACGAATCTAAATGAAAGCATGTTCATAATTCCCATTCTTGATTAGCTTACCGCTAGGTAATCAGATATTCATATATCAGCGAGGCCATATTTTAGTTGTGCAGTTCTCTTGAGGAGCCATTAGTGCGGTGTTTATTGCGATGTTAACGCTGGATAGTTCGTCTCACAATTAAGCAGAAACATTCAGTGTATGACATCGATTCTCTCTGCTATGATTAAATCTACAAGTTGGAAACAAGTGATAGCTACGCGCGATACTCCACACAGCACAGCGAGTAAATATATTCAAAGCGAATAATTTTGTCGTCGTTTAATTAAAAATATTCAAAAATAAACATGCCATTCTTCCAACATACGCAATAGTAAGACGTCAAGTAAGATTTGTATCCATAAAGCAACTCCAGTCTTTTATGCATTTGCCATCTTCGTTGACATCATATGCTCGTCATGTGTGAATTTGACGATAATGCAATTTTATTGATGACAACGGTTTGTCAAATAAATGTAACTAATAACTATCCGACAGCAGTTCTAAAGCATTTATTCTAATTGTAGAACAATTGTCAGCTGGCTATGGTCTCTGTGATGCCAATATTCTGGGACCTTTGCAAACAAGCAGGTAAAACGACTACCGAGTGGAACTGTCTTCACAATACCAATGATGGTGTCAAAGAGAGTTTTAAAAATGTTTCACTGCGGATGATAGCGCATGGGTTTGATTTCTTTCTTGGTCAGTCTCATTTTCAATTCGGACCAAAACATTAGCCCAATATAACGCTCATGGGTGCTCTGTTTAGAATAATAAAATATCAAGCCGCACACATGAAGTAGAATGACTTATGATATACCACCAATATCATCCGAGTGATTCACCGTGATATTTAACTCTACACAAAACCTTCAAGATTTATTAATGTGAACGCGATGTGACAAGGGAGGAACTCACTAGGTGATGCCTATACATTTACTTACCAATGAATAATGTTAACGTACTTTCCATATAAAGCCGGAGGTATGTTATTAGTTTCGTGTTATCTAACCCTCTGCGTCATTGCATATAATATTTCCTTTACAACGCTTCTATGAAATCGACAATTTCTATCTCCTTTTATTAAGACATTGCTCATCCCTGATTGCCTGATTGACTTTAATTGAAGATACCGATCATATTTGATTAGCAAATAATGCAAACCCAATGTTTGTCAACTTGTTTTACATAGTGTTGTATTAGATCGGGCAGTTCATGGGCTTTTATTATAGTAGGTCTGTCAAACTAAGCAATATCAGCTACCCGAGAGATGAAGAAGATATGAAGTAAACGTTCCACTTTGATCAATCAAACTTATTCTCGCGGAATATCGAATTACCAGCGTATTACTCAGTATTGTCGGTATCAGAAGAGAAATTTTCATTTAGTTACCCATAAAGATCATGCGCATGCCCGCACCTTCAATTAATGTCGGCAGAATGCGTTGTTGTTTAATAGCTCCCAGGTTTAATAACAACGTTGTTTGTGAAATGATGACACATCAAATGATGAAGCGACATGTATTCGATAATTATCCTCTCGGCAAACAGAATGTAGTCCCATGTGGCTGTTAGATCAACGGTTGATACGATGCCGGCTGATATAAGACGATTCATTGTGTCTAGTACAATGATTACTTCAGTGTTAACCGTCTGCTTATCTGACAATCTGTCGGACGACAAGAGAATCTCAATTATCAGAGTAACAGTATTAAAGCCCATGTACAAAATTCCAATATAGGGAAGACAAGGAAGAGATAAGATGAGGATGTGAAGCTCATGTCACACGTTTATTAATCATACTTCTATACGCGGCCAATCGCACAGGCAACTGTCAACCAACCGGTACGTCATTCTGCTTTGTCGGCATCAGCTACTATGTAGCTAGGTTTTCCGCAGCTTTGTAGCAATGCGAGAGTCTCATAATTGTATCCTTATCATTGCTTAAGTTGTTATACTATATGACAGAAACAATTCAACATAGTGCCCTTAAAATAAAGAAATATGATACTTTTGATTTTAACGAACTGAGCTATTTTACGAGTCAGGCCTACGCATGATTAAAGTACTAAGGCATATAAGCAGCGAGTTACACAAACGTCCGCTGTGTGTGCTAAACTACGTAATAAGCTTTTGTCATGCCTAATACCTAATATATTCTTCACTAAGAAATCTAATATCGCAGCAAAGTTTGCACTTCTACAAGAGATTTGTGTGAAAGGCATCCTTGCTGTTATTTTGCCAAGACGATCATTTGATAGACATTGTCGCCTCCCCTCCAATGCGTTTAGCCCAATATGCGGAGTAGCCAAAATAGTTTTCTGCTCAATTTAGTGAACTGTTATATGTGCCGCATGTAAAATTATCGATGCCGTCGCTTAACGGCGCGTAACAACTATTTCAACATAATGTCAAAAGAAACAAGTAGTTTACATCGCCTCACAATCAGGACAAATCTTTGATGCAAATAAAACTGGAGGTATGTTATAAGTCTCATGCCATTTAATGTTCCGCGCCGTTTCATTTCCTTACAACGCTTTTAGGAAATTGCCAATTTCTATCTCATTATCTTGACACATAACTCATCGTTGATGGGCTTATCGTCGTATTAGGTGTGATGCAAATAGAAGATACAAATCATATTTTATTTACCAGCAGTGAGGACACAAAGTAGGCCAACTTGCTCTACATAGTGTTGTAACGTCACAGAGCGTGGTACTACCGGTTACAGCAGTTTCCTTCTGTGTGACTAATGCTGCCAAAAAGCCATCTCGAGAGTTTTAACAAATTATAGAAGGTGGTCAGAAATGTTTTTGATCCTTCCATATAAAAAAAGATGCTAGCCAACTTTGTATTCTTTCAACATTTATTTGTGTAATATATTGCTATATCATATGTGCAGTGCACCTGAGAGGCCGATCAAAGGACTTTCATTATAATAGGTAGGGTCCAGCCATAAAGGTTAATTCCATCAGGTCAGCTATGCATCACGATGGTTATATATATTATTAAATGCAAAATTTATGCCACAGGCCATGTAAAGGAGCTATTTCGAGGTGGTATATGTCAATACTCAGTATTGTCCGAATGAGAAGATCAATTGCCATCAATTGCCGGAAAATATCTTCATCATGCACTCGCGCCTATGATTGATGTCGGCATGTGTTGTGGCTTTAAAGTTCCCCGGCGTATTGACGCTAAATGGCCAGTCATAATTGCATCCACTAAGCACTGAAGTTGGTAACGATGCTGTATGCTTAATTATGATAAATCGAATGATTAAGCGACATATATTCGATAATAATACTCTCAACAGACAGAACGTAGTCCAATTACTCACTTGCCGCCCTTAGATCAATCTTCGATACGATACATAAATAAGACGATTCATTGTGTCCAGCACAGTAAATGCTTCAGTCATAACCGGCTGCGTTTCTGACATTCAGCGTGCAAAGAACGAAATTTCTAATACGAGAAGCCCTAGTGCAGAATTCCCATGACAGGAAGGCGAGTAAGAGATACAATGAAGATCTGAAGTTCAGGTTCCCTTTTGATCAATAAAACTTATCCACGCGGCCAATATACGCGTTGAACGACGAATAGATCGTTCAGTATTGTCGGTAGGGCTAATAACAAAAATGACAACGAGTTATGTCCCTGGAAAGCGTTGCTGCTTACGGCTCGATTAACTCTCTTCTACAGCCTGTCCATTATGTAACTGAATGACGGTGAATGGACGGTTGGGATTGCATACGCTTAGGACTGACGGGGATATCAACTTGATATGATCAACTGTAATGCATCGAAAGACCGAGCAGCATATATGCAATAATTAAATGCTTGTAAGAGCAAATGCCGTCCTTTAATAAACATGCGGCCTTGAGATTAACCGTTGCTTACAATGCTTGTAAACATAAGATGCAGTGAGGCAAACGCACAGCAACTCGCCTGAGCGTACAGGAATTTGAGGCAGAGATAAGTCCACCGACCGCCGTTAATTATAAATCATTGCTGCCTTTTTGACAGTTTCGACTCAAGCATATATGACATTAAATATTTCTTTGATAGCGCTTACTTTTGTCGCCCGGCCAGAAAGAAATCAAGATGAATAAGATTTAACCGGCAAACATGTAAAGATTACCCGTTATACACCCTCCAAACATATACACTTGGCTCTGCTGTTAAAAGATTAAGGCAACACAAAAGAAACACCTCTATGTGATTAGGTTTTTCCGTTGCTAAGTAGCAATGCGAAACCGTACACATTTGTTACATACTATCCCATGCAGATGCATCGAAACAAATATCTGGAAACGCTTCTTGCTGTTATGATATGTGACTATATTTCGTAAGTGTTAATGGACGCATTAATGCTCTGCCGCTCGAATAAGTCGAAAATGTAGAGATGGAGGTAATTTATAGCTGAGTATACGATGCACTCGGCCATGCGTATGGTCACATACTTAAGTAGTTGTCTCTAAGTACTACTTTCAGGGAAGGGTATAATCCATAAACGGGGGCTCCATGATAAATACACAAGTAACATATGCTGTTAATCTAACTAATAGACCGTCGAGCTCACAGATTTGGCACTTTTAAGGCCTTTTCTCATAGATTGTGATTGCTCAGTTCTAAGTCCAGAGCAGCGATCAATGCAATCTTTAAGATAAATTTCAATGAGTAATTAGACCCAAACCATTATATCAAAAGTTTTCCTGAAAGAATAAACTCCTCCTCCCACCAGTGCCACTGTGTGGGGCAATTATGACTCGTACCAAAGAAGCTACCCGATTGATTAGTTCAAGTTCATTAATCATGTGACCCTGATGAGTTACCGCCACCTTAATTGGACGCCATATTTACGTCTGTACAATGCGGTTAATAAAATCAATGATTATTAGCACATATGTACCTCAATGCATCCTATTCAAAGTTTCACCAATGCAATTACATCATGACGGATGTAGCAATGCAACATTATGTACTATTGCACTGCTTATTGTTTCATTGTTTCGAAGGCAAACACGAGATTTATCTAAATCTCAAGTACACACATTATGACTGGTGTAGTAAAGACATTGATTATCTATGATAAGGAGCAGGACGTCATCGATGTTGCTCGGTGATGCGATTTCTCTGTAGATCGACATTGTTGAGTGGACTATTTACCCGTTAGGTATAGACACATCGAATGATGAGAATTTCACTCATTACTGACGTCAACAGAAGAGCGATTTCAATCAGCGGCGATAAAACATTTCCCACTACATATTTGAGCCTGCGATTGATGTCGATTGAATGCGTGGCTGCTTAATGTCACGGATATTTGCTTGCAACTCTCGTATAAACCATGTGTACATGCAGCAGAGATTGATGATAAACGTCCGGTTGTTGTTGTTTCGCCGAATACCGACGTTGATGACAACGTTACATGATCAATAACAATAATAATAATAATTCTTTTTTATAGCGTAAATTTCCACAACAAGAGTTGGCCTATAACGCTTATAAAGTTCAATGTCTGCATTAGCCTAAAAATGATCGGCGAAGAGTAATTTGTTGGATCTTGACTTAAAGATATCTACATAAGCTGAATGTCTTAAAGAGCTTGGGGGAACGCAATACTGAAAGTCCACCGCTGTTCCGCCGCTGACAACGTTGAAGTAACTTGCAGTGAGCAGTAGTGAGCCGATCTCCATTTTTTTAATGGAGTATAGGGAGAGATAACATTTTGGAGATACTATGTGCCATTTTATTGACAGCTTTGAAGACAAAAACCAAAATCTTAAATTTGATTTGCTGTATTAATGGCAGCCAATGAGTGAGTACAGAAACTGGGTGATGTGATCTCACTTTGCTTTTCCCATTCTGCAAGGTGTTACACAAAATGCAAGTGCGCCATTGCAAAGAGCGGTGCATAAAACCATTGTTGCGTTATAAATGTATATATTGCTTGCTCCAATGACGATCAGTCATGCAAATGCTTCACTTTTCAGATAGGAGCGGATCTTTTGTATATGGTTGTTACCTGAGTTTTCATTGATTCAAAACAGTCAAGCATTACGTGTTGTTTCTGGGCAATGGCGATACATTGTGGTCTTTAAGTCATAAGGTTTATGATACACTAGGAAGTAAACCGGCACATATGCAATAATTAAATGCTTGAAAGACTAAATGTCGTTCTACAACTCATGAGCGACCCGTATTGTCAACATCACGGGATGCATTTTGATCGGATACAAAAACAAAATGCTGTCTTGCACAGGCGAATACAACAGTAGCCGAAAGAGGGAGTTTGTTCGGGGTTTTTTTTATTTGAATTGCATTGATATTCATTCTTGCCTTACATGAGAGTCATGTGATGTTATATTCATAGCTGTGAGGTCAAACACATTTGCTCACTCCGATGAAATGCTCATAAATACTTCTTCACATAAGAAAAAAAACAATCCCCTTGCTTTTAATTACAAGTCACAATCTAAATGAACCTGAAACTGTTCTTGCAGTCGTGGCAAAACGATAGAGGTTCAGGAAAAGCCAGTTGTTCTAGATTTGTGGATGGGCTATTGAGTGGCCAATTGTTTCGTTCACAGCGTCTCATATAATTTCTGAGCCAATTGTACATTGGTGATAATGATTGACCATGTGTTTGACCTAATAATAGACCATGTAGAACGACCAAATGATCCTTAAAAGTGTGATGCAGTGATTGACATTAATTGTGTTGATTATCCAGCATAATCAAATGTGAAATGCTTCGTGCTGATATAGTATGACAATGAGCTATGTGGTGCTCCTTGGCAGGATAGGGCGTAGTGATGTACATCATGATGCTAACGTTGAATGGTGTCATTCATGAGAGTGTTTCATATGATGGTTATTCTTGCAGTTGCCAATATAGGCGTGGTATTCTGCATAGCGTTCTCGTCCATAAAAGATAACTATAATGTTAGTGCTCCGTTGTCACTTATATATTATTGCCGAATGGGGTTGTCTGTGGTCTTAAAACGGGACAGTACAGATTCTTGTTCGGCGAAATGGAATCGGAGGATGGTTGTCTTTGTGTTATTGGCACATTGCCCTGTTATCGGAAGCATCAGCTATGCCGGGTTGTGCTTCTGAAAATGTTGTGTATGGGTCATTTTGCCACACATGCTCATAAATACGTTAATGCTATCCCTGTCGTTCGTAGATGTCGGAAACGTCAATAGGAATGCTTTTTCATTCGAGTATGCGATGGGTATCGTCAGAGTGACGAGTCATATGTTGCTTTTACAACATACAATGATGGGTATAGCCGTTATAAAGATGAGCCCTGATTCATTCATAAGTATCAAAGGCTGTACATCTATATAACGTACCGCATATTAAGGTTAAAATAATGGTAATCGTGTACAATGGGGTTATTTAGAAATAAGTTTTGAAACCGCTGCATATCTGTCTTTGACCATAGAATCTACGCGAGCCAATCAATGCTTTCCATAAACTGCATCGCTATTGCATAAGAAGTCCTAGGAGCCTGATATAAAAATGTGGCAAGGAAAACCGGCAATTTTAACTTTAGTATTGTCCTACCTAAAATTAAGTAACATGTAAGCAATACTGGCCGGTTTTTTATTAAGTTTCGAAATTGCTTTGTGTGAAACATAACAGCCACTTTAGCAGCCACTTGGCGGCAGAATAAAATGTCAAAATGACATAACGGCCGTAATGAATAGTGCTTATTTGCCGGATATTGCAGACACAATGTCAGTTAAAGGGATATAAAGCTGTTTTTTTTTAAACGCAATGTTTAATGGTTCTTGTCATAAATGCTTGCCATAAATGTAACTTAAGCTCTTGACAACCAAAATGTTATAAATAAGATTTGACGCTGAATTTAGGACTCATTTTTTTTGGGCGATCAATTTATAATAGTTATTTTAAGCTGCTTGGGAATTGAATATGTCAATACCGTTTGGTTGTTATCGATGTTGACCGTTCTAATACGTACAGCTGATGATATATGAATTTAGAAGTATCATTTGTTTGCGGTCAATTGCTGCACCTGATAATTAATCGAGCCTTGTCAAAGGTCGAATACCAACAACTGTACAACGTATTCAGTTATCGTCACTTGTGATAAAATGCGTACTGTTGCCATAACTTAAATACGGCATATGGCTACAATGATCGTGCCTTCCTTCTTATAGCTTAGATTAATCGACATCACGCTCATATAGTGTTTGATGGACTCCGTCCTGAGGCATCAGCATTTTTTTTGGAATCAGGTTATACGCATGGATTTAGCAGTTCGACCAATAATGTTATTTCCATTGCCTCTACTTCATCTACGCATTTGCCGTTCATACACGCTGCATATATCAGTCCTTTGTATGTATAACGGAATGATACCCGCATAAAATCACTCATTACGGCCACATAGGAGCCCCCATGGGCTATTTGGGCATCTGGGATCCCCAATGTTATGGTTCAGATACAAAGAACACATATATTGAGATATAAGATAGCTGCCCAAAAGAACGACTCCCAATCATTTCACCACACTTTCTTCTGAAGATAAGAGCATGATTCACATTCGGCAGTGCAACCGATTTAGTATAATAAGTATAGCGACAATTTATTGGCTATGAACCAATTTGTCAGCTTATTAAGCCCATGGTTACCAATTCATTGGCATTTTGATTAGTGTAGTATATGATAGTGTCATCAGCACCTAGGGTGTATGTAAGGAGAGGGATAGTACGACATATATCATTAATATATAATAGGCATACGATTATCATTTTCTCGCAAGGCAAAATGTATTTAAGAAACTTTCATATAAATTGTTTAATGTGTGCCGCCTGAAATGTGAATATCCATTATAGCAAGAGTAGTAATATGCTTGCCAACAAGGGAATATCCATTATGAGAGTAAATGTGTTTAAGTGCTTGAATGGAATTTTTGCAACCAGAAGTTGATGCAGTAATAAAATGAAGATGTGAAGTTTACGTCCAAAGTACAAGCAAACACACTTATACACTGGGCCAATATAGACACATAAAATGACGAGTGCATCGCTCAGTATTGTCGGTATCAGAAGCGCTATTTTGTTCTGCTGCGATAAAACCTTACTACGTAGACATTTGCGCCTGCGTTTGATCTCATTGAAATGCGTCGTTGCTCAATATCTCGGATATTTGTTTCTACCTCTCATGCAGCCAAAATGTCTCGGTCAATTACCATTTATTATAGTAGCCATCGGGGACGGACGTTGGCAGCAACGTAATATGATCAATTACGAAACATTGGAACATTAAGTGAGCATTTACCGTCCCTACCAAGTTTTGCTAGAGGGTCAGCTGATGTTTTAAAAGAGCGTTCATACATGCAAATTGGGAGACTGCTTTGGTTGTCGCCCGTAAAAAAAACATAAATCCCATTTGTGGCCAGATAAAGGTTTGTTTTGCGCTGTATTTGCAACCGCTCTACTCACGCAACTGATGTTGCACAAGTTGGGACTTCATACTGCATGATCATGATAAGACAATTATGGGCGTCAAAAATGCGCCCAAATCACTAATCATCCCTCCAAAGTGTTCTTATCTCGGAATGAATCACCATGGGTAACGTTGCTTGATATAACAAAAGAGGCAATTTAATAGAATTTTCCCGCCGCCAGTCGCCACGGATCACGCTTTTGTGCTCAATATCATCTCTCAGTAGGCGTTTTGACTTCGCACAATCCGCGGCATTGTTGACAGTGTCATCATGGTTAACGTTGCCTGAGATAATAAAACAGGTTATTTGATAGAATGTTCCTACCGCCAGTCGCCACGGATCACGCATTGGTGCTCAACGACATTTATCATTAGTCTTTTTGAAATCGCAAAATCCGCGGCATTTTTGACAGTGTCGCCAAGGTAAACGTTGCTTAAGATATCAAAACAGGGTATTAATAGAATTTTCTTGGCCGAGTTCACCACGGATCACATATTTGTGTTCAATAACAAATAACATTTGTCAGCAGCATTGTTGGCAGTGTCTCATAAAGGATTGAATACAAGGGTCACTTGTATGGCGGATATTCCCTAATTACAACCCTACGGGTCATGTCGTTCGATAGGGCCAACATTGCAGCGGTTATTGTGTTTTATGTTCTTCAGCAAGACGCTGTAAAGAATGCTGGTTTGGGTGTTAACAGTGGCTATAGTAATAGTAACTATATATGAATGTACAAAGTGAAAAGTGGTATCAGTTAATATACTTAGTGTGGAACAATTGTCATTATTTATGTTTACAACAGTATTAGTCCCTAGGGATGTGTTATCCGACCTTGTACATAGTGGTAGAGCTATGTAAGCCCTTATTTCACTGCTTAAATTATAAAATTGCCGACATAAATGAACGTAACAACCAGCACGCTTGCGTTGCAGATAGGCTTATCCATGATGATGTGAGGTGTTGCAGATCGATGTGTACGGCAAGTGTCGCATGGTGCTACAAACAGGCAGAACATTACCCCATATTATAATCAAAGTGTGCAATTCGCAAATTTGATGTCCCTGCTGAGTATATTTGTGTAAGTAGCATTAACAATTTAAATTGAGCTGAACTATAGTTTGCACCATAGGTCTATGAATCATGATGTGCCTGTGATCAACGTCACATTTCAAAGATGTTTAACGCCCCATGATTTATCCAGCAGCTTAAACAGGAGTTGATGCCAGACTATATATGTTGCAACTTGCTAAGTGATATGCGTCGCCTGAAAATTATCGATACAGCCGCTAAATTGCGCATAACAACTAATTTAACATAATGACAAACGAAACATGTAGTTCACAACGCCTCACAACCAGGAAAAACCTTTGATGTAGGACAACGATTCTTTATACTGTGACTAAATCTACATACTAGAAACGAGTGATAGCGTCGCTCAAAGCTCCCAACAACAGTAACTATATTCAAAGTAAATAATCACATTCGTCATTTTATTCAACATATTCCGAAATCAACATGCCATTTTTCAAATCTTAGCCACTGTATGGTTTTCATTTTGCTTTTTTGTTAGTGTAAAAGCAGCCCCGGCCTTTCATGCTTTCATTACGAGTCAAAGTGCCTTAGCCGTTGATAAAATAGGTCTGTCATGTCTGAATTAGATGATTATGTAATGTAGTAGATTACAACTCTTTGGACCATATAAGAAACGTCATACAAGGCAATATTAAATTTCCGACTGCAGTTCAAAAACATTTATTCTGAGTAGAGAACAATTATTCGCAGGTTATGTCTAGGATGCGAATATTCATAGAGATATACGAGCAAATGTATGAAACAACTACCGAGTGGAACCGTCTTCAAAATACAATCTTTATTGGCATGGATCAAGAATAATTATGCCATTTTCCGTATTGATGTTGCTAATGTGCATGTCAACGAATGATGGTGCCAAACACAGGGTTATAAAATGTTCTACTGAGGGTCATTGCGAATAGGTTTGTTCTTTCTGGGTCGGTTTCATTTTCATTGATTCAACGTTCATGGGTGCCCTGTTTTGATTACAGGGTTTACAAGGCGCACGAGAGCTGTAGAATGATTACTCAAATACGACGAACAGCAGCGTAGAACTGCCATAAGTCCGGGTGACTTAGCGTGATAAATTACCCTCCACAAAACTCAACATAATCGTGATTAAATGGACAATGGAAAACTCACCATTTGGCGCCAATGAATATTCTTATCATTGAATATAGTTGAGGTAATATGCAAATAAATCGGGTGGTTTGTTATGTGTTTCATGACATTTAATGCTCCGCGACATTGCATGTCTTATTTCCTTTAAAACGTTTCAAGGAAATTGCCGATTTCTATCTCATTATCTTGACACATAACTCATCGTGGATGGGCTTATCGTCGTATTTCGTGTCACGTAAATAGAAGATACCAATCATATTTCATTAACAAACAATAAAGACACAATGTACGTGAATTATCAGCCTCGAACTCAAAGTGATCTTGCCATATATCAACCGATAGCTTTATCGCAAGTTACAATTACAAATAATAGAAAAACATGAAATTGCATCAATCCAGCACTGATAGCATTCATTCGAGGAGCGACATTTGTGGGTGCCCTTGGGGTGAAAACACAGAAATTTCAGCCGCATGCCGGATATTCGCAACAGTTATGTATAGCTCAGAACGACATGGTAATCTTCACAAGTAGTGATAATTCTTGCAAAATTCTTACGTGATATGGTACAATCCTTGCACATGAGTTTTCATAAAAAAAATATCATTCAAAGCCATTCCTAGGCTGCATACTTCTACCTTAATATTGGTCACATATGCCGAATCAATATGTAATCTTTAATGTCACTAGTCACGAGAAATCGCAGGTGAGAGCCTGATGCAGTCGTTGATTCTCGAACAATATATTACATCCCGTCATGCATTATTTTCCTAGCAAGGACCGGAAGAAAAATCTGAAGTAGCTAACTGCCAAGCCAATCCGAGCACACTCAACGCAAATACCTTGCAATATGACCAACTGATTAAAAAGTGCCATCATGGGCAAATATTTGTGCGGGAGCCGTGACAATGCAGATGAAGGCATAATATTACCTACCTTGGTCGCTCGTGCTTTAACGAAACCAGAGGCATTATTTTTGAGACCTCGAGGCAAACCTCGTCACATAAGTTTATCATCTTACATGATTATATTATAATACAGTGTTATATATGGCAACGTTTGGTTTAAAGATGAAAGGTCATAATAGCAAATAATACAAAACTGGCAGCAGTTCAAAAACGGAGCAGAGAACGATCGATGGAAGAGGATGACTCTGTGATTCAAAGAACTACCCCAAAAGGGAAAACGTGCTGCTTTTAATGATATTACAAAGAAGGGTGTTGTTGTGGTTGTTATATCCAGGTAGAGCACTTCAGCAACTATAGGCCACGTACTGCCAAAGGATGATGCCCTTTTCCCTGTTTAGGTATGTATTACGCGTTCATACAAATAATGCATTAAAAACTTGTGTCCAAATTAAACAAAAGCAGTCAGTTGAGCATTGTTTCGAAATTAATGATATACTCTTGCCATAGGGGAGTTCGTTTTCGTTGTCGGTCCCATTTTGCGTGCGATTATTTATAGTCTTTGCATCATCAGATAGCCTCATACGACGCTCATGGGTCGCTCTTCTAAATATTGGAAAACAAGCCGAATGAGAGAGATTTAACGACTGTTATAATACAACCAACCAGAGGCATTATTTGGCAAGATCTTTATTTATGTATTTTATATAAGTATAGTGGAATTACCGTCAGTTTTAGTGGCTCAGGTATATATGGTACTCTCCACAGAATCTTAACAGCTAGTTAACATGAACGCAATCATATGTAGCAATGATGGAACTCATTCGATACTTACCGTCGCATACAGTTTATATGCTATGCTTATATTAGCTGAGGAATGTTATCCTACTCAAGTCGTTTTGTCCCCCCCTCCTCCCAATCGGTAGGTTTACTTATTCAAAGTTGTATTATTGGTTAAAATATTGTCCGTCTTGATCAGAATTGCTGCCAGAAAACGATATATCGCCAGCAAGTTCATCGAGATATTTGCCACAAATTTTGTATGGTGGTAACGAAATCACATGACGCTCCAGCATTATTTCTTTGACAAGTGAACCTAGTGTTTTCATACATACATTTTTTTGTATTTGTATCTGTATTTGTCACAATTCCAGTCACGTGACTGATGTTACGGTTAGAACTTAATGCGAATGATCATGATTTATGGGCGTCACAATCTCTCTTATATCACTATATCTTTCCTCCCAAGTGTTCTTTGCAGGGAATATATCATCATGGTAGACGTTGCTTGATATGACGAAACAATCAATTCAATCACATTTTCCTTCCCAGCACCGGTCGCTACGGATCATGCATTTGTGTTGAATAAGATTTACATTTTGGCTTTGTTGGAAGTGTCCAAAAAAGTATAGAACAAAAGGGCACATGCATGCCACATTTTCCCGAATAATGTTGACAAGGGGCATGCTGTTCAGAATTCAATATTGACAGCGTTGTAACTGTAATGTTGTTATATTTCCTGCGACCAAAAGTCCGTAAAGAATGCTGCTTTTGGAGATGATAATGATTATAGTGATAATGACAATACATGGAAGTAGAAAGATACTATCCCTGCCGTTCGTAAATGTCGAAAATACACGATTTACTCATCTATGACACGTCGATTGCAGGGGTCTAAAATTCCCATTATGAACCATTAGATTACCGTCCGTTGTTGTTATATTTCCTGCGACCAAAAGTCCGTAAAGAATGCTGCTTTTGGAGATGATAATGATTATAGTGATAATGACAATACATGGAAGTAGAAAGATACTATCCCTGCCGTTCGTAAATGTCGAAAATACACGATTTACTCATCTATGACAAGTCGATTGCAGGGGTCTAAAATTCCCATTATGAACCATTAGATTACCGTCCGGTAATTAAACTGTCGTACATGCAGCATCGAAAATGCTAAATCGTTGTTGCTCTGTCGAATGCTTATACAAAAAAGGGGCAAATATGATTAGGACACAGTTAAATATCGTCAAACATAAATGGACACACTCATCTTCTGTAGCAAACCTTAGCATTACAAAACAGGGTTAATGTTAATACATCGAATAACCGAAGACAGTGATTAATTGAGCGACCATGGTTTAATGGTCTTAAATAGATTATTTGATTGGCTGTGAAGAACGGAGCGCAAGAAGTAATGACGAGATACAGATGTACATACATTATTATTTTGGCATGTCATATCAAACATACTATTCTTCAATGCCACTTTTGGACATCACCCTGGCCCTAGAATGTTAGAATATGGTTTGTTTGTATTGGACAATTTTAGATCCACGACGAGTCATTTTCACATTCGATGAAAATAGTTAACACATGATCAGCAAGCAAAATAAGAAGGTCAAACGCATGGTAAGATTCAGCCTAGAATCTCAATAGCGCAGCCGAGCGAGTGCTTGATATTTTCCTGCGGCAGTCCATTGCTTGTATCAGCAATAATCCCCCACTTAATTGTCGAAAACGTCACACCTTCAGCAGATTTATGTGACAGGGTTTATCGTCGTCCTTGCTGTTAAGGTCTGGACAATCAAATAATAGATATTGAAGTTTCTTTTTAATATGCACACGTCCTGGATTGGTAGTCTGCAGTCATTACAAATGCGTATAAGCGGAATTCTTTTGCGCTGGAGGTATCGTGATGGAGGTTGAGGACAATGAAAAAGCCATTACACTTGCGTGGTAAAATTGGATATCCACGCCATATACAATGAGGTTATTTTGAAACAATCCGGTAAGTTGTCAGGCGTTAAAAAAATAAGGGTGTATACCGCTGTGTATGTATAAGTGGCCATAAAAGCTTAGCATTAGCTAAAATATCTTCTTGAACTCCATATTGATCCGATTACGAGCCCATAGCACCTGACATGAAAGCATGGTCAGGAAAACTATCTGGAAAATTCAGTGAGCATAGTTTTTGATACGAAAAATGACGAGGGTATTGGTAAACTGTCGGAATCAGAGGAGCAATTTAGATCTGAGGCTATTGAACATTACTCCTTGGCGGATATTATCAACCTCCGTTGCCAAGGTAAGTTATTAAAGAAATGCATGAATAATGGGTAAGCTCTTTGCATGGTGCTGCATAGTTTTGCATATGCCTCTGATATATGTTGTTTGCTACATACTGAATAATCCGTGCTTTTCAAAACACACATCATTGTCCGACTGCGGCTTAGACAATGCAATGGTACGTTTCGTCACTTACAATTTTATAAGAAGAACAATTTCTGCTATTAAGTTATGTATGCCTTTGTGGACGACTGTCATAATAAGAAACTCATATGTTGGAGTAAGCAGGCTGTTGCTAAATTTTCACTGAAACGACGAATGTTGTTAACTTGGTATCAGGCGATGGACGGAATAGCGCTGGATCGCAGCTTATGAAAGTCTTTGGGCAAACAAGCACTACATTCGCATGAATGGTCACCAGCGCACAGTTGATGATTGCCGCCTGCCATATGTGTGTTAATTGGTCCTTTAATGCCAATTAAAACACATGTGTTGTTAAATTGAGATGTGAGCAGCATATGAATCCGCCAAATTTATATTCGATTGGCATTAAAATGAACTAAACATCCGTGAGCTTTCTCCGTCTAGGCCCAGCTTAGCACGTGTGTCACAGCTAATGATGCAACTATACATACCGATATAAATCAAACAAGAAATAATCTGCGATACACTCTTGGAATATTGATGAACCTGAAAACTTTAAGAAAACAAGACAAAATATTATATACTAATAATACCGATTATGGTTGCTTCAGTTACTAAGAAAGAGAAAGCAGCACTCACAGCTTGTTTGTCGGCTGGATTAAATGTTGTCGTGAGAGAAGCATGATGTAGTGAAGCAAGTGAGCAATACATTGTTATTTTCTTGATTGCATTCTTGTTAAATAAACGACTAAGTAACGAACAGTTTTGTTTGATGATCTGTGATGATCCCGTTTGTCAGCAGAATTCCGAACATCCTAATCAAATACCTCTCGTTTCTTGTAGAAACGTGCGAAATCATAATTCGGATTTATATTGCACTGGCAACAAATATAGGTAGGCAGTTACAATTCGGGGTGAGAAAGTGGCCCAGTGCGACTAATTCAACAGCTTGCCTTACTTGCGTCACATATTTGACTCTATTAAATTCTTTCCGTGAGGCAAGATATGTAGTTAATGATGTGGCACACCAACGCGTCAGCTTGTCAACATTACCAGGATCATGATCATCATAATCATAGTTAATATTTTACCAATATTATCATCATCAACATTAATATCACCACCATCATCATCGTCAACTGGGTTATCATGATCATTACCATCATCATCCACGGCATCATTTTGATAAACAAGGTAATGGACCGCGATCACTGATCAGCATTACCTATCAGGTGTGGACAGCATGTCGATGGTGGTTGCTGTCATGTCAAACTATGAGAAAAATCAAAGGAAGGTTAGCCATTTAGATTCAATAAGGCTGCGTAACAGAGTACCGCATAAAGGGGTCAAGTGTAAACCATACTCCATAATGCACAAATGTCTAAAATGAAGGCTTTTGTCGTCACTGCTTTTAAATAATGGTCAGCGTCTTACTTAATTGGCCATCTTGTTTTATAAGGCAGCCAAGCGACGATGATCATATAAATGGCATGCAATGACCAGTAAATAGTGGATGTCGGAGATACTGGCACTGGAGCGCACTGCCGCTAAGCGGACATTTATGTGATTTTCTGACCAGGGGAAACTTGGCCTGGCATCCCTGTGAGCCTCGATATATATACGTTTCACACATATATTGCAGCGAATGCTGATCAATCGGTCATGGCTCGTTACCTTATATTCAGCTTTAATCCTGGAAGAGATAAGCGTTGAATCTCTCTCTCGAGATTTGGTTACATGCACATGTATTTGCACTCCGCTGACCCTATAGTTTCACGCCATGGTGCACTGGCATGGACGAGTAGTAATTTTCTCATGATAATACCATGATTGTAGCGAATCATGAATAATGCATGTGAAGTATTCATGCTAGAACAATAATATTATTTTATCACCTAGAGAAACGATTTGTTTTATAGCTGCCAACGTATACATATAGGTCAGCAAGGACTTTCTTTACACATTGGAGGGTTATAAGCACGTCAACTTAGATTTTAACAATATGACGCAAGATACGTGAAAGAATCGGTAATAGATGTTTAATACGTACAATAGTTAAGGGGCACGTCAATGGGATATCCGCAATTTATGATTGTTTTACAACAAAACACGTTAATAGCTGTTCCTTGTGTTTATGTCCAAATGTAGTGTAGAACAGTGGCTATTGTAAAACAAAGGCAAACTTGTCAGAAGTAATAGTATTGTAGTATATCTAAGGAGCATTAAAGTGCCTATGACATGTAAAATATGATATGTGAGTATAATCTGAACGAATCGATGCGGATCGAATGGTGTTGAAATTTGGGACATAAGATATATAATAATAAAGGAGATATTTAACGTTATTTGGTGTGGAGCGGTATTACGTGCGTTAACCTGCGTCAAACGGAAATAAAACATATCGAAGAACACAGGTTCAAACGCCTAAATCAGCTTCCATAGAAATCACATTGTCAACCATTAATTAAAAACTTGTTTTTTTACGGACGAGTCATGCCGAAGTGCTACGTGGTCGCGAATTGTTCAAACATTCCTTCAGAAGGCATTCGGTGAATCAGTATTCCTCAGAAGAAGAAGTTGGGTCAGACCACGGGGGTCCGACAACCCAGTCGCTTTTGTGAAGCGAGCATTTTGGAACGGCATGTTTTGACAGGCTCTCGCCTGGTACATCGTATATGGTGACAAATGTTCCCGGAATATTCACCTAACTGCTATTCCTACAATATTAGTAGCACTTAAAGGGCAGCTGATATTGATGGGCATTGTATAACATATCATATTGTTTACCCAGCTGGATAATTACGACCGCCCCCAAAAGAAGAATAAGTTTAACTAAGATAATCCAGTAAAAAAGTAATGCAACATCCATAATCTATTAACGAATTAAGCTGTTTGGGTTAGCTCATTTTATTTTATTTTTTGGCCATAACTTTGTTCAATAAAACAAACCTTTGCTCGGATTTTTCGGTTCTGGGAATGTTGTTGCTTGTCTCGCCTCTCCATGAAAGAGTAATGACTGGGGCCTTGTTCTGGTGATTCTTAAATATCCTACATTTGAATGCTTGATATATCTACCAGTCTTGCGTTCATTGGCCTTTGACTGGTCGGGAGACATACAAAAGGTGCATAAAGCCAGGATGTGCTAAAAGGACCAAGAGTTCCTTTAATTTCATTGAAACACACAAAAATCTTATAGTTATGTTGCTCTCTATGTCCTTAGATACGTGTTGTGCCATGGAACTAAATAAAACATTATCACCAACAATACATTGTGCAGGGACATCATGATGCTTTTAAGCAAAGGCCGAGACCTACACTGAGGCTTTCCACGGTCTTCTGATACATTCGATTTAAAACCTATGCTTTCAATCATTTATGATCTGCTTTGCCAGTAAATCTTTCATCAATCTCAGTGTGCTGAATTTGGAAGTTGATGTCACTTTTACCCATCAGACGTAGGATTAATTTTGAGCTCTATGGGACAAGTTGTATCTGGTAGGTGGTTCGATAACAACAACAAAGTGGAATAAATTAGCTGTTTAATTTCATTAAGTTTCTTTATTCGTGTCATTCACTTTAGGCATGGTTAAAGTTGATCTTCTGCTGAATCCTACTTATTACAAATTAACTGTTGAGTCAAACATGATAGGCACATATTTCCAATATAGGCTATGTCAACGATCTGTTGGCAACAACAATCAACCTATAGAAGGCAAGTGATATATATGATGAGGAGATGGAAGCAATAGAAATCCAACCCGGTCTGAGCTCTAAATTCGATATCTCTAAGCGTTCTATTCTTCCGCATATCCCACATAATTGTGTATCCCATCGGGAAGTGTTTCCTGGATAACTGATGCAATGCAAGATGTGATGGGGATCAGACTACTCTATCCAAGATAATGGCAGCACCATGGTATGAACTGCCCGTATCGAGTGTAATGCTTCCAGCAGTTAATGTATAAATATAATGTTATACTCATATAAACACATTTCCATGTGTTCAATGTACTGAAAATTCAGTGTTAATAGCAAACGTCACATTTATTTGAGGAAAAATGACCTAGTAGTATCTCGTGTTGTTTTTGTTTTATGGGGAACAGTTTTTTTAACATAACTTTTTGCAACTTTGCGTTTGTTGTCGGTCAGTGCGTATGTATTTCCCTTGTGTGTCTCCAACAAATCTTAATTTAAACATACAGCATTGCAATTTGGATGTTGTGTCACACATTGACCGTCACTTTCTCCGGCTCCAGAGAGCTCTTGTCAGCCGACACTGTCTTAGCTGCCACCACATTGCCACCTGAAACCAGGCTTTCAAAACCTATACCAGACTGTGTCTAAGATTAAGATCCATCCAAGTACGCAAATTACTAGGATTAAGCTCGGCAAGGCACTGGCTTCTGGTGATTTGATTATCTGATGTCGCATTTTACAGCGCGGATATTAGAGAGATCGAAAGTAGAAAACAACCTGGACGCTGTCAGGGGCAAAGTTTATTTGCCCAGGATAAAACGTGCTAGGTCAAAGGCGCTTGATTAAAAATGATTGATAAGAATTTCCAAAAATCAATAGATAAGATAGCTACCTGCAGTGATTACAATTCCAATGGAACTAACCAATTAATATTTGTAACATTCTCTGGATTGGAGTGATCGGGCACGTGTGACTCTTCCAGCCAAAACGCCATCGCCAAATCGATCCAATCAAAGACATCGCTCTCCGAAAAAACGGCGGATTTGTTAGTGACGAGTTCATTGAGTGACCTCACGAGATGCCGGGCCGAAAATTTTGAAAATGTCGGAGGGACCCGAAAAATCGAAATTAAATTCTATTTTTCGATATGTTCGGGTGATTGTTCCAAAATTGAACCACAAAAACCGGGCAAACACAACACTATCTTGCATTCGGCTTCATAAAACAAACCATGGTCAATTTATGTCTTACGCAGTTTATAAATTGTACAACACGTAGAACTCCTGCAGAACGCCCGTAAAGCATGTAACCATGCATCGAACGGGGATGGTGTATTACATTGCCAATGTCCTTGTTCTTTTGGATGTCCCCTACACAAGAATGTTGGGCCAAATGGGTTGCAGAGACACAATTGTATTTCTAGTTGGAAGAGTGGACTCATTATTACAGTATATGCATCCTGACAAACGCCATCCGGACCACTGTGCGCAAAAGCATTCGCCATGAGATTAGATTACACACGCGAACTCATTGATACCGATTAACAGGTATTCCGGTTATTTAAATGTTTTTTAAATATATTTGCGCCTTACTCACCATTCGATGCCTCAATCGTTCCTACTAAATTATCGTACGACTCGACTCATATTCAAAGACGTCGTTGGATTATTAATTCAATCAATGATTGTTGCCACGGATATAACATTTTCGCTAGCTAATATTTCTCATTTGTTTTGGTGACATGGCCAAATCAAGGATAGGGTGATAGAGTCATTATATGATATTATCGACGATATGTCGACTAAGTTTTGTTGTCGTTGGAATTACAGTTAACAATGTTGTTTCAATACAGTACTTTTAGTTCAAAGGTGTAGTACCACTGATTTATACAAGTGGTACAAAATCGTTGTAAAATCCACCAAAAAGAGAGATAAATTCATCTAATTTATAGAAGGCAAGGAGCAAACAATATAAAACTTCGTTAGATGTTTATCGTGAGAGTACGCCAATTCAATCACATTAAATGTGTAAAGCTTAGCGCTAGATGACCATAGATTTACATTGAAGCTAGCCATATTTCAATTTAGCCGCGCTCCAGAGGGGCCACTACACCAGTTTCATTACGACGCAATGCTATATGGTTACTGCCATAAATGCCTGCACGAAATGTTACTGAAAGCCCGGTCCAGGCTAGATCTATGACTATAAGCATAATTAAGCGCAAGGCATATCAGGCAAAGTCGCTATTCAAAGCTGCTTACAGACTAGAATATGATAACACCGTTATGTTTTTATTCATGTTTACCATTCTATAACAGTATTCCCTCATCAGGAGAGCCGTTGATCAGCTTCAAAAACAGAATGCCGTCCGGCAGTTGCTAATGTAATCGATGTTGGCGGAGGGGTGTGTTGCTTTATAGCTCTGTTACTTATAATATTTCGGTTTAAGACCTGGCTGTTCAGCATGTGTTAACACTGCTTATTGTGACCACTGTCTAGTATATGACTGCACTGATCTTCTCTGTGGTCTCAACGTTGATGCTAATCTACATAGCTCATATATATTATTCAAACAATGACATAAATAGAGGATCGTCAGGATTTTGACGGTTTGATTTCAAATCGCGCTCTTAATCAATCAAAAAATGATCATTTCTTTTTGTTTTCTAAGATTTCAATTAAGTGACAAATTTGCCGTTTACAGTACCTCGTGAGATTTGTGAGTCACTTGTACACTTGAGATTACGCGACTTACGTACTAGTTGATTCTGTGGATGTAATACTGTGTCATGTTCTGTGTTGTAGCTACCAAATGATTCTTAAAGTTATATGCTGTAATTGACAATCATTGAATGACCGTTGCAATTTAGATTATTATGATACAAGCGATTAATTTTGACCGATGGGGTGTTAATATTTTTGGCGAGATGCAGATATACACGGTTCGTTATGTTACCATGCAGTATGGCAGAACATATTTCAAAAAACGATTTCACATGATTGGGGTATCCAATTGGCCCGGAAATGAAGAAATAACATCTCTTTTTTTAAGCAATTAGTACTTGTACGAGCCTTGGTATTAAACAATATTAGAGGCCACTGGGCGTGTCAACCACATAACATGTATCTATCTTGCCATCTCATCCACGCAGTCACGATTGCGCCTCAGCATGATAATTGGTTGCTGTTTTTACGGCTTCATATTGCCTGTATCAGCAACAATTACCTGTCTTATTGCTAGCTACGACAACACTTGAAAAGCCATTATAAACAAGGAACCTCGACAAATCAACTGTAGTACAATGAGATAATTTGGAAACAGTGTATCAATCAGTCATTCATTATGAAAACATCCTCATTACTTTCCCTATTTGACCACACAAGCTGCGCATGTGGTTCAGTGCCTTCATTAACTGCTTTAGCATCCGTTGAGAGGCCAAGCAGTACCTGACTTACAAGTTTTACAAGGAAAACTGACTGTGTTTATCCTGATTTCGAATTGACGGAAATCAAGTTATAAGTTAACATTATAAAAAAAATGACTCGCTGGCAAATTTGCTATGTTTAGATGTGGTCGAATAACATTTTATGTTGACCATAAAAATTGAACAACTTGAACCATGAGGACCTGAACAGCTAAGTAGTGCTACAATAATTAGTTGTCTGGTGGAAAATTCACAGAACACCAGCTGTTGATGCCATTTCAGCCGAGTTGTGCTTTGGAACAGCCAGTAACTCCCCTTTCATGGTTCGCTTAAAGGAAGCAAATAAAACAATACTACATTTTTTTGGGCACTTAAGGGCAAAAATCCATCGAACGAAGTTTTTTTATTTCTGATCTAATAGCATATACACTGGGTACAAATGCATTTGCGATGAATATCTGCAGCACTTACATCTACATCGAATAAGATCATCTAGTCTAAGTTCGTCAATTTTCGAAATGACGAATTGGTACAGCGGCTAGATATTTAATACTTTAGGCAAGTGATGTATCAATGTGCCCTTCAAATTCCTGGCCGATTCGAATTAAGCAGGCATTAACATGACCCAGCGTGATGGTTCAATCTTGTTAAGCGAACGTACCATTCCCATAAGAAAACAGAAGTGTTTAACATATTGATATGCATGTATTCCATACTTCTGCAGATTGTTTTGACTTACTGTTTCCATTATTACCGACTAACTTTTATATACAGTTAATCAATAGAATAATTGGAATGATGTTAGCTATGGTTCATATTATGATAATCGAAATGAAGTTCCAAAGGTAGTTACGCATGATTAAGAATTGTTGTGAAGAGGTTCATATATATGGATTATTCTGTGTCACAGATCTAAAGGAACTGCCAATATATACCGCATTATAATGATATATCTCATACCCCATAAGCTTATTGGTGCAGTGTTGACGTTGATAGAAATCCGAATTATTTTCATTTGCAGGATATAACTTGGCCACCGTCGGTTCAAATGTATTACTCCAATTTATACCTTGAACATTGTTTCACAGCGGCTACATAAACTCCGCATGAATACACCTCATTTAACCACAGTACTTTTGCATAGCTTTATTTCGGGAGGCCATAGTTACATATATCAGCTGGACCATCTTTGCTTTACAATGCCCATGAGGGCAACTAAAGCAGGTTAATAACGACGTAATGCTGAATAGCTTACCATAAATATAACTTAAGCCTGCTCATGAAAACCATGAGGCTACAATACGGTTCCATGCCTAATTTATAGCCCGTTTATGTAAGCGTGCCATGCGCATAACTATTTCAAGAAGCTTGGGGCCATGAATATGTCAATATGTGTTGATTATAATTGATGTATTTCTTTCTAATGCGAACAACGACTGATCTTTGCATACAAATAGTATAATTTTGGTCGAATATCAAAAACTCTCTATATATGAAGAATTTGCGCCGCTTGTGGCAAACTGCGACCTGCCTCCATTAGCTAAATGCGGCCTGTGATTGCACGGACCTGTCGTGCCTTCTTATGGCTAAATATCATCGTGAGGTTTCATCCATAGCATCCAACCGATTCGATCTTCGGACATCAATAGGCTTTGGAACCCAATGAATCGCAAGGATATATTAGCGCGTAAGTGGATTTTAATTTACATTAAATCTTAACCACTCATATGTCGTCCATATATTTGACAATCAGCTGTCCGTGTTGCAGCCATTTCATACGAGCTGCTATGGGGCGAGAATTGAACATATTCGCTATTTCGGCATCGGACGAGGCAACTGCATTGGTTCCAAAGGACACATATGGCAAGACTAATGGACCCCACCTAATACATATGACCTCCAGTCATAGTTCCAAATTATCCCCTGTGTGTCCAATGTGAATCAAATCAATACAGAGCTAGTCATTTCCGAATTATGAAGATGATATTGTATACTTCGCCGTTATACCAAGTCCATCAACTCACTCCTCGCCAGTGTTCCTTCCGGTATCCCCGGATGTAATTGCTGCTTGACATTTGGTTACAAGCAATTCCCATCAGTTTAACTGCTTGACATGTGAATGCATTAAAATGTATCAGTTCTAATATTGTTGCCGAGTGAGTGAAGGTTTTGAAGCTCCCATTGATTTTTGGCTTTTAAAGCAATGGCAATTAAGCTGATGCAGCTGATGATTGTCCTCATCGTGTCAATATTGCAGAAGCAGGTGGGAAACGGTCCTTTCTTATATGCTTAGCTCAGAATGCGGCAGCAGGCAAATAGCGCGCGTTATTTTGCTATTCTTTCATATGCTAGTTATTGGCGATGCTCCTCATGGTTGATTGTTTTCATAATAATTAATCGTTTGTTGGTGCAATTCAAAGGATCGCTCAATATGATATTAATGTTAGTTTGCTTTAGAGAGATACCTAGCGGGTCGCATTCTGCCGAACGCTAATGTTGAGTGCCAAATGTCAAGTTAGTGTTGGATAATGATTTCCGTGATGTTATCCCTGAATACATTTCATACGACTCTATAACCTGTCATAGGCCTGAATGACCAGTCGAGAGGAAGTCCGGGGTTAACATTACCATTAACATGCATATAACAGGACTAATATGAGACAAGGAGGTGGTAAGTAACGGTTAGGTGGAGGTGGATGATGATGCTCTACTTATTTATGTCATACCAATCACATGCGTCTTATCATTACCAGGAAATAGTCTTCTTCACATATATCCCTGTGATATCAAATCGAACGTATGCTATCAAGTTCGGGCTATGGTAGGTTGACAGTTCATAACAATTTCTCCCTTGCCCAGCAGCTCTTTCAATTCCATTTTCATGCAATCAATTTATATTGTTCATACCCAATGGGCTTTCTCGTGTACCCTTAAAAGGAATGTGCAGAATATTTTGTATATAACTATTGCTGACATAGATTCTCCAGCAAAATGATGTACTATTGCCTTAAACACTGAACCAGTTTATGCAAATGCTGCACGAATCTAAATGATAGTAAGCATACCTCATATACATAATTGTCATTGGTGTATAGCTTACCGCTAGGTGATCAGATATTTATATATCAGCGAGGCCATATTTTAGTAGTGCTGTTCGCCTGAGGGGTCATTAGTGCGGTTTTTATTGCGAGGCTGGCGCAGGATAGTTCTGCCATATCATAAACATTTGCCTACATCAACATAACGTATTTATACTTACTCGGGTTATGTCCTGTTAGGCCTAGTGACTTGCTAATTTGTTTCATCTAGCATAGCTATATTTGTTGCGCGTAAAATGATCGATTTAGCTGCCAAGTGGCGAATGACCGAAGATAATATCATAGGAAAGGAAACATGCAGCTCATATCTCACAATTAAAAAAAAACCTTCAGTGTAGGACATTGATTGTCTCTGTCATGATTGAATCCACCCGTTAGAAACGAGTGATAAGGACATGCAATGGTCCACACCGCACAGCACGCAATTATATTCAAAGCGAAACATTTTACGTCGTTTAATTAAACATATTCAGAAATAAACATGCTTTTCTTCCAACATACGCCGCTGTAAGGCTTCAATTAGGATTTGTTTCCGTAAACCAACCCAAACTATCCGAAATCAGTTCAAAAGCATTTATTCTGATTGGAGAACAATTGTCAGCAGGTTGTGTTCTCTGTGATGCCAATATTCTGAGACCTTTGCAAACAAGCGGGTAAAACCACTGCAGAGTGAAGCTGTCTTCACAACACTAGTATTGTTGGCATGAATGGATAATAATTATGCCGTAAGTACGAGTGACTCACCGTGATATTTCACTCTACTCCAAATCGTTAAGATTGCTTAACATGAACGCGATTTTATTTGACAAGGGAGGAGCTCATTAGATGATACCAGTAAATTAATTTACCATTGATTAAAGTTGACGCATATAAAAGCGGAGGTATGTTATTAGTTTAGTGTCATATGAATCTCCGCGCCAGTGCATATATTGTTTCTTTTACATTGCTTTTATGAAATTGCCAACTATCTCCTTTTATTTAGAAATTATTCATGCCTAATGGCCTTATTGATTTAAATAGAAGACACCGATCATAATTTGTTAACAAACAATTCGGACCCAATGTATGTCAACTTGTTTTACGTAGAGTTGTGATAGAGAACCATTTGATTTACAAAAACAGTATTAGCTACCTTAACATAGTGTAGTAATAGTTATGAAATCAGTTGAACTTTGTATAACTAATGGTGCTTAAGAGCCATCAATCTGCTTCCAGTTTACGAACATATTTCCAACAAATGATAGGAGGTGGTCGGAAACTTGTTATAAGGCCATGTAGAAGAGTTATTTCGAGCCTAAATATGTCAATACGGATCATTTGCCTTAATGGATACTATTCCGGGGTGCTCAAGGAGGTTTTTTTCGAGAATATCCGTCAATCTAACCACTAGCAGCTACCCATCGGGTTACTGCGTCATGAAGAAGATGTGAAGTATACGTCTCACTATGATAAATCAAACTTATTCATGCGGACTATGTAGTGACATTGAATAACAAGTGTATTACTCAGTATTGTCGGTACCAGAACAGCGATTTTCATTGGGTTACCATGAAAAGATCATGCTCATGCACGGCGCCTTCAATTAATGTCGGCGGAATGTGTTGTTGTTTAATAGCTCACTGGCTGCGCAACTGTACGGTAAATGACCACTATTGATTGCACCTGCAGAGGAATGAAGTTAATAACATCGTTGCATGTTAAATTACGATACATCAAATGATGAAGCGACATATATTCTGTAATCAAACTCCCAACAGACAGAATGTAGTCCTATGAGGATGTTAGATTATTGGTTGATACAATGCTGGCTGATATAGAATGATTCATCGTGTCCATTACAGTGAATGCTCCAATTTGAACCGTCTGCTTATCTGACAATCTGTCAGACAACAAGAGAATTTCAATTATGAGAGTAACAGTATAGAAGCCCATGTACAACATTCCCATATCGGGAAGACAAGGAAGAGATAAGATGAGGATGTGAAGCTCATGTCACACGTTTATTAATCATACTTCTATACGCGGCCAATCGCACAGGCAACTGTCAAACAACGGGTACGTCATTCTGCATTGTCGGCATCAGCAGAGTTGGAAACAATATACTACTCCGCAGCAATTTCGACTACGATGGATTTCGCGTTGTGCTCTTTGTGCAGCTCTCTACTATGTAGCTCGGATTGACGGTGAATGGACAGTGGTGATTGTATACACTTAGGACACATGTTGATATCATTTTAATGTGAACAGTTATGATACATCGTAAGATAAAGCGGTATATATGTGATAATTAAATGCTTGACAGACCGAATGCCGTCACACAATTTGTATGCGGCCTTGAAATTTATCAATGACACACAATGGTTGTTGTAATATGAAGATACAATGAGGCCAGTGCATATCGACTCGCCTGAACCAACAGGAATTGAATTCAGAGATAAATTCTTGTTGCCTTTCGGACAGTTATGCTTAAAGCATATGTGACCAAATATATTACTTTGATAGGGCTTCACTTTTGTCTTCCCACCTGAATGACATAAATAAGTATAAGATTCAACAGAAAAATATGTGACCGCCTAGGCGAGTGGTAATAGGTGGGGTAGATTTCCTGTTATAAACCTTCGACACTAGTACATTTAGCCCTATTGTGGAAAGAGTATGTACCTCAGGAAGATAACTTTTGCAGAATTCCCACGACCGGAAGGCGAGGAAGATATACAATCAAGATGTGAATTTTCCGTCCCATTTTAATTATCAAACTTATTCACGCTGCAATTATACACGTGGCACGAGTATATCGTTTGGCATTGTCGGCAGAACTAGTAACAAACATTGAAAGTGTTGCTGCTTAACGTTCGATAAGCTCTCTTCACAGCTAAATATGTTACATGCGGCCCTGATATTAATAGTTGTTTGCCATGCTTTTTGTAAAGAGAACATAAAATGAGGCCTGCGCTGAGCGTCTCGCCTAAAATAATTAGAATTGGAAGTAGAGATAAAGCCACCGATCGCCATTAATTATAAATTATTGTTGCCTTTAGCATATATCACATGATATATTCCTTGGATCGAGATTCCTTTTGTTGCCCGGCCAGAATCGCACCAAGAAGAATCAGATTTAAACGGCAATCATGTGACTGCTAATGCGAAAGGTTATAGGTAGGGTTGATTCCGTGTTATATACCCTCGACACAAGTACACTTGGCACTGTTGTTCAAAAGTCATGTAACACATGAAGATAAGTCATAAATCAACACCTGAGTGTGATTAGGTTTTCCCGTAGGTTAGTAGCAATGCGAAACCGTGCACATTTGCTTTTCATACTAGTACACGCAAATGCAACGAAAAATATATTGGGAAGCAATGTAAATGCTGCTTGCTGTTATGAGATGTTACGACATTTCGCATTGAGTGTTTAAGTCGTAAGTGTTAATGAACGCATTAACGGTTTCTCGTTCGAATAATTCCAGAGCCGCGATCAATGCTATCTTTCAGACAAATTACAGTGAGTAATTAGACCCTAACCATCCCATAAAAAAATAATCCTGAAATTATGAGCCACTCCTCCTACCAGTGTCACTGTGTCCTGCAATTATGACTCGTACCAATAGAGCTACCCGATTGATTAGTTCAAGTTCATTATTCATGTGATCTTGATAAACTGCCGCCTCCTTAAATGGACGCCATATTTATGTCTGTTCAATGCGGTTTATAAAATCAATAATTATAAGACCAACATGTATCTCAAAGCATCCTATTCAAAGATACTCCAATGAAATCATATCATGATAGGTGTAGCGGTTATGCACTGCTTAACGTTACACAGTTTCGAAGGTGCTGTAAGTTAACACAAGATTTATCTAAATGTCAAGGACCCACATTATGACAATGTAGTAAATATATTGATTATATATGGTAAGCAGAAAATCGTCGCGCTTGCTCGCTGATGCGTGCGCACCTGCCCAAACAACAGCAATGTACGTATCATGTTACTTATCAACAACATAACGTGCCAAATATATATCCTACCAAATCAATAGTTATTGTCACTGGAGATTGACATTGTTGAGTTGCCTATTTACACGTCAAGTACAGACACATTGAATGACGAGAGCTTTGCTCAGCCTTGACGTCATCCGACGAGCAAATACGATCAGCGGCGATAAAACATTACCCACAAGACATTGGCGCCTACGATTGATGTCGATTAAATGCGTTCCTGCTTAATGTAACGGATATGTGCTTGTAACACTTTTCTGCAGCATGTGTAACATGCAGCTGAGAATGATGATGAAAGGCTGGTTTGGGTTGCTTTCGCCAAAAACTGACGTTAATGACAGCGTTACATGGTTAATAAAGTAATAATAACAATTCCTTTTTTATACCGTTCCACAACAAAAGTTGGCCTTGAAAAGTTCACTGCCTGCATTAGCCTAAAAGTGATCGCGAAGAGAATTGTTTTTAGATATTTACTTGAAGATAGCTACATAAGCTGAATGTCTTAAGCAGCCTGGGAGATTGTTCCATGTGAATGGACCAGCACCACTGAAAGCCCACCGCTGTTTCACTGCTGACAACTATAAAGTAACTTGCAGTAAGCTGTGTTTAGCCGATCACAATTATAATCATGGAGTAAAGGAAGCGATAGCAACTTGTAGATACTTTGTCCCTTCTTATTTACGGATTTGAAGACAAAAACCAACATCTTAAATTTGATTTGCTGTATGAATGGCAGCCAATGAGTGAGTACAGAACCGGAGTAATGTGATCTCATTTGTTTTTCTCATTCTGCAAATGTTGTGTGTCGATGTACACAAACTGCAAGAGAGCTATAGCGAAGAGCGTTGCATACATCCGTTGCATGTATTAATGTATGTATGGCTTGCTCTATGACGATCAGTCTAGAAAATGCTATAATTTACAGATAGAGCGGATCTTTGTTATATGGTAGTGACCTTAGTTTTCATTTATTAGAAAATCAAACATTACAACGATGTGTTTTGGTCGTGGACTTATATTGTGGTCATTAATACATAAGATTTATGATACAATAGGAAGTAAACCAGCTTCTATGCAATAATTAAATGCTTCACATACTAAATATCGTTCTATAACCCATGGGCTACCAATGTGATATATAACACGATGTGATTTGCGACGGCTATCTTTGGATAAATAAATAGTTGCACCAGTCGTACGAACAGCTGCATTAAAGATACATGAATTATTGCTTACATATGCCGAGTGCATATATATGGCGTTATAAAATGATCGGTGGAAAATAAATAAACCTGGCAAATATAAGTACGACACAGTTTATTTTACCCAAACAAGAGTGGATAAATAAAGTGGCAAATATAATACGTTTGATTTTCAAGATGGCAAAGTAAACTTAGCAGCAAGAGGCATTGTCACACACAGTCAATGCTGATACATTTGATAAAAATATATAATAAACCATAGAATGACCACCATATATTTGAATTACATAGTACCTTTGAGAATTACACGCATGAGCAGAGAGTAAAATTAAGGCTGCTGTGTGAAATATGTGCTCTACTATACATGTCAACCGCATTGATTTGTCATGGGTTTGTGCTGGGCGCAGCTGCAATAGACATGAAAGCGTTGACCTAACATGTTCGCATGAGCTGTTAGGGATAGTTTTGGGTGATTTTCGAAATATGACAAACTTTGATGCATTCTGAGAGATCTGAAGAGCATATCCGCGGTAATATAATCCCTGCTTATCTTCAGCGACTGTAAGTACTCGTGCGGATCCCATATATTTATGGTTCTCATTTTTTTCAATGATGTAAGAATAGAAAAAGATAACAGCTATGTAATAAGTATGCTCGTTAGGTGCTGCACATTATGACACAAATAGTGATGCGCTGTTCACCGTCAGATGTGAAAAAAATAAGACTTATTGCCTCAATCCGGCTGGTGACTGCGTTGATTTCCTCTGCCGTCGGAACGCAGTTTGGTAATTAAACTGTCGTACATACAGCATTGAAAATGCTATATCATCGTTCTCACGTAAGTCGAATGCATATACAATAAAGGAGCAAATATGAATAGACACAGATAAGCATAGTCGAAAATCAATCGACACACTCATATACGTTATCTTCTGTAGCAAACCTTAGCATTACAAAACAGAGTCAATGATAATACATCGATTAACCAACGACAGTTTTTAATTGACTTAAATGGTTCATTTGACTGGCTGTGACAAACCGAGCGGCAATAGTAATGACGAATATTGGAATATGGTTTTTTTGTTTGTTTTGGACGATATTAGATCTAGAACGAGACATTTTCACATGCGATGAAAATACTCATAATGAATTCGAAATAAGAGAGTCATAGTAAGATTGGGCCTATAATCTCAATAACGCCACCGAGCTTGCGCTTTTAACTTTTCCAGCGGCAATCCATTGCTTGTATCAACAATAATCCCCCGTTTTATTGTCGGAAACGTCACACCTAAAACAGATTTATGTCAAAGGGTTTATTGTCCTTCCTGTTATTAGGTCTGGACAATCAAATAATAGATATTGCAGCTTCTCTAACGGAGCATTATGTTTAATATGCACACGTCCTGGATCGGTATTCTGCAGTCGTAACAGAATGTGTATAAGCGTTTTTTTGTGCTGGAGGCTTCATAATGGAGGATGAGGACAATTCAAAAGCCATTACAGTTGAAGGCGCGTGGTAATATTGGATGTCCACGCTATATACAATGGGTTATTTGGATACAATGCAGTAAGTTGTCAGGCGTTGCCAAAATAAGTGTTTATACCGCTGTTTGTCTGTCCGGGGCCATTAAAGCGTAGCCTGCGGTTAAATGACTTCCGGAACTCCACATTGATCCGATAACGAGCTCACAGCACGTGATATGAAATCACGGCCAGGAAAACTATCGGTATTTACATTGATATTGTGTTGCCTAAAGTGAGGAACAAAAAAAGAAATAATGCATCTTAGACAAAACATGGTTTCTATCGTAATGGTCCATCCACTAGCATTATTGCGGATCAGAGAACCAGTAATGTTATGATGATCGAAGACGATTCATATCCAGAAGACCTGAAGAGTAGTCAGCTCATTATTACTGAGTATAGTTTTTGATGCGTTTTCAACGGAATTGTGGAATGCCCTCATCTACCCTTCAATTGTTCATGTAAAGAAAGCAAGCTTCGCCACAAATGCAACTTGACAAAACACCAAACCATCACAATAAATTATATCACATCACATACACTAGAGTGTTCACATGGCACGAAAACAGTTGGTATCATAATCTGCAGCACTATTAACTACTTTACGTTGTTAAAGAGCACCTCATGTAGATGTCAACGATATACCTCACTGATACCTTGCATTCGACACAACTGATAGGTATCATTCAACACAAGTGATCAAAACGAGTTGAAACTTGCACAGGAATATATCTCGCTCATTTTAAACGTTTTGAAAGAACAATTGGGTTTAAACGAATACCTCTGTGTAGAAACGAACCGCCACCTGACAGAAAGAAAACGTCGCTAATACCGCCACGAGCCAGTAAGCCATCGTGCAGTACATTTGCACTCTCAAACATACCGTAATCACCACTGATTGCCTTTTTTTACTATTGTAATTGTTGTGCATTCACAATGTTTGGCAACTGATGAATTCAGTCGTTCAATATGGAAAAGAGCAAGTTAGTTAATTCATAATTGCTATGCAGGTTAGTCATTGAATATGGTGTTTCATAATATGCTAGCTATCGGCGATGGTATTAAGACTTCTGTTGCGGGTAGTATTCAGCCTAAACCTTATGTCGAATGGAGTTCCTGGGTTTTTTAGTATTGTGGATAATGATATGTGAGGTTATAATTGGCAGATGCTTTTCATGCTGCTAGTACGGGATCCCATTATTAATGACAACGTGTGCAGGTTATGGGATTAATGTTAGTGCTAATTCCGAGCATCGTTCGGTCATAAGTTTGTGTTATTCATGATATTTTTGACGGGTGGTATTCTGCAAGATGATTAAACAATACGTTCATTATAATAGCAAGATCAACATATTTTTGGAATGTACAGCATTCTCTTAGAGTATTTGACTTCACTACAATCAATATGTTTTAGATCACTATAATTATTCAAAAAGGAGTAGATTACCAGACGCAAACAAGACATTATCAGTACTTATTCTGCACAGAGAAGTGTTAATAACGTATGATAATCAATCATGATAGTAATGATAATAATACATTTTCTACAGCGCATCGGAATAGCTCTGTGTGAAAAAGAACCGCCTCCTCGGCGTCATAATTTGGTCAATGTATTTGTGCAACGCTTAGTCCTTGGCGACAATAGATTCATACATATTACCAAGACCATAAAGCATATCTTTAGTGTGCCAGAGAGGCAAAGAAAGCAGTTTCCTTACAACGTACATCTGAATGGCTGTTTTCATAAATGCTAGCCATTGATATAACATTAGCCTTCTTTGGAAAACAAGAAGGCTAAATATATGATTAAAGGTCAAATTAAGGGTTCGTTTATTTTAGCTTGACATTAGAGATAGCTATGTAAAGCTGCTTGGGGCCTTCAATATGCCCATGCCGTGTAGTTGTAGTCGAAGTTAGCCATTCTAATACGTACAGTGACAGATATATGCATGCTAAGACTATCGTTTCTCGCGGTCTGTGTGATTCGCTGCACAAGATAATTATATTGGCCCTATCAACGGCCAAAGACTAACGAGCTGAGCTTTTTACACGTTGGGCGCCACTTGTGATAAATTAGGTGCTGTGGACATTACACAAATCCGGCATTGATTACCATGATCCTGTCTGCCGTAATATATTTTATCGAGATTTTATGTTGAATTCAGAGCATCCTGTCCTAGGGCATTAATAGTTTTGAAATCGGATGATACTCGTGTATTAAACAGTTCGCATTAGAATTTTTATTTCCATTCCCTCTACTTCATCTACGCATATGCTGTTCATATACAAGGCATACGGCTGTGCTTGCCGATTCCACTTGATATGGACTGGAATGTGTTTCGCATAAAACCCACGCCTTATAACCAGATACGCACTCACATGATTCTCTGATTCGCTAGTTAGGCATCAAGTGTCTCCAATGTGTTGGCTCTAATACCAAAAAAAACTTATACGGTGGCTTACGATAGATGCCAAAGAAGAATAACTTCAAATTATTGTGCCACGCTATCTCCTTGTGATTAAAACATGGTTCATTTTCGGCAGCGCAACCGACTCATTCCTCTAATCTACGCAAAATAAGGCAAAGACAACAGAGTTAATTTTTTTCGATTTATAACACAACTATTGAACACCTTGCCGTTATACTAAGCCCTATAAATTGCCCTTCACAAGTGCCTGTTCGTGCAAATCGCGCGTTAATTGCTGCCTGACATTAGTAAACAAACAATTCACATCAATAGAATTGTAGTCATGTGCAGGAATTACTAGGAATCAGGTATCTCGCAGTTACTAAACAGATGAATGGTCGGGTAATGAAATTATTTTTTTGGCTATGAAACATGAGCAGTTAAGTAGAATTCAGTAACAAATTTATATTGAGATAATGAGACTGACGTGCACTGAGTTGCGACTGTGCTGCTATTGTCTTGATGCGTACTGTGAAATAGAACACCCAAAGCATTCAACTTCTGATGCAACTGATGGAAGTCATTAAGTTAACAAAACTGCAGAAACAAGTGGGAAATGCTCCTTGCTAATATCCTTTGTACATAATGCGGCCGAAGGCGAATCACGTTTTTGTGACGCTAGCTATCGGCAATGCACCTCATTGTTTGTGCTACTCCTGATATTGTCCGCTTAATTTATTTATTATTTTATCGCTTATGTTAGATGGAGTTCCAGGTGATGTTAGTATTAGATCACTATTTCCGTATTGGAGCTAGCTTTCATTGTTCGATCTCCAGGTATTGTAGTACATGATGTCTTCACTGGATGGTTTTCGTCATGCTGTAAGCATGGAATCTTGATTTTGTTTACACTAGCAGCATGTGTTGTTATTGAATTTATCAGAGACCGGTGTTGATCGTCAGTATACGTACATAGGGTAATAATACCGGTATTGCTGGTGCCAAATATCGCTTTTCAGTGTGTACGTGCCGGGCACCGTTTGTCCATGTTTTAATGCAATGATGCGTTCTTCACGATAATCGGTTTGCACTGTGAAAGCTATCATTTGAATGGTGCAGATCACATGATACTCGGGATGTTCAGCATTCTTTTGGAGGATTTTGATTAAATTTGGTTATAATGTTGGGTGCACTATCATCACGGAAAAATAAGTCGACTACCAGACGCAATCTTTGCAATATCTGTGCTCTCCTATAAGAGTTTATTTTGCATTCGTCATCAAAATGCCTAGCATAAAAGTTAAATTGTAGACGAAAACATGTATTATTTTACTTGCCATGTTGTAAAACCATTTCATTATGAGCCAACCGTAACCAAAGATCATAATTATATTTGATAATGATCGAAAATTATGTTATTCTGAGGTGCATGCTGTTCTAGTTATACTGCCTTTAGACGCTAATATTATTGCCTAAAGTTTACTGATTTGACTTTACTACGATGGAGATTTTCGCGTATGATGTTAATATCAGATGCCTTTGTTCAGTGTGTCCATGCGGTAGGTGCTCTTAGAGCAATTTGTGCCACGTGTCATAGTTTGCGATGGCAGTTCCTTCTTCTTTATAACATAGATGTGAGGTAATG